>CM060699.1:173679925-174279925 GCA_030686995.1 Artemisia argyi | reverse complement strand
AATATTATACTTGGGTCATAAGTTTTCCAAAATTACACATTTGGTCCCTGAGATTTCAAATTTGGCAAAATAGGTCCCTGGGAATTTTGAAGAGTAAAAAAATTGCAAAAATGGTTTTTGGATTTTTAAACTTTGCATGAATGGTCCTTGGTGATACTTTGGCAGAATTACATTTTCAGTCCTTTGGTTTGGTGGAATTTCATTTTTGGTCCTTGTGTATTACTACAACACCAAACGGACCCTTGAAGTTAATATAACCCAACAACCAAATCCAACAACACAACCATGGCCCAACTCCCACCCTTATTACTCCAAAAGCCCAACACCAACACCCCAGCCCACCTCTTTTATATACTCCCCCGTTTCAAATAATACCTCCCAGGGTCAACCCTTTGACCTCTCTTCCTCCCCCAACTCCCACGTGACCTGTAAAGCTCACCAAATACTCCATCTCCCCCCTCCTCCACCTCAGTAGCCCACTCCTTGTTCCCTCCACCTCAACTAACATCCAAGGGGCATTTATTGCTCCCCTAAACCTCTCACTCAACCACAAACAGTTAAAAGGAAAAAAGGCACCAAAATCACTTTTGATGGCTAGGATCATTCCCACCCAATCCAATGGGTGGGATTCACTCAGAAAAGGTCCAAGAAGTCAATGGATGCCATATAAAGAGAGGGGAAGCAGTGGTGAGAGAGAATCAATAGATGTTAGCATAATTTAGGTCGTATGTACTTTTCTTAGTATTATTATTGTAATTTTAAGCTATCTAACGTGTTTGTAAGTCAAAACAGTGTATGTTGAATCTTTTTAAGCTATAAATTCTAGTATTTCAGTTTACATTCCACTTTGCACAATTTTTATTTAAAATTTCAATTATGGTCTAAATGTTAGTTTGGTTGTTACTGTGGACATAATTAAGACACATAAGCTCCCATAAAGCTTAGAAAAGCTTTTAGTTACATTAAAACTTAATCTAGTTTAAAAAATTCACAAATACAAAAATGGTCAAACATAGTCAACTGTGCAAGTTTGGGTTTGAATTCTGGATTCAGAGGTGATTTGGAAGCAAGAAAGCTTTGGAATTTTGGGTTTAGATCCTCAGGGAGGAATTAGGGTCATTGGTTCTTGGTTTTTGGTGCTCACAGGCTTCAAATTGTAAGCTATATATCTATTTTCTTTTGCCATAAATATGATCATACTTGCTTGAATCTGTTTTATTTGTGCTTACTTTAAGTTTTCTAGTGATATTATAACCTAAAATAGCATGATAGTTAATTAGTTTTCTTAGTTGCTTAGTATTTTATTTTTGACTGTGGAAATGGTTTGTTGGTGAATCTGTGGTATTCAGTTGTTGTTCTTGGTATTCTTGTGTCCAAACTAGTTTTTTATATCATAAGTAATTCCTATGGATAGGTGTTGAAGCTTAGATTAGAGTTTTACTTGAAAAACCTTTTGTGAACTTGATTTAAGGAGTGTTTGGATTAGCACTGTTCTGTATGTGTTTATTGTTGTATTGTTGTTATTCTTGTATTAGTAGATTGCATCAGATCATATTGGGTCAAGAAAAGTCTAAAAATCAAGTCTTGAACACCACAAAGTCAAAATCAACCTCAATCACCTCCAACAGTTAACTGTTGAGGTTTTGGGACCTCAAATCCCTCACATTAGCTTAATTTTTGAAGTTTTATCTTAGAATAGCTTTTTTATAGCTTAAGTACATGTTCTCAGTTCATTAGGAAGGATCAAAGTTGGAAAAAGTCAAAATTCTAAGTTTCTCATAAAAGTCAAAAAGGTGCATAGTCAGAAATCTCAAATATGGCATGAATTTCCATGATTTTTGTGTTTGATTTGAGGGTTTGAAATTTCTTGTGTGTATGATATACCAGCTGAACTCTTGATTCCTTGTGTTTTTACATTTTTGTGAATTTTTCTAGTTGACCATTTTGCCCCTCAAAGTGGGCTGCAGGGCAATACCATGCCCTGTGCATCAGCAGACCCAACCATCACCACCACTTTGGTGGTGGTTTCTGGCCACCTCAGTGGTCCCAACCCCCCTCCTACCAGGCTTCAAAATTTGACCATTTGTTTGACCATAGGACCAGTGGACCCCACTTGGAATTGCCTTCAATTCTTGTCCCATTTCTGACTCAGAATCCAAGTAAGCAATTGCTTATTCAGGCCTTGTGGCTTATTTACTTAGCTTAATTGTGTGAATCTTACTCAAACATGTTCATATAACTCAGAGGAACCAAATTTTATCATTGTGGACCCCACACACTCCCATTTGAGCTAAATTCTTCTATTGGTCAAAGAAAGTCAACTGTGTAGACTAATAAGCACTCTTAGTGCTTATTTCTGGTTTACATAAAAAGTGTTTTTGTAAAAAGTGTTAGTTTTTAGTGTAAAATTAGTTTGAAAAAAGAAAAAACACAAAAAAACCAATTTTAATTTTAGTGATAGCTTCTATTTAATAGAAATTATCATTTTAATTTTCTTTTTAGCTTATTTTTAAGCAATATATCATTTTCATATTTTTATTAAATCTCTTTTATATTAAAGCAATTCTAGAAATTTTTCCAGATTTTTCTTTTGTCTTTTAGTGGTTTTTAGAATTAATTTTAGTTTAATTAATTATTAATTAATATTAAATAATTAAATAGCATAATTAGATTTTATAAAGCAACACCTAGTTTTTATAATTTTTCTAGCTTTTATATAAGTTAAAACATTTTTATAAATTTTTGTAGAATTTATACTGTTCATTTTTTATTTTTTATAATATAATTAGTTTAATTGGTAATTAATTAATAATTAGAATAATAATTAGTAAATTAGTTTAAAAATACATAAAATCAATTTTTTATAATGTTTTAGGATTCCTATGATGGTTAATTAGATTCGTAAATTTTTTCTTAATTTTCTAAGCCTTTTTAGTATTTTTAATAATTCTAATTAGTTTAATTAGTTAATTAATAAATAATTAGTAATTAATTAATAATTAATAATTAAATAGTGTAAAAATAAATTTTCTTTTTCTTAAAATTTTCTTTATTTATTAGGATTGTAAAAATAATAATTTCACACTTGTAGCCTTTTCCGTTAATCAGTTGTACTTTCTGTTTCGTTCGTCAGCGTACGTTTTTAATTAAAACGTACATTTTTAGGTTTTAAATCGATTCTTCCTAATCTCAATACCAGTAATCAATCACATAGCTTTCCTAAGCTATTTCATTTCATAATTCTCAAATAATTCTCATTACAACCCTTTTCTGTGAATAATCACCCGATCACAAGTACGCTAAAGCACAATCCACACCTCGTCGGGACATAACGACCTGGTGATACCCTTTATTACCCAGAAGCATTGGTCTAGGTAGTTTGACCTTGTTGACCATATACTTGGTTAATTTAGGTTGACTGTTCTGAGCCAATCACGCTCGCCCGTTGTTCTTTTTCATTCGAGCCATTGGTCGTTGGGCTGCTGTCAAGTAACTTTTGGTTGTCTCAGCCTGCCGTTAATTTTTATTGCTTATTATTCTATTCTTAGTTGTATATCTATAAACTATTTATTATTCTATTTCTCAATTGTATATCAATAAACTATGTACGTTTGACTGTTAAGATTAGGTGCAACTATGTCAATCGGACCATTGAACACACTGACTGCTACAACATATTGACCAAAGAATTTGGACTTTTCTCAGGGTATGGTCTCAGATGGCCAGCAGGTTACGAGAACGCTTGAAACAATGGTTGTGATCTCCCAAAGTGAGGCAGGTGAGCACAATAATTTGTGGTGTCTGTGTAGAATACAAATACTTACGGTAGTCATATTCATACAGTTATGTTTTAGTATTCCATGTTTGCTCTTTTTTCATTCTCTATGCAGCAGCTACAGCGTCAACAAGTCAGCCCCACTCACATCCCACAAGTAGTCGTCGTTGCCACACGCGCCAACGTAATATGATCGCTGATTTATTGAATTTGAATTATGGTGAGTGCTTATTCACTCTCTTTTTCTTTGTCAAATTAAGGCTTAATAATCCAAAAACTAACCCAAAATGCCAAAGAATATGTGTTTTTGTGATTGTGAATGTGCAGGAATGGATATCTCGTAAAATGACGAAAAACAAACAAAATCCAGCAAAAACGAGCACGAGTGTGGAACGAGTCAAAAAGTCAAAGCTGGCAATCAAATTGAGCTTAAAAAGTCATAAGAGATCCTCAGAGTTTCAAAGATTACAAGAATGACCCTTGATGTGAAAATTTAAAGATATGACAAGATTGGTCCTTGAAGTTTCAATATTGACAGATTCAGTCCCTCATGGAATTATTTAAAGAAAAGTTAAAGTCAAACCTTGAGGAATCACATTATGGTATCATAAGCCCTTGAAGTACATTTGGAATTTTGGCAGATTAGGTCCTTGCAATTTCAGATTATTACATAAATGGTCCTTGGAATTTCTATTACATATATTCTGAATTATAACAAAACAAAGCCTAGTCCATTTAATATCCAAATCCACATTACTAATCCAAGTCCACAAGACCAAAAGCCCAAAACCAATCCCTTGACCCGAGCCCAATATTCCCTCGGTCAACACACCCAACTCCACGGTCAAATAAAGTCAAAAACAAATAAATAATATTACCCTTTACCCGCACCCCTTTTATCCTCAGTTACCCAGGGCATATGAACCCTAATTTTACAATCGTACAATTACAGAGAGTAAGGATATATACGTCAAATCAGAGGGATTCTAGAAGGTCAGTGATGAGGCGAAAAATGATCCGTTTTTAGGGGGATTTAAGCCCGAATCCGAATTTATTTGATCAAATATTGCCCTAAATCGTTCCTTTTGTGATTTTAGGTACTTTGGGAGTGAAATCTGGAAAAGGAAACAACTCGGACGTTTTTGGAGCATAAAAGTGTAGAAAACGCCAAAGACTTAATTTTCCATGCTGGGAACAGTGCATGACGGCGTCAAGAGGAAGATTATGACGGCGTCAAGAGTAAAAGTCCATGACGACCCAGAAGAGTTTTGACGACGTCATGAGGGTAGGGCGTCAAGAGTTAAAGTCGTGACGGCCTGGAAATGCAATGTTCTTGACGGCGTCAAATGTGGATCTAGGCAGTCCGAGGATTGTTTTGGCGGCGAGGTGACGGCGTCACCTATTTGGTCTTGACGCCGTCAGACCCCTTTTTCTATATATAGTTTTCTAATTTTTCACATTTGAAAAGAGAAGTTTTGGGAGAAACCCTAAGTACGATTTTGGTGTAACTTTACAGGTTTTTCAAGGGTTCCAACCCCTTGATACCTTGCATGATTAATCAAGATAAGTGTTCTTCTAATTCAATCAATATGTCTATGTGTTGGTTGTCTATATCATGTTCTTGTCTTAATTCTATCATGCTAGGCTAGATCTCTTTTGTGTTTGCTTAGATCTAATGAAACCTAGATATTGATTATGTGTTGATTACTTGTTTACTCTTGTCTTGGATGAATGATTTATATGTTAGGCTTAAGAAAACTGGCAGATCTCCAATTGGTAACATGCTTGAATGTCTTAAGAAACATGAACCAACGCGCACTAGGTCTTTATTGGTTGTATTTAATGCATGAGCCACTGTTTACAATCCCTATAGTTGTGCTGGGCATGGTGTAGGAGGAGATAAGAGCTCATAGAATTGGGGAGTTATGTGTGCCACCCCATGAATGGTATTAAGGAATACAATCCGTCATCCATGCAATTATAACAAGTAATTAACGTGTAAAAGATATCTAGGGAGTAGTGAAATCTAAGTAAACACATTTTCTCCAATTACTGCTCACAACTTTAGTATAAATTAGTTTATTTTCTTTTCTAGTATTTTATTTTGATTGCATCTTAGTATTGGGTTAGTTGAATAGCAACTAATTCCGCCCACTCTTCCAAAACCCGAGATTTTAATTTGCTTTCTAAAAAATATAAAAACACAAAAATAATCATCCCTCACCTTTAGAACTAGTATTTAGGCTTTCTAATCCTAGCGACACTATTCCTAAGCTGAACGATCAATCTCCCGGTACTTGTCACTATACTATACTACAACGATCAGGTACACTGCCTGGTGGGGGTTGTAAGCTTCTCGAGATCCCTCGAGAGGTAAAGCCTATTGCGATTCCCACGCATCAAGTTTTTGGCGCCGCAGCCCGGGGAATAGTTATTGTCTAGGTTAGAATTTCTTTTTATTAGGTCTACTTGCTAGATTCCTTTCTAGTAAGATTTTATTTTTATTTTTAGGTTTTCTTTAGTCTATCTCATTTCTTCGTGCCTTTGTTCGTAACTCTTTACCATCCGACATCATGAAAGGTGGTAACATCTTTGAACACGTCATCCCACCACAACAAAACCCACCATTAGAACCCCTTAGGCCCCGAACCTTAGGAGAGTATTCCCGACCTAGCCACCAAGGCTACCGAAACACCATTGAGCTCACCGGAGCCAATGTGACCCCCTTGCGATCCGACACCATCCGGTTGGTGCAAAGCGGATGTGCATTCCATGGACTTCGTTCCGAAGATCCAAACCAACATCTTAAGGACTTTCTCAAAATCATAGATTCCATAGACCTAGATGTTGAAACTAGAGAGACTACCCGTTTACGCCTATTCTAATTCTCTCTACGGGATCAAGCTAGTCAATGGCTTGAGCGTTTACCCGCGGGATCCATCAACACATGGGAGAACCTCACCAATCACTTCCTTACTCAATTCTTCCCACCGGGAAAGACGGCAATGCTTAGAAATGACATTCTGATGTTTGAACAGCAGCAGGGTGAAACTTTCTACGAAGCTTGGGCCCGTTTTAAAGGTCTCCTCCACAAGGTCCCTCACCATGGTATAAACCTTTGGTTATTAGTCCAGATTTTCTACGACCATGTTGACTATCACACTAAACGCACAATCGATAGGGCCGCGGGAGGTAAACTGCGTGATAAGAACGCCGAGGAGTCTTGGGCAATTATCGAGGAGCTCGCCATTGACAATCAAGAAATGTAGGAGTTTAATCATACAGTGGAAGCAGCTATCAATGCAGTCTCAACATCTGGAGGGACCACCGAAATCCCCGATGAACTCCTATGCAAACTCGAGGCAAAAGTCGACTATTTTGAGGAAAGGCAAAGGAGGGCTTTAAGTCCTAGACGAGCTACTGTCAATTCTATCTCAAAACCAACTTCGGCACCATTATCTGAGTCGCCTTCTAGAGAACATGATGAAACTTTTCAGAACTACACCCCACCTTGTTCCCCTCCCAAGGAACTTAGCTCGGAGTTTGAGGCTAGGATGAGAGAATATATGGCAACTCACTCAGATCGGCTTGCTAGATTTGAAGAAGCAGTTTATAAGCAAAAAGAGGAGATGCAGGAGAAAATGAATGAGATGTTGAGTCTATTGGAGGAGTATGCCAACCAGAGAACCCCCGAACGAATACTACTAAGGAAAGAAAGCGCCACTCCCACCACCTAATTTGTTAACTCCATCACCATTGTCCATAAAGATAACGAGAAGGTAGAAACTCCTGCTAAACAGACCTTAGAAAAACCACCAGAATCCCAACCTTTGAGTTACTACCTGAAACATGATATAAACAAAAACACCATAACAAATTGGATTAAGGGTGATGGGCGTAACCAATCCTCCGGGCAGGTTCCTGAGAAAGAGGAAGAAGAGAAAGATGAGTATGATACGCTTCCTGGAGGATCAGTATTCGAGAGGCTATTGGTACAAAAAGTGGCTACTAAGCAGGTAGCATGTGGGAACTTTGAAATACCAACGAGCATCGGGGACTTGAAACATCTTAGTGCTTTCGCCGACCAAGGATCGGAAGTAAATCTTATACCCCTAACTATTTACATCCAACTAACGTCAAAAATGCCAGCACCTACTCGTGTTAGGTTATCTCTTGTTGGACACTCGTACGTATACCCCCTAGGAATCGCAGAAGATGTATTAGTTAATGTTGCAGGATTCATGTACCCCGTTGATTTTATGATCATCGATGATAAAGGGGATGGATGCATGCCAATAATCCTTGGGGCACCATTCCTCACCACCGCTAGGGCTGTCATTAAGTATGAAGGTAGGAAGATTGAGCTTAAATCTGGAAAAAGAAAGATTAGCTTCCCCATGACCCCGCGAAGTGGGCATGAGAATTTGAGTTGGAGAATGATCAAAAACAACATTGGCACGACACCCATTCGTGTTCAGAATAAGATTCTTGCATGGGAGGCAAGAATCAAAAGCTATAAGGAAGCTAAGAATGAAAGAAGAAAAAGCAATAAGGTTCAGGCTGAACTCGAACATAATCGACCCGAAAAAAATCATACACCATTTGAGGAAGGGAACTTGGTGCTCTTGAGACACTTGGAAACAACAATACCACCCGATAAACCAAGTCCTTGGTGGTATGGGCCATTCACAATCGAAGGATTGAGCCAAGATGGGGTAGCTAAATTGAGAAGCAAATTAGGTGGAATGGTGATTGCGAGTATCGATATATTGACGCACTACCACCATAATAGTAATGATCGCAACTACATGGGGTATATCATTTCAAATGATGAGATCACGTAGTAACCCATGACCTTGAGTTTAGCTACAAGACTCGTAAATAAAGAAAAGCGCTTCTTGGGAGGCAACCCATGTTTTGTGTGATTTTATTTGTTTGATTGTTATTTGCTTCCGTATGCATGCTTTATTTTTATTGTTGGTAGATCATGTTTCTAAACTAAATAGTGGAAATACTTTACTTTGTTGTTTTGGCCTAGTCTTAACTCCACCTAGAAGTATTTTTGCAAAAAGATAAGTGTAAGGGGAAACCCCAAATATGTTTTTAAGAAACAAACCGATCATGATTCTCCACAATATTAAATGAGCATGTATATTCGTATTTGTTAGAGTCGAATGCTTGTATTGAGTCATAATGAAGTTTTGTAGGATTTTCCAGGAAGTAGGACCAAGTTTTTCCAGAAATTTTCCAGAAACTTAACATAAGAATTTCTGCAGGTCCATTCTGACGGCGTCAGGGGTTTACTCTTGACGGCGTCAGGAGTTAAAAATCTGGAAATTTTACCGGTTTTGTTTTTCTAACGGAGTCTTATGGTTTTTGTGAATTATTAAGTTTTATAATCTCCAGGAGATCTGCAAACTTCATTCCACAAGCATTATATCTTATCTTGTTTTCTAGGATTTAGAAACTTATATAGGATGCCGCCGATTTTACGCGAGGTTGTCTTGTCTATTTTGTCAGGTTTTACAGGTTATGTATGACAAGAAGATGATTTATATTCTGGAAGGGAAGCTTTGATTGTTCATTTTCTTGGAGGAAGATTTAACCTGGCCATCCTATTATCCATACCGAGCGAATCAGGTGAGTATTTGATTTCATTCTCTTTACTTTTTCACTTTTACATTCTTTACTTGAACATTGGGGACAATGTTCATCTTAAGTGTAAGGGGAAGGTAAAAAGATGATACCTTACATATGCACTTTCACTTGAATTTGTTTTGTTTAATGGTAGATGTGTGATAAAACTATGAGAAATACTTGTTAGTGCAATTTTAGTGCCAAATTTAAAATTTTTTACAACATTTAGGATTGAAACTTTAGCCATAGCAAGCGTCTCATGGATAGGAGATTGTATGACTAGCACATAACCGTATATTCCGAAAAATTTTCCACCCAAATATGTGAGGTTCGCCTTTAGATTTGATAGGAAAAGCATTTACTATTAGTGCTTATGAGTGTACCGGTAGCATTTAGATTCTAGAACTTGCGTTAGTGATGCATCCCGAGACCGCTAGTGAGACTACATTCATGTGGTAGGATTTACTACATGATAAGAGGCATTAGGATTACCCTTGTGTTAAACCCGTATCATAATCACTTGACCATTTAAGTCATATTACTTGGCTAGTTAAGTCAACTAATTTTTCCCACACCCTTAGCGTTGTACTCATTTTTAGTACACGAAACCCCTAGTACACCCCTCCGAGCCTATCTTTTCGTTTCTAACTTTAAGCATTTTACTTAAAGGAAGAATTTGTTACACCTCACTTAAATGTACAACCAAATCGCCTTAGCCTTCCGTGTATGCGCTCATTTTTAGTGCATTATTGTTATTTGTTAAACCTTAAGTTAACTATCTAATTGATTACATGGTTGCTAAGTCGAGTCATATCTTTGTACATATTGTTTTGGGACGATTGGGACTCATGGGTAAAGTACTTGTTTTACGGAGTAATGGGGAAGAACATCATTTTATTACCCCCATATGTACGTTAATCTTAAAAGTGCTCCAAGTGTTTTGATTTTCTTGATTCGAGTCATTAGATTAGTTTATTGTAAAGTATGTAAAGATTCAAGTGTAAGGGAAATGTTCATTCCCTATGATGTATTATTTTGGATGGTAGGGTAAGAGTGTATGCAAAAAAAAAAAAAAATAAAATAAAAAAAAAACGGACTACCATCCCTTTTTATTCTATGTTCATTTCATGTTTTTGTTATTTTTCATTTATTAGCTTAAGTCGAGTCTAGTCTTGGGTTAACAACGCCATATTGTACATGTAATTAACCAAGATTGTTAACTCGCCACCAGTAAAACTTCCTTTATCCAACAAAACCGTGTATTTCATATCCCCACACCTAACATTACAACCCTTTAAAAGACCTATTTGATAGTTTATCCTAGGTGCTTACGCCATGTAGTGGAGGTTTGATCCTTTCCCAAGCCTATGGTAATCTATTTTGCTATGACAGTTAGTGAGAGATATTTCCGTTTCCATATTGTAATTTACACTTTATTACACCCGAGAGATGTGAGTATCTAAACACTATTTGTGAGGTGCTTGTGTATGACCTCCGTGCTTGTCTATTGGTCTTTAGTGGAACGATTATTTGTTGTAATTACTTTTATATTAGTGTTAAATGACCCCTAACTTGTCTTTTGAGTAGAATAAAAGCGCATTTGCTTGAGGACAAGCAAATCTCAAGTGTAAGGGTATATGATGAGGCGAAAAATGATCCGTTTTTAGGGGGTCATTTAAGCCCGAATCCGAATTTATTTGATCAAATATTGCCCTAAATCGTTCCTTTTGTGATTTTAGGTACTTTGGGAGTGAAATCTGGAAAAGGAAGCAATTTGGACGTTTTTGGAGCATAAAAGTGAAGAAAACGCCAAAGTCTTAATTTTCCATGCTGGGAAAAGTGCATGACGGCGTCAAGAGGAAGATTATGACGGCGTCAAGAGTAAAAGTCCATGACGACCCAGAAGAGTTTTGACGGCGTCATGAGGGTAGGGCGTCAAGAGTTAAAGTCGTGACGGCCTGGAAATGCAATGTTCTTGACGGCGTCAAATGTGGATCTAGGCAGTCCGAGGATTGTTTTGGCGGCGAGGTGACGGCGTCACCTATTTGGTCTTGACGCCGTCAGACCCCTTTTCCTATATATAGTTTTCTAATTTTTCACATTTAGAGAGAGAAGTTTTGGGAGAAACCCTAAGTACGATTTTGGTGTAACTTTACAGGTTTTTCAAGGGTTCCAACCCCTTGATACCTTGCATGGTTAATCAAGATAAGTGTTCTTCTAATTAAATCAATATGTCTATGTGTTGGTTGTCTATATCATGTTCTTGTCTTAATTCTATCATGCTAGGCTAGATCTCTTTTGTGTTTGCTTAGATCTAATGAAACCTAGATATTGATTATGTGTTGATTACTTGTTTATTCTTGTCTTGGATGAATGATTTATATGTTAGGCTTAAGAAAACTGGCAGATCTCCAATTGGTAACATGCTTGAACGTCTTAAGAAACATGAACCAACGCGCACTAGGTCTTTATTGGTTGTATTTAATGCATGAGCCACTGTTTACAATCCCTATAGTTGTGCTGGGCATGGTGTAGGAGGAGATAAGAGCTCATAGAATTGGGGAGTTATGTGTGCCACCCCATGAATGGTATTAAGGAATACAATCCGTCATCCATGCAATTATAACAAGTAATTAACGTGTAAAAGATATCTAGGGAGTAGTGAAATCTAAGTAAACACATTTTCTCCAATTACTGCTCACAACTTTAGTATAAATTAGTTTATTTTCTTTTCTAGTATTTTATTTTGATTGCATCTTAGTATTAGGTTAGTTGAACAGCAACTAATTCCGCCCACTCTTCCAAAACCCGAGATTTTAATTTGCTTTCTAAAAAACATAAAAATACAAAAAAGAATCGTCCCTCACCTTTAGAACTAGTATTTAGGCTTTCTAATCCTAGCGACACTATTCCTAAGCTGAACGATCAATCCCCCGGTACTTGTCACTATACTATACTACAACGATCAGGTACACTGCCTGGTGGGGGTTGTAAGCCTCTCGAGATCCCTCGAGAGGTAAAGCCTGTTGCGATTCCCACGCATCAAGTTTTTGGTGCCGCAGCCCGGGGAATAGTTATTGTCTAGGTTAGAATTTCTTTTTATTAGGTCTACTTGCTAGATTCCTTTCTAGTAAGATTTTATTTTTATTTTTAGGTTTTCTTTAGTCTATCTATTTCTTTGTGCCTTTGTTAGTAAATTAAACTCATTGACTGTTCCGTTGACCATTATGGAAAACGCGAATCCACCCCTTTCCCCTAGAGAAGTGGCCGTGTTACGTGAACAAATTGAAAGTGAGATTAGGGAGCTTAGAGAGCTTAATAGGTTGATTAAGGTTGAACTCGAACATGCATTTAGTGACCTAGCAACCGCCTTGTATTCAAATGAGGACCTAGGGCCTAATGACTTTGTGAATGTTGTTGAGAGACTAGAAGAGGAGGAAATAGATCCGAAGCTTAATGACTACTTTAATCTATACCCCACTAAGGAGGAGATTGCATATTATAATAATCTTATCGATAACCCGCGATCTCCTTTCACCATAATTGAACCTAAGATCAAGAGAGGCGATCCTAAGAATGCTAAGATACCATGTATGATTGGATATAGGCACATTAGTAATGCTTACATTGACTTTAAATCTCCAATCAACATTATGTCCTCAACGGTTTATAATGATATAGTGAAAACAAGACTTGAACCTAGAAGGGATCCCAAGTACCCCGGTGGAGTTTGTAACTTTGTCGGGAGAGTTAAAGGTTTACATGTCTTTGTTGGTAATTTCACTTTTGTCACCGACTTTATGATTGTGGAGTATCTTGCTAATGTTATTGATTGTCGACTATCCAATGTTGTGTTTGGCAAACCATTTGTTGAGAAATCTAAGTTGGAATATGATGAGGTAGAAGGTACGATCCGATTTGCAAGTAACACCGATAGTATCACCTATAGGATGCCTAATAGGATGAAAGAATTTCGCTTTATATCTCGTTTTGATAAGAACAACGTTGGTGCTTTTGAGGATATTGATGAGAAGGATAAGAAAAAGGGCATGGATTATGTATGGGAAAAGAGGAGTCTTTATTACAAAGATTGCTTGGCCCTTGGACCAAGGTATAAAGTCGATGAAGAATTTGCCCAAAAGATTATGGGGGCGGTTGAGAAAAAGGTGATTGATTTCTACAAAGAATATTTGCAATCAGAGAATGGAACCAATGATGAAGTCACGTAGTAACCCATGACCTTGAGTCTAGCTACAAGACTCGTAAATAAAGAAAAGCGCTTCTTGGGAGGCAACCCATGTTTTGTGTGATTTTATTTGTTTGATTGTTATTCGCTTCCGTATGCATGCTTTATTTTTATTGTTGGTAGATCATGTTTCTAAACTAAATAGTGGAAATACTTTACTTTGTTGTTTTGGCCTAGTCTTAACTCCACCTAGAAGTATTTTTTGCAAAAGATAAGTGTAAGGGGAAACCCCAAATATGTTTTTAAGAAACAAACCGATCATGATTCTCCACAATATTAAATGAGCATGTATATTTGTATTTGTTAGAGTCAAATGCTTGTATTGAGTCATAATGAAGTTTTGCAGGATTTTCCAAGAAGTAGGACCAAGTTTTTCCAGAAATTTTCCGGAAACTTAACATAAGAATTTCTGCAGGTCCATTCTGACGGCGTCAGGGGTTTACTCTTGACGGCGTCAGGAGTTAAAATCTGGAAATTTTACCGGTTTTGTTTTTCTAAAGGAGTCTTATGGTTTTTGTGAATTATTAAGTTTTATAATCTCCAGGAGATCTGCAAACTTCATTCCACAAGCATTATATCTTATCTTGTTTTCTAGGATTTAGAAACTTATATAGGATGCCGCCGATTTTACGCGAGGTTGTCTTGTCTATTTTGTCAGGTTTTACAGGTTATGTATGACAAGAAGATGATTTATATTCTGGAAGGGAAGCTTTGATTATTCATTTTCTTGGAGGAAGATTTAACCTGGCCATCCTATTATCCATACCGAGCGAATCAGGGGAGTATTTGATTTCATTCTCTTTACTTTTTCACTTTTACATTCTTTACTTGAACATTGGGGACAATGTTCATCTTAAGTGTAAGGGGAGGGTAAAAAGATGATACCTTACATATGCACTTTCACTTAAGTTTGTTTTGTTTGATGGTAGATGTGTAATAAAACTATGAGAAGTACTTGTTAGTGTAATTTTAGCGCCAAATTTAAATTTTTTTACAACATTTAGGAGTGAAACTTTAGCCATAGCAAGCGTCTCATGGATAGGAGATTGTATGACTTGCACATAACCGTATATTCAGAAAAATTTTCCACCCAAATATGTGAGGTTCGCCTTTAGATTTGATAGGAAAAGCATTTACTATTAGTGCTTATGAGTGTACCGGTAGCATTTAGATTCTAGAACTTGCGTTAGTGATGCATCCCGAGACCGCTAGTGAGACTACATTCGTGTAGTAGGATTTACTACATGATAAGAGGCATTAGGATCACCCTTGTCTTAAACCCGTATTATAATTACTTGACCATTTAAGTCATATTACTTGGCTAGTTAAGTCAACTAATTTTTCCCACACCTTTAGCGTTGTACTCATTTTTAGTACACGAAACCCCTAGTACACCCCTCCGAGCTTATCTTTTCGTTTCTAACTTTAAGCATTTTACTTAAAGGAAGAATTTGTTACACCCCACTTAAATGTACAACCAAATCGCCTTAGCCTTCCGTGTATGCGCTCATTTTTAGTGCATTATTGTTATTTGTTAAACCCTAAGTTAACTATCTAATTGATTACATGGTTGCTAAGTCGAGTCATATCCTTGTACATATTGTTTTGGGACGATTGGGACTCATGGGTAAGTACTTATTTTATGGAGTAATGGGGAAGAACATCATTTTATTACCCCCATATGTACGTTAATCTTAAAAGTGCACTAAGTGTTTTAATTTTCTTAATTCGAGTCATTAGTTTAGTTAATTGTAAAGTATGTAAAGATTCAAGTGTAAGGGGAATGTTCACCCCTATGATGTATTATTTTGGATGGTAGGGTAAGAGTGTATAGACAAAAAAAAAAAAAAAAAAAAAAAAAAAAAAAAGAAAAAAAAAAAAATAGAAAAGAAAAAGAGAGAAAAAACATACGGACTACCATCCCTTTTTATTCTATGTTCATTTTATGTTTTTGTTATTTTACATTTATTAGCTTAAGTCGAGTCTAGTCTTGGCTTAGCAACGCCACATTGTACATGTAATTAACCAAGATTGTTAACTCGCCACCAGTAAACTTCCTTTATCCAACAAAACCGTGTATTTCATATCCCTACACCTAACGTTACAACCCTTTAAAAGACCTCTTTGATAGTTTATCCTAGGTGCTTACGCCATGTGGTGGAGGTTTGATCCTTTCCCAAGCCTATGGTAATCTATTTTGCTATGACAGGTAGTGAGAGATATCTTCCGTTTCCATATTGTAATTTACACTTTATTACACCCGAGAGATGTGAGTATCTAAACACTATTTGTGAGGTGCTTGTGTATGACCTCCGTGCTTGTCTATTGGTCTTTAGTGGAACGATTATTTCTTGTAATTACTTTTATATTAGTGTTAAAAGACCCCTAACTTGTATTTTGAGTAGAATAAAAGCGCATTTGCTTGAGGACAAGCAAATCTCAAGTGTAAGGGTATATGATGAGGCGAAAAATGATCCGTTATTAGGGGGTCATTTAAGCCCGAATCCGAATTTATTTGATCAAATATTGCCCTAAATCGTTCCTTTTGTGATTTTAGGTACTTTGGGAGTGAAATCTGGAAAAGGAAGCAATTCGGACGTTTTTGGAGCATAAAAGTGAAGAAAACGCCAACGTCTTAATTTTCCATGCTGGGAACAGTGCATGACGGCGTCAAGAGGAAGATTATGACGGCGTCAAGAGTAAAAGTCCATGACGACCCAGAAAAGTTTTGACGGCGTCATGAGGGTAGGGCGTCAAGAGTTAAAGTCGTGACGGCCTGGAAATGCAATGTTCTTGACGGCGTCAAATGTGGATCTAGGCAGTCCGAGGATTGTTTTGGCGGCGAGGTGACGGCGTCACCTATTTGGTCTTGATGCCGTCAGACCCCTTTTCCTATATATAGTTTTCTAATTTTTCACATTTAGAGAGAGAAGTTTTGGGAGAAACCCTAAGTACGATTTTGGTGTAACTTTACAGGTTTTTCAAGGGTTCCTACCCCTTGATACCTTGCATGATTAATCAAGATAAGTGTTCTTCTAATTCAATTAATATGTCTATGTGTTGGTTGTCTATATCATGTTCTTGTCTTAATTCTATCATGCTAGGCTAGATCTCTTTTGTGTTTGCTTAGATCTAATGAAACCTAGATATTGATTATGTGTTGATTACTTGTTTATTCTTGTCTTGGATGAATGATTTATATGTTAGGCTTAAGAAAACTGGCAGATCTCCAATTGGTAACATGCTTGAACGTCTTAAGAAACATGAACCAACGCGCACTAGGTCTTTATTGGTTGTATTTAATGCATGAGCCACTGTTTACAATCCCTATAGTTATGCTGGGCATGGTGTAGGAGGAGATAAGAGCTCATAGAATTGGGGAGTTATGTGTGCCACTCCATGAATGGTATTAAGGAATACAATCCGTCATCCATGCAATTATAACAAGTAATTAACGTGTAAAAGATATCTAGGGAGTAGTGAAATCTAAGTAAACACATTTTCTCCAATTACTGCTCACAACTTTAGTATAAATTAGTTTATTTTCTTTTCTATTATTTTATTTTGATTGCATCTTAGTATTGGGTTAGTTGAATAGCAACTAATTCCGCCCAGTCTTCCAAAACCCGAGATTTTAATTTGCTTTCTAAAAAACATAAAAATACAAAAAAGAATCGTCCCTCACCTTTAGAACTAGTATTTAGGCTTTCTAATCCTAGCGACACTATTCCTAAGCTGAACGATCAATCCCCCGGTACTTGTCACTATACTATACTACAACGATCAGGTACACTGCCTGGTGGGGGTTGTAAGCCTCTCGAGATCCCTCGAGAGGTAAAGCCTGTTGTGATTCCCACGCATCACATGAGTAAGCATAAAGGAAATGGATTTGCCTGATTCAATCCTTGCTTTGTAAGGGCATTCATTCAATCCTTTATAGAAAGATAATTAATCTCGCTAAGTTTCAACTTCTCTGGATAAAGTATTTGTATATATTCTGGGTTAGTTTCATCATCTATCATCCTTACGCAAGTTTAAGTTGTGCCTCCTTTCTTTTTTAGATTCAGAGACAAGCTTAATCTTTTGGCAGGATATTACTTTGTTGAAGTTAATAATACCCCAGTTGTCTTGATTTGTTTGCTTTTACATTTTATCGTTTTTTTCCTGTTACGTTGACTCATCAACCATCAAATTAAAACACAACTAATGCTATAACAGTTTCACAACAATCTTTTGGATATCAACATGCTTGGTCAGGTTCTTCTGGTCAAAAGTCAATGGTTGACATTGTTATAATATGAAGACTACAAAACAAGGGTTATACCACTCCAAAATCATCTCAACGGAGTATTAGTCTTAATCATGTTCCTGAATACAATGCTTATCCTAATAATGATTGGCCTTTTGTTGAGCCGTCACAACCTGTAGTTCACTCTCATGCAGAATATGAGTTATCTTTCTAATACATCGGCTTATCTGTAGGCGCTGGAAACTTTTATAGTCGTGTTTCAAGACCACTTGCTCCAATACCTATCATCATCTGTATTGTAGGTAAATTCAAGTTTGGAAAACAATATGAAAAGATTAGCTGCGATAAGGTATGAATTTTTTATATGTGTTTATCGGGCTGATAGTTAGGCATTAGTAGTCTTTACATTGGAATTATATGTGATTGTTTTTCAAGGTTTTGCTGTTTAGACGTTTGCCAGTGGATATTGGAAGGTGTAATTGTGCTACTATGAAAGAAAAGTCTTTAGATAATCTAACATGGAAGAGTATTACACCAACACATTTAAAACTATATATACTTGATTAACATTTATGTTACATGTTTTGTACTATGGAGGTCGAAACGAATTTTTTTAAGATATCCCGCAAAAGTTGCAATGAAATATGTTATGTTGACATATTTTATTCTGTAACCGTGACTTATAATTATTTGTTGCAATGCTAATATTGTTTATTCATAAAAATGTGATTATTAAAGGTTTCATTAAGGCGTCAAAAAGGTTTCATTCTTCTATTTATTTCCTTTTAGTAACAACACTCAAAAGGATAATTTAATAACAACAGATGTTATAACTGGGTATCTTAGACCACATTACTTCTCTGAGGTAGTAGCAATTACATTTTTTTGGTGCTTATACAAACGAACACTCAGATTCAGAAGGGTATTCACGGGCTACTTTGTTTTGTTACCTTACTCTTTATAAGGAAGTTATTCATGGAGTTTATGAAGAGGGTATCGGGGAGATATGCAAAATTATTCATGACAACAGAGGTTAGGTATGTTATATAATTTTTTTTGGAAAATCTTATTTATGACAACAGAAGGGTATTACCCGCCTTCTTTATCTATAGTGAAGCATGTCAACGATAATTATAAGTCATGCCCGCCTATCGGGCGGGCTTCAGAAAACTATATATATATATATATATATATATATATATATATATATATATATATATATATATATATTAAAAAATAAAGAATAAATAAAAAAAATTGTTTTAAAAGAATGAATTATATTAAAAAAAAAAAAAAAAAAACTTACCTATGAATCCAACTTTTATAAATACAGCTTTACACAATATATATTATAATCATTATTCAGTAAACATTATTGCTTACATATATTACATGAAAGACAATCTTATGGATTATAAATAAAGAGGTGATATGAACACCACTAAAAGTGATCTGCACACCACAAATCATGTATAGCGATGTTGTATTGTGTGCATCACTAATGTGATTTAGTGATGAAAGAATCAAAAAGTGTGATGTACCTTACAACACTCTTATAAAAATGGATTGTTCATAAAAAGTTAACCTCAAGTACACAGTACACACCATGTCATGCCAAGTTGTATGGCCCTTCCTAGTCCAACCATTGGTTTTCAATCGTTCACAATCAAGTAGATTCATCTTACTCATTTTAAATGACAAAGTGTTTTCCATTTTAACAGTTACGAATTTTTTATGACGTTGCATCAATGAAATCAAGTTTTTTAGTCAATATTTGTTGTTGTCTTATTTGATAATCATGTTTTGGATGAGTGTTATGTATTTAGTTGTTTCGGATTAACATCGAAATTAAGGCAATGCTAATAGTTCTGTTGGTTGCATCAATAAATAAATAAATAAAATGGTTCGGTTGGTTGCTCTCCCAACCGAGTAGGTAACCGAGTTATGCCCACTAGGCCAATCGAATCTTGATCAGTCACCTCCAACCTTTTCAATGTTTCGGTTTGTTAGTCAACCGAGACAATTATGTATGTTTGCGTGTGATTATTATTATTATTATTATTATTATTATTATTATTATTTCTTGAATCTTTGGTAGGAAATGAAACAAAGGAATAAGATTTATTTTATTTTCTTATTTATTTATTTAAGATGGGGTGTTTGCTAGCAAATGAAGAAGAAGAAGAAAATGTTCTTTTGGTTTTTTTTTTTTTTTTTTTTTTTTTCTATCTCACACTTTCACATTGGGTTATTATCATTTACCATATGTAATAAACGGGTTAAAACGAAGCTGTTTTGACTGTGGGTTTCCAAAAAAAAAACATTGGGCTGCTGGGGCCCATTTCATAGGCCTGTTGGTTCGGGTTAAAACGAAGTTGTTTTAACTGTGGGTTTCCAAAAAAAACATTGGGCTGCTAGGGCCCATTTCATTGGCCTGTTGGTTAACTCAATCCATATATATATATATATATATATATATATATATATATATATATATATATATATATATATGGGCCGTTATTATAGTGACCACTCTTAAAGTAAAAACAATAGGAACCGATCTAGACCATTGAATATACTATTGATGATGTCATTAGATCAAAATTAATTGAGTGGCATTGTGGTAAATATAGTGAAATGGATGTCAACTTTCAAAACCTTTTAAGCTGTTTAATTCGCACCCCATAATGTAGCAAATTATTTTTTTGTTTGCTTCATTAATTAACATTTATATTTCTTATAAATAACAATTATTAATATATAGAATTCGGTAGCATTACAAGGCTTGATACATGATTTCATCATTCTCATTTGATATCAGTTTAGAGTTTTCTTTTTTCTTTTTTGAAACATTAATAATAAATTGATGCATATCCATTAATCACACTGATTCACGTACTATTACTGTTTTCAGTTGATGCATAACAATATAGACTTTACAAAGAACTGAACCATCAACTTTTATCGCTTGAATCCTTCATTTACAATATATACTATACTCCAAAATTATCAAGATTCTGTGATCTTTAATTTATTACATAACAACTAGTAGAACATTGATACACCACACTGTTTAATTTATTAAAATAACAAAAAAAATACATTGATGCATATCGTATTATTGATACTTCATTGATTTCCAGTTATAATCCATTGACACACATCAATTTGTTTTCAAATATACATATAAAAAATTATACAAATAAATCTAAAGTCTAGTGATATACATCAGTTTGTTTACAGATATATATTATACAACTGATGCATATCAGTAATACTTACTGATTCATTTATCTAATAATTCAATACAACTGATGCATATCAGTAATAGGAGGTGAATGGATCTAAGATACGATGGCTGGTCTTCTTGTGGATACAACGGTGGTGGTCGTGGTGGTTACGCGAGGTTAGCCGGAATTTCAACCCGTATAAACAAGAGCAAATCAGTATAAACAAATACCGAAAAATCAGATCTAAAAACAAATGTACTCCCATATAAACAAGAGCAAATCTGTCTTTGTACTCCCGTAAGAAAACAGAATAAGCGAGAAACTGTATAAAAACAAGATTCAAGGTTCGTGTTTTGTATGTTTGTGCATCAAACAAAAATGAAATAATAAAATCCTTACACGAAATCATCTTAGCCGAAACCATCTTTAAGAAACGACATGCCTGTCGGCTAGATTTCTATTAAAAAAACAAGACGTACGTTGCATCGGAGGTTTGGGTAACCCGTATTCAGGGATTGGTGGATTGTGGTGGCATGAGTTCGATTTTGTGGCGGCATGGGATCGGTGACGTTTTTCAGATCGTGTTGTGGAGGTGGGTTGTGGTGGCATAAATTTTGTTAAAGATGATGAGTGATAATAGGGCAGTGGGGAAAAGTGAAATATCTATTATGCCCTTTACTTTTAATAATTATATAATTTTAATTTAAGTTTTCATTTAAAGATAAATGACACATGTCAGATTTTGATTGGTTCCTATTGTTTTTATTTTAAGGCCGGTCATCACATGAACGCAAATATATATATATATATATATATATATATACACACACACACACATCGTATCATATCTGGAATTCTCCAGATACATCAAACCGCATCTCACATACACAGTCAAAATCAGATTATCAAAGCATGGGTGTTACGCTCTGATTTTCTGGGGGTTATTTTTTTTTTCTTTAAGCTTCAACAGATGATTCAAAGATGTTCATATGGATTATGGTTATCGATTTTGATACTTTTGATCCAACCATTTGATGAAAGTTGTTGTTGCTGCTGTTGCCTTTAGAGCTGGCAACTTTTTTTTTTCTTTCTATTTTTTGATTATTGATTTGTGTTTTGATTTGATGTTTTGTAAAATGGGTATATGTTAGAGCTGAAGTGGTGGGTTATGGTTTGGTTGAAGTGGTCGTGTGTGGTGATGGTGAAGCGTAGGAGATGGTGGTTGACCATTGTGGCTGTTGACATGAAAGTGTCTCATGGGGGTGAAGCTTTAACAAATATTAGAGGGGAACTAAATATGTTTTCTTCAGGTTTTAGTTTTTAGGTGTAAATTGTAGCTTTTTTTTATGTTAAAAATAAGCACTTATAAATGGATAAATGGATCAAGGTCGTTGCACTTCAAGTACTAATGATCAAATATTTGTTGGAGAAAGTTAGATTTGAAAGTAACTAAAAGTGGCAATAAATCATTTGGTGGCTAAGGGTTGTTTGGAATATCTTAGTTTTATGGCTTATCGACTGGCTATAGATACTGCTTGGTGTTCGGAATATTATTGTTTCTTTATCGATTTTTTTATCTTAAATGTAGAAGTTATTTGTTAATTATTTATCAGAATTCAGGAAAAAACATTTTTTTAACGTTTTTTTTCCTTTGCAAACATTTCCTTGACGATGCAAATATCTGTTATTAATACCAACAGACATTTTGAATGTGCAGCAATAGGTAACACGGTATTTGAAAAGGCAAATTGGTCAAACATGTTATTTTGGTCTAGTATTTCCTCACAGAAACCAGATGCAAAAACTACACCGATCAAGGTTTCTGTGGAAAACTAGAAGGGGGGGTTGAATAGTTTTACGTCTTTTTAGTTTTATGAAAACTTAGTTGTTTAAAAGTCTTGTTTACTTTTTAAAACTTTGATTCGATCTTATGTGAATTCAAGTCTTGAACAATATGAACAATTATATCTATGTATGAGCAATAATAATAATGCAAACTAAGTATGTGAAATCAACACATGCATAATATAAACAATTATAGCTATATACGAGAGATAAGTAAGTAAACGTTTATTTTATAATCCTCAGTTATATTTTGTATGAAAACTATACTTGATCGAAATGATCAATAAAATGTATGTTACCTTTTTAGTTTGATTGTAAAAACTTTGTTTTGTGAATGAAAATTTTGTTTGATCTTTAAGTAAAATCAATACTAGCACTATATGAGCAACTATACATATACGTCTACGTCTACAAAATTAATAACGATATAAACAAGATAATAAGTAAGATATGGAAAGATCTAACCGCGAGACAAAGGATTTATAGTGGTTCGGCTACAAGGACACCTTCCTTGCCCTACTCCACTCCTCGAGTCACCTACTCAAGAGTTTTTTTTCACTATGTCAACAAGCTCCCTTATTGCAGAGAAAACCTCACACACCAATATACATACCACAACTTCGTCACAACTTATTCACACCTTCTACACAACTTCTTCACACCTAGTCACTACTTAATCACAACACAACTTCACACCTATCTACTTCACACCAATCTTCTTCACACCTTTCTACTTCACACCTATGTACTTCACACCAATCTTCTTCACACATTTCTACTTCACACCTATGTACTTCTTCTTCACACCACTACTTATATCTCACTACTTCTATTCACAACTTCTACTCCTAGATCTATCTAGTTACACTACTATCACACCTTTACAATGAATGTACACAACAACCAGACTATATACACAAATCTACAATACTTCACAACTTCATGTTGAAGGAGTATTCTTCTCTTGCACTTTGAGAGATGAGAGGTGAGGGAATGAATCACTTGAAACAAGGATTAACAATTATATGATCAAAGGGTTTTTAGGAGGATGTTTAGAGAGATTTGGATCTTAAAATTTTCATGCAAGAGGTGAGAAAAATTCCAGGTTTGAGGTGGTATTTATAGGGGAAAATTTCTGACAGAATCTGACAGGGGAGCGTGGCCGGTCCCCTTAATTGTGTGCCGGCCCCCTTAAAATTAAGGGGGCCGCCCAGCTGTAACTGCCAGAAAATCTGTCTTTTAGTGGGGAAAATTTATTTGGTGAAAAACTAACTGATTTTGGTTAAAAATTTGAATTCATATATTTACTATGAATTAAACATTTTCCTTTATTACCAAAAATGTTTTTCAAAAATATATAATAAGTTTATTTAATTTTATAAACTTTGTATTATTTAAATAAACATCCCTTTGATCATAAAATGTATTAGTCACTTGTTTATTCATACCTTAAATGATTATGTTGGATGAGATGATATAAACTTGCTTAAAACTTGTTTACGTA
The DNA here is from genome assembly GCA_030686995.1 of Artemisia argyi. Taxonomy (NCBI): domain Eukaryota; kingdom Viridiplantae; phylum Streptophyta; class Magnoliopsida; order Asterales; family Asteraceae; genus Artemisia; species Artemisia argyi. Next base: position 174,255,439 of record CM060699.1, on the reverse strand, counting down.
TTAACTTTGCGTTTAATGTTTTTATATTTTGTGATCGTCAAAACTTAGGGATATCAAAAAATATTAATAACGTTTTTATACATTATTTATATCAACAATCTCCCCCTTTTTGATGATTACAAAATCTAAACTCATTAAACTAAAAATTAATATATATGTAAGTTTTTAGTGTGAGTTTATATCACTTCTCCCCCTTTTTGTTAGCATAAAAAAGGTTATCCCGATGAATGTATAGCTCCCCCTTGAAGTATACTCCCCCTCGTTTTGAGGTCATAAGAGATCGAGATATGGAATGCTTGCAAAAATATTTAGAGCACAAGGAACATAGATATATATGCATGCAATAGATATGAAGTAACTAATAAGAATGCATGGTAATAAAACAAAAGAAACATTCATTAGTAATTATGTTGAAAACATAATCATTAGTACATAAGCATATAGATGTATGCTTTTCTAGCAAATTACACTAGATAATACTAAGTTGCCAAGTTGAGGTCTCTTGGACTTGCTTGGAACACAAAAGGTTTAAAATGATTTTATTTTTGGAGATGGGAAACATGGTATTTAGGAAAGGTAGACTTTTGTGGGAATGGTGTTTGTAGAGTTTGGAGAGTTTGGTGGTGAGTTTGGAGCGGAAGGATTTTCTTGAGGGTTGGTGTTTTGTGTTATGGATGATGTTGGACAAGACCTGGTGAGGAGATACTCAGTCTAAGTGAGGTGTTCATTTATGGCCATGTTTTGTTTTTGGAGAAAAATGCAACAAGAACAATTGTTGACATGATTCTCAAGATGGATCAAGTTGTTGGGTGGTGATGAGTTGGTGGATGAAGGTTGTTGATCCAAATTGCTTTAAGCAAGATGTAAAGCAAGAAGAGCACTAAGCTCATGTGCTTCTTTAAGTTCTTCAACGAACTTTTTATGTTCGGAAGATGGTGGAGTTGAATATTGATTATTGATTGTGGATTGAACATGGAACATAGGTTTCATGTATGGATGAGTTTTGATGGTTGTTGTTTAAAGATTGAGTATGTTCCTCAAGAGGGTCATTTGGAAGAAATGAATTGGGTGAATGTGGAATTTCATTAGTGAGGGTGATTGTGAGATTGTCTTGTTGAGACACAAGAGAGGTTTCATTTGGGTAATCATGAATGGATGAGGATGAATGTATGGAAGAATGGGATGTTTCATGAGTGGATTTGTAGTTTGACCAAAATGTGAGGTGTTGGGAGTGAGATTGGGATTGTTGTTTTGAGATGGAGTGTGCTATTCATATGAATTTTATGGGTGAGATGAAAGTGTATTTTTGGGAGTAAGGATGGAAACGAATGTGGATAGAGTAATTGTGTGAGGATGAGTGAGGTAAGTAATTTGAGTATGGTGAGGAAGGTGTGTGATGCAAATTGCGTTGTGCAAGGTGCATATTATTGAGATCACGAAGATCATGGAGTTAGTCAAGTACTTCATGAAACTTCAAGGTTTACAAGGAAGATGATGATGAAGGAATTTTGTAATGTTGGTGGAAAAGAGAGTGAGGTATAATATTGATTATTGTTTGGATGTTGAGATTTTTCAATGAAAGGATTGTTTGGAGGAGATAGATGAGATGTAGGTATGTAGTTGGGAGCATAGGTAGATGCTTGACCATTATAAGGATTGAGAGAGGGTTCTTTTGAGTGATCTTGAGGTTTGTGTATCATGAAGTATGGTTTGGCCTTTATGGGTTAAGTTGTAGTCGTGATGACACACTTTGTAGAGTGTAGGGAATGGTTTCATGGTTAAATCTTTTTGTGAGGATGACTAGATGGAGTTATTGGTGAGGATGGGAGATGAGTATCAAGTGATGTGATTGGTGAGAGTGAAATGGTGATGTTCACGGAAGGGATGCCTTGGTTTTTCATATCACTTTGGTGGTTTGAGTGTGTAAAGGTTATGAGGTTTGAGTGTAAGGTAGAAGGGTATGGGTGAGTAAAGGTTATGAGATTTAAGTGTGTAAAGATTATGAGGTTTGGTTTTGGGCAAGTCCAATTCTTTAGGCAACTATGCATGTATTATCTTAATGGAATATGCATGAAAAGTATATAGACAAATAAACATGTAATATAATTACAACTACGCATGCATGCAAACTTAATAAAGTAATAAATCAAGCAATTAAGGCATTCTTCCTAACATGACTAACTTAGTGCAAGGGCAAAATCAACTAATGAGTGAGACACTAGTGATGGAACAAATGTGATAGTGTAATTCTTGATTTTGTTCTAGTGTATGCCTATATGAAACAAATACGGAGTTAAGATCGTTTCGACTCCTAAACAAATATTCCTAAGAAACGATCCTTGATCTCCTTGATTTAGCTTTGCTTACTTCTAAGTGTCATGTATATGTATATATTGGATTATATATATAGACAACGAGAGTGAGACTATTGTGCATGGTTTGATAGAAAAACGTTTTTATCATTATTCAACAATGAGTTTTCCTAATCGTGAGAATGATTTCAAAATGAATTAAGGTTTTCTTTTGAGAGTATATATGCAAAAACAAAATATCTCAATTCCTGATTTTTGTGCAAAACAGAATCCTAGACTCAGATTTGAGAAGAAAGAAAAGAAAATTAAATATTTTTATGCTCAGATGGCCGGCCCCCTTAAAGTGAGGCCGGTCCCCTTAATTTTAAGGGGGCCGCCCCTATAGATTTAAGGGGTCCGTCCATCTGACAGAAAAGAAATTTTTAGAACTTTGATTTTTCAGAAGATTTTAAGTATTCCAAGAATTTAATCAATTTGCTCCATCATTCCTAATCCTAAACGCAAGTAATTAAATAGTTCATGCTCAAGGGGTTTGGTAAACATATTGGCAATGTTATCTTCCAAAACTACCTTTTCTACATAACCTATGATCATAAGTGATTGATGAAGTTGTTCTATATGAGTGTTGAATAGGGTATATCCTAACTTCTATAGCTCCTTTGTTGTCGCACACTTATCTAACTTAATGCCATAGTCTACAAGAGCTTGTTTCATCCATAGTTTTCTAACACGAGAAATCTAATCTTACTTCTATGTTAATAATTAATCCACTTGACTCATTTCACTTCATCACCATGAGTTTTCTACTAGTGGACATAGAAGATTTCCATTTTCTATGTTGTTCGACAACAAAAAATTTTATTATAATCCTAGGAAAGCCAACTAAGAGGGGTTCATAATGCGTGAGTAAGTAAGTATATATAGCTATATAACTAAGCACTAATCTAACTAGTTGTTTATCTAAGCATGCAAATTATAGCGATGAACTTAAAAGAAATGCGTACCTTTTAGTCTTCAATGGAATATCTTCAAGCACTTCAAGTGTAAAACCCCCAAAATCGGGTCCAGCGGAAGCATACATCTTGCTGGGGTGCTACTCAATCGGTATCATGACACAAGTATAAAGAACGGTTTTTATTTCAACCATTTAGAATAACTTTCATTATCGAAAATATTCAAATTTACATCGTTCAAAAATAGTGAGGAAATACAGGCCCATATAAGAGTTTAAGCGGTCCCAAATACATTTCAAAGTTGTCTATGACCATGCCATGCCAAAGCCTTCAATAGTTAACTATCGCCTTAAACCTGAAAATACATGCTAAAAAGTGTCAACACGAGGTTGGTGAGTTCATAGGTTTGTAATAAAACAGTAGTATTGTGAGTTCAATAAAGAGTTTTGTGACCATTGTGTCGCTCACAATGTCATGAAAAATATGTTTACCTTACAGTACAATCAGAATTGTGGACCATGAGTAGAGTATGTGATCATTACAACGAATATAATGTCACATAGTAAGATAGTCTATTACGCTAGCACTAAGTTCATGCAACCGAAGCTAGACAGTTCAGTGCGCTACAATGTAGCACATAAATAATAATCAGGGGCCCATAGCGAGTGTTTAACCCAATACACTCGTAGTCCGACTTGATATACGCTCGCATTGACCCGTCTGGCCAACCGAACGAGGGGAGTCACCCCCAAATAGATCTATTTATATCAATCGCGCTTCCCAGCAGGAATTAACGGCTCATGAAGGTGGGCATAATAGTGGGTTCAGGGCTTAGGCTAACTGCGCAATAGTTTTGAGCAAATAAAATAGTATTGTGGTCCAGAAAACGTTTTGCATGTTTCTCACTCCATAGTTGTAAAACAAGTATAAGAAAAGTGGGGCTATAAACTAACACTTGTGTCCATAATAAGGTAATCCAGTATGCAATAAGTAAATAGTCATGTTTCAGTTTAAGAGCAAGTAACAAGTTTAAGTATAAACAAGAATTGAGTTTAGTTAAAAACGAGCATGTATTCTCCCCCAAAACAATTATAAAACAAGTAAAAGTATGGGCCATGAACTCACCTCAGTAAAGCAATATGATAGTGAAAAGTATCGAGTAGTGATAGTGTGCGGCACCGACACGCGACCTAGATTAGTAAGGCATGTTTTAGTTCACAGTTCTCATTTAAGACTCGATGTGTGAAGTCAAAATAAGTTTTAAAGTTTTAAAGTGTTTGCGTTGTTGTTGCTTGTGTGGCAGCGTTTAAGTTAAAAATGGTTTTCTAAGTGCTTGTAAGTATTGGCTTTTGGAAGTACTCAAGTATACGTGTACAGATAATAAGAGTAACAAAGACGAATACGTCTTTGGTTTGTCGGGAACCGAAAGACGATGTACGGAAAGTAATCGTATATATTTACGTTAGACGAAACCGAGTTATAAAAAAATAGGCCGTTTGAAAGTATATATATTTATATATGATCGAATATCAGTTGATGACAAAAGTATATATAAAAATTATACTTTAAGTAATGGTTTTATCAAAAGAGTTTATATTAAAAATACCCTTATAAGTTATGAATGTAGTATTTTTAGAAAATCGGCCATGACCCATATATATGTTTTGATTATACGTGGTGACTAAATGTCATAATAATATATCGTTGTTGTATTAAAATAAATTCCATTTAGTATCATTGTATGAGATATTAACTAATGATTCAACGATTTAGATTTGATTATAGTTTACTAACCATTTATAAAATATGTTTATAAAGTATGTTTAATAAGTTTAAGATATGTCGTAAATAAATGAGTCGAGCACGAGTAGACGAGCGAGGCGTGAGATAGACCGAGGAAAACAAGTGACTTGACTCAATTTGTATTACACTACACTATTTGATTTACAGTTACGTTATTTTATTTATCAAAAGATTTGTATGATAGACAAAGGTTTTACACATGTTTTGCTTTGTTCAATCTCAACCCAAACGCATCATATTTAGTGCTGGTTGGGCTCGATGCAAACACACTGGCCCAACTAGTGTTACCCAACCTTTGCAAGCCCAAGTAAAGTCACTTAAACACTCTTTTTGCAAGACCAAATGTAACACAGGTTCAATTTAAAGAAAAGAGGTTATACCCTTACAGCTTTTGTCGGGGTGCAAGGAAGAGAGAAGAGAAACAGGAAACACCTTACTACCTTACTGATGACCTTGGTGATCTCGAAACACAACCAAGACAGCCACAACCAATTTTAGTATAACAATTTAGTAGTTCTTTATAAATAAGACCAAAAACAAATATTCCCATTTGATATTGCAAGGAAAACCAAGGAAAAGAGAGTATCCACTGTTGGGGTTGACACACAACCAAAGACCATTTAATCTAGGACATCGAAAGTGAACTAGCATACTAAAATCATTTTTAGTTTTTAAACTATGCTAAACCAATTTGTTATTTGTTGTTTTGTATCTCGCCATTTGACGACTGTGAGCAAACCAAAAGAAATTAATACATAACTATTTAACCCTTTATGAGTTTTGTAGAAACAAGTTGGGGCAAAATCAATCTTAGTGGGTCTCGATCCAACCTTACTCGACACATAAACAAAACAGACTAAATTCAAGTCCAAAACAACTAAAGTCATTTGATATATCTAGTTGTGAAATTTGCAAATTGGTTAATAAAATAAGTGAATCCAAGATCACCATACTGCTGGGTTTTGCCCAAACAGTGGTTGCACTAATAAAAAGTTAACACATCATATTTTAAAACTTTGATATAGACGCAAAAGCAGGATCGAATCCCTTTGGTGTTTTTGAGTTTAATCCGGGACAATCAAATACACAATCGTGATACCCTTGCGGGATTTGAACGTGAGACTAGGGCGAGATAGACTGAAACCAATTTTAATACTTCCCAAAATTCACAAAATAAGCTGATAAGCATTTTCAATAATGTAACTCAAATAAGTAGAATCCCACCACTGTGGTCGGCTCACAAGGCTTAAATCACAACCATGGTTTTTAACACAACAAGCTGATAACCAGGTTACTTCGTTTGAACAAAAAGAAAAGCCAAAAAAAAAACTTAATAAGCCCAAAGGTAGTATGAACTAAGTTAACAAGTACACAAACAAGCACTATCCAAAATGAGCCAATCTTAGTTTTCATTGTATTTTATTTGTTTGCCACACATTATTAACAACAACAACTGAAAGAATTCACAGTTCCAAAGCTATTATTCGATTAGTGTAAATATAAGTACCATTGACACATCTTAAATGATAAAAAGGAAACATAAATTTCTTAGAATCAACAAAACAAACTCGAAGATTATGAATGAACGTGGTTCTTACAATGCTTTACGAGTCGATTGAAAAGGATGACCAACAATCAATACCCAGCTCCGATTCCAAGCAAGTCACCACATATAACCCTTATCAACTTTTGAGTGATATTAAAGTGTGACTTGCTTGTGTGCATCGATTGGGTATAAAAAAATGAAAACAAGGTGGATTTGATTCCCTTATCCTTCTTTGACAGTTGAACCTTAATCGAAAATGGGTAATTGTCCTCTCATCTTCATAACTCCCCTTGGTAGCTTGTGGTGACTTTGAGGTTGGACCAAATAAGGACTCTTTTGTCATCAAGATGAAGGCAGGTCTGATTTCTTCAGGTTGTGGGGTGATGTCGATGCAGAGGATGAAGAGGGAGAGGGGACCGATTGTTGTTGATCAGGTCTGGTTATCAGATGGTGGTGGGGGAGGTGAAGCGTAGCAGAGGGAAGAGAGGGTATCTGCGTTTGTGGGGATAAGGAGAAGAAAACGTAAATACTTGTTTTATCCGGCCCTTTATTTTATTTTATTTTTTTTTATTTTTTTATTTTGATAATTAAAAGTGAAGGTTTAAAAATAAAGTAAGGTTAATTTAAATAAAAGGTAAGTTGTGATATGTTTTTAGCTTTGTAACACTCACGGAGATTTAAGCGAGCCCCGTGTTTTACTGAGTTTCAGTTTATTTTTAGTGTGTTCCCGGATTTTCGTGAGCGCGGTCACAATTGTTTTCGAGTGTGTTTTTATAAAAACACTGTTTTTGGTTCCTGTTTTATAAACACATGTTTATGCCATTACTAGGTTTGTGTCGGTACGCGTATGGTATTGTGTGTGAGACATTTCTCGTTTTGGTACTTAAATACTCAGTAATAGTCAGAAACTGAATCATTCACATATTTCTGATAAAATAATCAATTAAATGAGTTGCTGTAAGCTACAGTGTGCGGGTTAGCTTCCCGAAATTGTTATGTAAGCTCACGTATGCTTAGATAAATACTTTGATAATAATAAATTGACATTTATTATTCAATATTAGTTTGAAAAATTTTGGTTTGTTACAGTCACACCTCCTTAAACGGAATCGCGTCCTCGCGATTCAATTCAAGTTACCCCTTATGGTAAAAAAGAGATGAGTATATACGCACGAGAATTCATCCTCACGTTCTCCACGTGAATTCAGGTTCTTTTTGCGAGTTTCTACGAACTTTGACGATAGGGATAGGTTTTGGTTCTTTGCTGAAGATTTGCAGTTAGGTAAACTGATGTGACTTCAAAAGACTCATAATTTTAGTAAAACAATCTTTAAACCTGGTGTGGGTTAAATTTAGTTACCCCTTTTATATACAAAAATCTCAATACAGTTTGACCAGAGAAATTTTTGGTACATCAAAATGGGTATCTCGGGAGAACTACCATTTCGAGTTTTGTGGTTTCTATAAGCGCATTTCCAAAAGGAAAGTCCTTAAAAAGCAAAGATGTCAAGGAAAAATGTATAGTCAGGTATGTTTGTTTTGACAAATTTCAGGTGCTTAATGATGGAGTCTTGCTGTCAAGCCTGAGTGGGGTTCAATATTTAATATCAAGAGAATTTCATAAACGTAAGTGATGAGGCGAAAAATGATCCGTTTTTAGGGGGTCATTTAAGCCCGAATCCGACTTTATTTGATCAAATATTGCCCTAAATCGTTCCTTTTGTGATTTTAGGTGTTTGGAGAGTGAATTCTGAAAAAGAGGCTATTTTGGACGTTTTTGGAGCATAAAGTGAAGGAAACGACAAAGTACCAAAAATCCAAGCTGGAAATACAAGGTGACGGCGTCACGACTTGAGTCTTGACGGCGTCAGACATGATGAATACTGTACCGTAGCTGGTGACGGCGTCAGATGAGTAGATGACGGCGTCAAAGTGGCCAAGATTAATTTACCGTAGGTGGTGACGGCGTCACATAGGCCGTCACAAGTGGATCTAGGGCGTCCGAGGAAGTTTATGGCGGCGAGTTGACGGCGTCAGATTTAACTCTTGACGCCGTCAGGACGATTTTCCTATATATAGTTTTCTAGTTTTTTCATTAAAAGAGGAGAAGTTTTGGTGAAACCCTAAAGACGATTTTGGTGCCTCTTTTACAGGTTTTTCAAGGGTTCCAAACCCTTGAGACCTTGCATTGTAATTGAGATAAGTATACTCTTAATTCAATCAATATGTCTATGTGTTGGTTGTTTATCTTTTGTTCTTATCTTAATTCTACTATGCTAGGCTAGATTTTCTTTGTGTTTGCTTAGATCTAATGAAACCTAGATGTTGATTATGTGTTGATTACTTGTCTATTCTTGTTCTTGGATGAATGATATTATATGTTAGGCTTAAGAAAACTGGCAGATCTCCAATGGTAACATGCTTGAACGTCTTAAGAAACATGAACCGAGGCGTACTAGGTCTTTATTGGTTGTATTTAATGCATGAGCCACTGTTTACAATCCCTATAGTTGTGCTGGGTCATGGTGTAGGAAGAGATAAGAGCTCATAGAGTTGGGGAGTTATGTATGCCACCCCACGAATGGTATTAAGGAATACAATCCGTCATCCATACAAGTATAACAAGTAATTGACATGTAAAAGATATCTAGGGAGTAATGAAGTCTAAGTAAACACAATTTCTCCACATACTGCTCACAACCTTAGTATAATTTAGTTTAATTTCATTTTTAGTATTTTATTTTGATTGCATCTTAGTTTTGGGTTAGTTGAATAGCAACTAATTCCGGCCACTCTTCTAAAACCCGAGATTTTACTTGCTTTCATAAAAATATAAAAATACAAAAAGAATCATCTTTCATCTCTAGAACTATTAATTAGGTTTTCTAATCCTAGCGACACTATTCCTAAGCTGAACGATCAATCCCCCGGTACTTGTCACTATACTATACTACAACGATCAGGTACACTGCCTGGTGGGGGTTGTAAGCCTCGCGAGATCCCTCGAGAGGTAAAGCAAGGTGCGATTCCCACGCATCAAGTTTTTGGCGCCGTAGCCTGGGGAATAGTTATTGTCTAGGTTAGGATTTCTTTTTATTAGGTCTACTTGCTAGATTCCTTTCTAGTAAGATTTTATTTTTATTTTTAGGTCTTCTTTAGTCTATCTTATTTCTTCGTGCCTTTGTTCGTAACTCTTTACCATCCGACATCATGGAAGGTGGTAACATCTTTGAACCCATCATCCCACCACAACAAAACCCACCACTAGAACCCCTTAGGCCCCGAACCTTAGGAGAATATTCCCGACCTAGCCACCAAGGCTACCGAAACACCATTGAGCTCACCGGAGCCAATGTGACCCCCTTGCGATCCGACACCATCCGGTTGGTGCAAAGCGGATGTGCATTCCATGGACTTCGTTCCGAAGATCCAAACCAACACCTTAAGGACTTCCTCAAAATCGTAGATTCCATAGACCTAGGTGTTGAAACTAGAGAGACTACCCGTTTACGCCTATTCCAATTCTCTCTACGGGATCAAGCTAGTCAATGGCTTGAGCGTTTACCCGCGGGATCCATCACCACATGGGATGATCTCACCACTCGTTTCCTTGCTCAATTTTTCCCACCGGGGAGAACTACTAAGCTTAGGAATGACATCTTGATGTTCCAACAACGTCAAAATGAATCTCTTTATGAAGCATGGACTCGTTTCAAGGACTTACTCCAAAAAGTCCCTCATCATGGCATAGATCTTTGGCTCCAAGTTCAAATTTTCTATGACCATATCGATATCCCCACAAGGCGAACCATTGACCAATCGGCCGGTGGTAAGCTACGTGATCTTAGTGCGGAACAATCATGGGAACTCATAGAAGATCTTGCTCTCTATGACAACGAAAGTTGGAATGATCCCCGTGATTTGAACAAAACGGTCAAGGCAATATCTTTGCCTTCGAACAATTCAAGCACTCCCGACCGTAGGATCATGGAACTTGAAGGTCGAGTCAAGTCTCTCATGAAATCTTACGAAACTCATAAGCCTTCAAGCCAAGTAAGCAGAATCGCTTCTACATGCAAACTGTGCAATGGCCCTCATGAGACCTACAACTGCATGGAACTTCCAAAACGTGCTTATAACGAATTCACATCATCACACGTAGGGCAGGGCCCTCGAACTTCTGCCGAAGCATATGAGGCATGGAAGGATAAACCTAATTTTAGAGGGTACCAAACACGAAGTGTATCATTTAATGACTCTTCACCGCTCACTTGGTCCGAACATTTTCCGTCACAAAATACCCCTAGGCAAAGCTGTGAAGATGATCTAAAAAAATTCATTCTTTCTCAAGAACTGCAGCTTACTACACTCGAGGCAAAATTCAAACAACAGCAGGCCGATGTGAACAACAAGATTCGTAATCTGTTGACTGCTATCAAAGAGCATATTGATAATAAGCCCATTCACGTTGATGAGGTTAAGTCTGCTACCATCATGAGTCCACCAGCCTCCCCTGTAAAAATAAAAAGTCCTAGCAAGCTATTCAAACATCTATCCCCTAACGAGAAAGGACCTATCAACCCCTCTGGACCAATCCACTTTGTAAACACCATCACCACAATATCAGCTGCAGCACCTAATCCAACCCAACAACAAACTGACAACCTCAGTCAGACAGCAAAGGATGAGGCACCAAAGGGTGACCACGCTCCGGCGAGGAAACCTACCGACTCACCCAAGCAATGCACCGTGCAGAAATCCGACAGACCGGATGATTGGAACGAGACATCGGAGGAACAGGAGAAAGACCCAACCATTTTGAGCAAATCTGTTATAAAAGAATCCGAACTAGAGGATGTTATAAGTATAGATAGCAATCAAACCGAGGGGAACGACTCTAAGCTTTTCAAAATCCCCTGTACCATTGAGGGAAAGGTCTTAATTAATAGCCATGTAGATCCTAGCTTCCCAGTCAGCGTAATCCCACTTTCTCTATACCACAAAACCTTCCCAGAGCACGTTGTGTGCAAGAAAGTAATAGAGAATGTATCAATTAGGATTGGAGAACTTGATTACAATACTGACCTCACCGTGATTGATGACGTGGACCCTCTAGCTAATCAAACATTGACCAACCTTGTCCTTGGGATGCCATTTATCAATGAATCGGGAGCAATCCTTGACAAGAAAGATGGTAGTGTATTACTCACCAATGGTGTTAGAACGGTAATTTTTCGTAGGGATGGTGAGGAAGTTTATGAGTATCGTCCCTCCCTTGAGGGGAGTCCATACGGATCAAAGGATGGAGAGTTGAAAAAGATCAAACGACGTGATCCGAATAACCTAAAAATCCCTTGCATGATCGGTCACAAGTACTTCGAGAACGTATACATTAATGTGTTCCTGCCAAAGAATTTCATGTCATTATTTCATTATAACAATATCTGCAGATGGGGGATGGTTTACAAGGGAGAGAAAGTGGTTGGTAAGGATCATGAAATCCAAGTCTTCATAGGAAATATGGCATTCCCTATGGAGTTCACAATTGTGGACAACATAGAGGACTTTGTTGACCCTAGGCTATCGCAAGTCGTATTTGGAGCACCCTTTTGTGAAATCACTAAGTTGATAATAGATGACTTGAACGGAATCATGACTTTCACTGACGGGATTAGGAGGATTTCATACCAAACGCCATACAAAAGAAGGGACCTTAGGGATATAGATTGCGACGGGCTCGATATGATGAGCTCTCAACTTGTCTTGTGCGATGACGATGTTAGAAGAGATTGTAGAAATGTTTCTGATTTATCTTGTGGATTCTTTGAGGATGTTAGTAAGCTTGGCTCTAAGTATCGACGGGATGTTTTTGAATTTGAAGATCCAAAGTACTTACACTATGAGAGCGACATTAGTTTAGAGGATGACCTAGACAGTGGAACCAATGATGGAATCACGTAGTAACCCACGACTTTGAGTCTAGCTACAAGACTCGTAAATAAAGAAAAGCGCTTCTTGGGAGGCAACCCATGTTTTGTGTGATTTTAATTGCTTGATTGTTATTTGCTTCCATATGCATGCTTTAGTTATTATTGTTGGTTGATCATGTTTCTAAATTAAATAGTGGAAATACTTTATTATGTTGTTTGGCCTAGTCTTAACTTCAACCTGAAGGTATTTTTGCAAAAGATAAGTGTAAGGGGAAACCCCAAATATGTTTTTAAGAAACAAACCGATCATGATTCTCCACAATATTTAATGAACATGTATATTCGTAATCATTAGAGTCAAATGCTTGTATTGAGTCATAATGAAGTTTTGCAGGATTTTCCAGGAAGTAGGACAAGATTTTTCCAGAAATTTTCCGGAAACTTAACATAAAGATTTCTGCAGGTCCATTCTGACGGCGTCAGGCAATTGCTCTTGACGGCGTCATGAGTCAAAAATCTGGAAATTTTACCAGTTTTGTTTTTCTAACGGAGTCTTATGGTTTTTGTGATTTATTAAGTTTTATAATCTCCAGGAAATCTGCAAACTTCATTCCACAAGCATTATATCTTACTTTGTTTTCTAGGATTTAGTAACTTATATAGGATGCCGCCGATTTTACGCGAGGTTGCCTTGTCTACTTTTGTCAGGATCTACAGGTTATTTAAGACAAGAAGATGATTTATATTCTGGATGGGAAGCTTTGATTGTTCATTTTCTTGGAGGAAGATTTAACCTGGCCAACCTAAAATCCATACCGAGCGAATCAGGGGAGTATTTGATTTCATTCTTTTTACTTTTAACTTTTACATTCTTTATTTGAACATTGGGGACAATGTTCATCCTAAGTGTAAGGGGAGGGTAAAAAGATGATACCTTACATATGCACTTTTGCTTGAGTTTGTTTTGTTTGATAGTAGATGAGTAATAAAACTATGAGAAATACTTGTTAGTGTAATTTTAGCGCCAAATTTAAAATTTTTTACAACATTTAGGAGTGAAACTTTAGCCATAGCAAGCGTCTCATGGATAGGAGGTTGTATGACTAGCACATAACCGTATATTCAGAAAAATTTTTCACCCAAAGATGTGAGGTTCGCCTTTAGATTTGATAGGAAAAGCATTTATTATTGGTGCTTATGAGTGTACCAGTAGCATTTAGATTCTAGAACTTGCGTTAGTGATGCATCCCGAGACCGCTAGTGAGACTACATTCGTGTGGTAGGATTTACTACATGATAAGAGGCATTAGGATCACCCTTGTGTTAAACCCGTATTATAATTACTTGACCATTTAAGTCATATTACTTGGCTAGTTAAGTCAACTAATTTTTCCCACACCCTTTGCGTTGTACTCATTTTTAGTACACGATACCCCTAGTACACCCCTCCGAGCCTATCTTTTCGTTTCTAACTTTAAGCATCTTACTTAAAGGAAGAATTTGTTACACCCCACTTAAATGTACACCCAAATCGCCTTAGCCTTCCGTGTATGCGCTCATTTTTAGTGCATTATTGTTATTTGTTAAACCCTAAGTTAACTTTCTAATTGATTACATGGTTGCTAAGTCGAGTCATATCCTTGTACATATTGTTTTGGGACGATTGGGACTCATGGGTAAGTACTTATTTTATGGAGTAATGGGGAAGAACATCATATTATTACCCCCATATGTACGTTAATCTTAAAAGTGCTCCAAGTGTTTTGATTTTCTTAATTCGAGTCATTAGATTAGTTTATTGTAAAGTATGTAAAGATTCAAGTGTAAGGGGATTGCTCAAACCCCTATGATGTATTATTTTGGATGGTAGGGTAAGAGTGTATGTAAAAAAAAAAAAAAAAAAAAAAAAAAAAAAAAAAAAAAAAATCGAAAAAAAAATTAAAAAAGAAAAAAAAAAAAAAAAAAAAAAAAAAAAAAAGAAAAAGAAGATAAAAAAAAAAAAAAAAAAAAAAACATACGGACTACCATCCCGTTTTCATTCTATGTTCATTTTATATTTTTGTTATTTTTCATTTATTAGCTTAAGTCGAGTCTAGTCTTGGCTTAGCAACGCCATCTTGTACATGTAATTAACCAAGATTGTTAACTCGCCACCAGTAAAATTCCCTTTATCCAACAAAACCGTGTAATTCATATCCCTACACCTAACGTTATAACCCTTTAAAAAGACCTCTTTGATAGTTTATCCTAGGTGCTTACGCCATGTGGTGGAGGTTTGATCCTTTCCCAAGCCTATGGTAATCTATTTTGCTATGACAGGTAGTGAGAGATATCTTCCATTTCCATAATGTTATATTACTTTATTACACCCGAGAGATGTGAGTATCTAAACACTATTTGTGAGGTGCTTGTGTATGACCTCCGTGCTTGTCTATTGGTCTTTAGTGGAACGATTATTTGTTGTAATTACTTTTATATTAGTGTTAAATGACCCCTAACTTGTCTTTTGAGTAGAATAAAAGCTCATTTGCTTGAGGACAAGCAAATCTCAAGTGTAAGGGTATATGATGAGGCGAAAAATGATCCGTTTTTAGGGGGTCATTTAAGCCCGAATCCGACTTTATTTGATCAAATATTGCCCTAAATCGTTCCTTTTGTGATTTTAGGTGTTTGGAGAGTGAATTCTGGAAAAGAGGCTATTTTGGACGTTTTTGGAGCATAAAGTGAAGGAAACGACAAAGTACCAAAAATCCAAGCTGGAAATACAAGGTGACGGCGTCACGACTTGAGTCTTGACGGCGTCAGACATGATGAATACCGTACCGTAGCTGGTGACGGCGTCAGATGAGTAGATGACGGCGTCAAAGTGGCCAAGATTAATTTACCGTAGGTGGTGACGGCGTCACATAGGCCGTCACAAGTGGATCTAGGGCGTCCGAGGAAGTTTATGGCGGCGATTTGACGGCGTCAGATTTAACTCTTGACGCCGTCAGGACGATTTTCCTATATATAGTTTTCTAGTTTTTTCATTAAAAGAGGAGAAGTTTTGGTGAAACCCTAAAGACGATTTTGGTGCCTCTTTTACAGGTTTTTCAAGGGTTCCAAACCCTTGAGACCTTGCATTGTAATTGAGATAAGTATACTCTTAATTCAATCAATATGTCTATGTGTTGGTTGTTTATCTTTTGTTCTTATCTTAATTCTACTATGCTAGGCTAGATTTTCTTTGTGTTTGCTTAGATCTAATGAAACCTAGATGTTGATTATGTGTTGATTACTTGTCTATTCTTGTTCTTGGATGAATGATATTATATGTTAGGCTTAAGAAAACTGGCAGATCTCCAATGGTAACATGCTTGAACGTCTTAAGAAACATGAACCGAGGCGTACTAGGTCTTTATTGGTTGTATTTAATGCATGAGCCACTGTTTACAATCCCTATAGTTGTGCTGGGTCATGGTGTAGGAGGAGATAAGAGCTCATAGAGTTGGGGAGTTATGTATGCCACCCCACGAATGGTATTAAGGAATACAATCCGTCATCCATACAAGTATAACAAGTAATTGACATGTAAAAGATATCTAGGGAGTAATGAAGTCTAAGTAAACACAATTTCTCCACATACTGCTCACAACCTTAGTATAATTTAGTTTAATTTCATTTTTAGTATTTTATTTTGATTGCATCTTAGTTTTGGGTTAGTTGAATAGCAACTAATTCCGGCCACTCTTCTAAAACCCGAGATTTTACTTGCTTTCATAAAAATATAAAAATACAAAAAGAATCATCTTTCATCTCTAGAACTATTAATTAGGTTTTCTAATCCTAGCGACACTATTCCTAAGCTGAACGATCAATCCCCCGGTACTTGTCACTATACTATACTACAACGATCAGGTACACTGCCTGGTGGGGGTTGTAAGCCTCGCGAGATCCCTCGAGAGGTAAAGCAAGGTGCGATTCCCACGCATCAGTAAGTGTTCAATTTACTTTAACGATACCAAGAGGTAGTTACATAAAATACTTTTCAATTGAGCAAATAGTTCACATGGTGATTGCAAAATAGTTTATAGAATGGATTGTACAATAGTTTATAGAGTAATAGAAAACCAATTTATCATTCGTAAAATTGTAGCAAAATTGTAGTTTAGTTTTGTGATTTAGTAGCAAGGTAGTTCATAGGGGAGTAAAATAGTTTGTAAAGTGTAGTAAGACTTGTAGGATAATTGTAATATTGTTTATAAAATGCTAGCAAAACTGATTGTTGTTTTATAGAATGGTAGTAAGGTAATGAATCGGTTTATGATAAAATAATTGTAAAGATGATTCGTAGAACAGTTTATAGGATAGTAGGAAAACAATTTATTGTTTAGAAAATAGTAGCAGGGTTAAAATCATGATTTCATGAAATAGCAGTAAGACATTTTGTAGGATGACCGCAAAATTGTTTGTAAAATAATTGAAAATAGTTTGTATGTTAATTGTGACACAATTTGTTATCTCATAACAGGGTAGCAAGGTAGAAAACTGGTATTCTTGAGGGATACATGAAGGATTAGGTGTCTGTTCCAAGTATGGTTGTC
Organism: Artemisia argyi; assembly: GCA_030686995.1. Classification (NCBI taxonomy): domain Eukaryota; kingdom Viridiplantae; phylum Streptophyta; class Magnoliopsida; order Asterales; family Asteraceae; genus Artemisia; species Artemisia argyi. The sequence goes on along the minus strand of CM060699.1, from coordinate 174,238,312 downwards.
CAGGTCGCTCCTTAAGGTCTTAAGGTTTCTGTTGGGCATAACATCCCTGCTAAATGGGGAGTTTGGTAAGTTCAGAGTACAACCCTGAAGGAGGGTGTTGATTGCTACTAGCAATCAGTTTGTTGTCTCAGTAGCGTACTTAGTACTTAACGTGGAAGGTACAACATCGATTGAGTGTAAGGTTTGAGGTAGAGGTGACTGTAACGCAACCAGATTGTGATAAAAGAGTATTCCATTTAAGAGAAAAAGTACTATGATGCCAGTGTGTTGTGTGTAGATGTGAATGTTCATGTTATGCTATGATTATGTACACACGCAGAATTTTTTTTGAAACCTTCACGAATCAGGTAGAAAATCAATCTGGACATAATTCTAGTATAACTACTCTCAGTATCGCAAAATTCACCTCTGAGTCGGACATAGGTGATCAGGCTATGTCCCACTGTCCCTGGTCGAATATAGGTGATCAGTCTATATTCCACCGAGGTTCAATGAATTTTGAAATAGTTAGCTCAGTTATACTAGTAATATATCCCTTACTTTAAAGGAAAATGTTTTATCATAAATAAGGTAGCAGGCTTGGCAGGCAGGCATGTGGCGGTCATAGGGTTAAGTTTTTGTAAAAGTAGTTATAGTCTAGGTTTTACAAAAATACCTAGTTCTCTATAACCAAGGCTCTGATACCAATCTGTAACACCCCCAAAATCGGGTCCAGCGGAAGCATACATCTTGCTGGGGTGCTACTCAATCGGTATCATGACACAAGTATAAAGAACGGTTTTTATTTCAACCATTTAGAATAACTTTCATTATCAAAAATATTCAAATTTACATCGTTCAAAAATAGTGAGGAAATACATGCCCATATAAGAGTTTAAGCGGTCCCAAATACATTTCAAAGTTGTCTATGACCATGCCATGCCAAAGCCTTCAATAGTTAACTATCGCCTTAAACCTGAAAATACATGCTAAAAAGTGTCAACACGAGGTTGGTGAGTTCATAGGTTTGTAACAAAACAGTAGTATTGTGAGTTCAATAAAGAGTTTTGTAACCATTGTGTCGCTCACAATGTCATGAAAAATATGTTTACCTTACAGTACAATCAGAATTGTGGACCATGAGTAGAGTATGTGATCATTACAACGAATATAATGTCACATAGTAAGATAGTCTATTACGCTAGCACCAAGTTCATGCAACCGAAGCTAGACAGTTCAGTGCGCTACAATGTAGCACATAAATAATAATCAGGGGCCCATAGCGAGTGTTTAACCCAATACACTCGTAGTCCGACTTGATATACGCTCGCATTGACCCGTCTGGCCAACCGAACGAGGGGAGTCACCCCCAAATAGATCTATTTATATCAATCGCGCTTCCCAGCAGGAATTAACGGCTCATGAAGGTGGGCATAATAGTGGGTTCAGGGCTTAGGCTAACTGCGCAATAGTTTTGAGCAAATAAAATAGTATTGTGGTCCAGAAAACATTTTGCATGTTTCTCACTCCATAGTTGTAAAACAAGTATAAGAAAAGTGGGGCTATAAACTAACACTTGTGTCCATAATAAGGTAATCCAGTATGCAATAAGTAAATAGTCATGTTTCAGTTTAAGAGCAAGTAACAAGTTTAAGTATAAACAAGAATTGAGTTTAGTTAAAAACGAGCATGTATTCTCCCCCAAAACAATTATAAAACAAGTAAAAGTAGGGGCCATGAATTCACCTCAGTAAAGCAATATGATAGTGAAAAGTATCGAGTAGTGATAGTGTGCGGCACCGACACGCGACCTAGATTAGTAAGGCATGTTTTAGTTCACAGTTCTCATTTAAGACTCGATGTGTGAAGTCAAAATAAGTTTTAAAGTTTTAAAGTGTTTGCGTTGTTGTTGCTTGTGTGGCAGCGTTTAAGTTAAAAATGGTTTTCTAAGTGCTTGTAAGTATTGGCTTTTGAAAGTACTCAAGTATACGTGTACAGATAATAAGAGTATCAAAGACGAATACGTCTTTGGTTTGTCGGGAACCGAAAGACGATGTACGGAAAGTAATCGTATATATTTACGTTAGACGAAACCGAGTTATAAAAAAATATGCCGTTTGAAAGTATATATATTTATATATGATCGAATATCAGTTGATGACAAAAGTATATATAAAAATTATACTTTAAGTAATGGTTTTATCAAAAGAGTTTATATTAAAAATACCCTTATAAGTTATGAATGTAGTATTTTTAGAAAATCGGCCATGACCCATATATATGTTTTGATTATACGTGGTGACTAAATGTCATAATAATATATCGTTGTTGTATTAAAGTAAATTCCATTTAGTATCATTGTATGAGATATTAACTAATGATTCAACGATTTAGATTTGATTATAGTTTACTAACCATTTATAAAATATGTTTATAAAGTATGTTTAATAAGTTTAAGATATGTCGTAAATAAATGAGTCGAGCACGAGTAGACGAGCGAGGCGTGAGATAGACCGAGGAAAACAAGTGACTTGACTCAATTTGTATTACACTACACTATTTGATTTACACTTACGTTATTTTATTTATCAAAAGATTTGTATGATAGACAAAGGTTTTACACATGTTTTGCTTTGTTCAATCTCAACCCAAACGCATCATATTTAGTGCTGGTTGGGCTCGATGCAAACACACTGGCCCAACTAGTGTTACCCAACCTTTGCAAGCCCAAGTAAAGTCACTTAAACACACTCTTTTTGCAAGACCAAATGTAACACAGGTTTAATTTAAAGAAAAGAGGTTATACCCTTACAGCTTTTGTCGGGGTGCAAGGAAGAGAGAAGAGAAACAAGAAACACCTTACTACCTTACTGATGACCTTGGTGATCTCGAAACACAACCAAGACAGCCACAACCAATTTTAGTATAACAATTTAGTAGTTCTTTATAAATAAGACCAAAAACAAATATTCCCATTTGATATTGCAAGGAAAACCAAGGAAAAGAGAGTATCCACTGTTGGGGTTGACACACAACCAAAGATCATTTAATCTAGGACATCGAAAGTGAACTAGCATACTAAAATCATTTTTAGTTTTTAAACTATGCTAAACCAATTTGTTATTTGTTGTTTTGTATCTCGCCATTTGACGACTGTGAGCAAACCAAAAGAAATTAATACATAACTATTTAACCCTTTATGAGTTTTGTAGAAACAAGTTGAGGCAAAATCAATCTCAGTGGGTCTCGATCCAACCTTACTCGACACATAAACAAAACAAACTAAATTCAAGTCCAAAACAACTAAAGTCATTTGATATATCTAGTTGTGAAATTTGCAAATTGGTTAATAAAATAAGTGAATCCAAGATCACCATACTGCTGGGTTTTGCCCAAACAGTGGTTGCACTAATAAAAAGTTAACACATCATATTTTAAAACTTTGATATAGACGCAAAAGCAGGATCGAATCCCTTTGGTGTTTTTGAGTTTAATCCGGGACAATCAAATACACAATCGTGATACCCTTGCGGGATTTGAACGTGAGACTAGGGCGAGATAGACTGAAACCAATTTTAATACTTCCCAAAATTCACAAAATAAGCTGATAAGCATTTTCAATAGTGTAACTCAAATAAGTAGAATCCCACCACTGTGGTCGGCTCACAAGGCTTAAATCACAACCATGGTTTTTAACACAACAAGCTGATAACCAGGTTACTTCGTTTGAATAAAAAGAAAAGCCAAAAAAAAAAAAACTTAATAAGCCCAAAGGTAGTATGAACTAAGTTAACAAGTACACAAACAAGCGCTATCCAAAATGAGCCAATCTTAGTTTTCATTGTATTTTATTTGTTTGCCACACATTATTAACAACAACAACTGAAAGAATTCACAGTTCCAAAGCTATTATTCGATTAGTGTAAATATAAGTACCATTGACACATCTTAAATGATAAAAAGGAAACATAAATTTCTTAGAATCAACAAAACAAACTCGAAGATTATGAATGAACGTGGTTCTTACAATGCTTTACGAGTCGATTGAAAAGGATGACCAACAATCAATACCCAGCTCCGATTCCAAGCAAGTCACCACATATAACCCTTATCAACTTTTGAGTGATATTAAAGTGTGACTTGCTTGTGTGCATCGATTGGGTATAAAAAAATGAAAACAAGGTGGGTTTGATTCCCTTATCCTTCTTTGACAGTTGAACCTTAATCGAAAATGGGTAATTGTCCTCTCATCTTCATAACTCCCCTTGGTAGCTTGTGGTGACTTTGAGGTTGGACCAAATAAGGACTCTTTTGTCATCAAGATGAAGGCAGGTCTGATTTCTTCAGGTTGTGGGGTGATGTCGATGCAGAGGATGAAGAGGGAGAAGGGACCGATTGTTGTTGATCAGGTCTGGTTATCAGATGGCGGTGGGGGAGGTGAAGCGTAGCAGAGGGAAGAGAGGGTATCTGCGTTTGTGGGGATAAGGAGAAGAAAACGTAAATACTTGTTTTATCCGGCCCTTTATTTTATTTTATTTTTTTTATTTTTTTATTTTGATAATTAAAAGTGAAGGTTTAAAAATAAAGTAAGGTTAATTTAAATAAAAGGTAAGTTGTGATATGTTTTTAGCTTTGTAACACTCACGGAGATTTAAGCGAGCCCCGTGTTTTACTGAGTTTCAGTTTATTTTTAGTGTGTTCCCGGATTTTCGTGAGCGCGGTCACAATTGTTTTCGAGTGTGTTTTTATAAAAACACTGTTTTTGGTTCCTGTTTTATAAACACATGTTTATGCCATTACTAGGTTTGTGTCGGTACGCGTATGGTGTTGTGTGTGAGACATTTCTCGTTTTGGTACTTAAATACTCAGTAATAGTCAGAAACTGAATCATTCACATATTTCTGATAAAATAATCAATTAAATGAGTTGCTGTAAGCTACAGTGTGCGGGTTAGCTTCCCGAAATTGTTATGTAAGCTCACGTATGCTTAGATAAATACTTTGATAATAATAAATTGACATTTATTATTCAATATTAGTTTGAAAAATTTCGGTTTGTTACATCAAGTGACCATGTTGACTTATAGAAGTCATTAGTAGATGATATTCCAACTACTTTCAAGATTGACAGCTTAGCCACTTGGTCCCCATTGTCTCATTGGTCGAAAGTTGTTTGGTCCAAACATATTCAACATTTGGCTAGGATGCATGTATGGTGGTAATATTCCCCAAGGATTGTAACTTGGTTGATAATCCAATATTTGATGACTAGTATTGTTGTAGTTTTGTCTATTTTGGTTTCTTCTAGGTTGAGGTGTTTTAGATCGAGTATTAAGATTATTTGGTTTTCTTGGTGGTGGAGTTTTAGATCTTAATTTAGATTTAGAGGATCCTACTTCGGTCTTTAAGGATGGTTTATAAAAAGTTTTTACTTTTTCATCATACGCAATGGGTATTTTTCTATCTTTTGTAAGTATATACTTAGGTTTTGATTCTAATGATTTTTGTTTACTAGATTCACATTCAAACTTTATACTTTTATTTTCACTAGTTGAAACATTAGTTGAGGTTAATCTTAGACCGGTTTTATCTCCCGAAGTTTCTTGAATACTTATTATTTTCTTAAGTGTGTTACTACTATTTTTAAACTTGTCAAGTTTGAAAATTTCATCTTTAAGTTTTTCGTTTTCATTTTTAACCTCTATGCATGTTTTACATTCTATAAAAACTTCTTTTCCTTTTTCCAAATGTTGTAGTCTAATTTTTAATTCGAGTACTTCATTTTCTAATAGATTATTAATATGTTTTAGTGACTTATTTTTAGCTATAACCTTTTGACCTAATTTGCATAACCTATTATATTCACTATCTAGGTCTTTTTCGTCTAATGATAAATTTTCGTCACTAAAGTATTCGGTTTCGGAACGTACCTCGCTTGATGTCTTAGCCATAAGACACTTCTCCTCTTTTGTGATTTCTTTCTCATCGTCATCGCTATCACTCCAAGCTCCTCCAACAAACGCCTTTTGATTTTGATCTCTTGACATCATTGGACATTTTCCGATGAGATGATTTGGATCACCACATTTGAAGCACTTCCTTTCACCTTTGCCAATGTTATCATCTTTATTTCTTTGGTATGCTTTCCTTTCATCATGCGGTTGTCTAACGAATCTTCCTCGCCTTTTGAAGAATTTCTTGAAGTCTCTTACGGCCATCGCATATTCTTCGTCATTACTTTCGGAGGTTGAGCTATCCTCGTTACTAGATTTCTTCCTAGCTTTCAACGCAATTGACTTGCTTTGCTCTCTTTTTCCATTGACCATCTCAGAGTCTTTCTTTATTATTGCTTCGTAGACTTTCAGGTTGCCGATCAACTCATCAAGTTGAAGAGTTGACAAGTTCTTCGATTCTTCAATCGCCGTAACTTTAGCTCGCCATTTTGGATGAAGAGCCCTAAGAAATTTCCTAACAAAATTCTAACTAGAAAAATTCTCATCAAGTGCTTTTAAACATGTGATGATAGTGTTAAACCTAGCAAAAGCATTATCTATTGATTCCTCCTCCGGAATCATAAATTGTTCATATTGTTGAACAAGAAGATCTATTTTGTTATCTTTAACTTGACTATTACCTTGGTGAGTGATTAGTAAAGAATCCCAAATTTCTTTTGCGGTTTTACACATAAAAATTCTTTCATATTCTTTGCGTGGTAACGCATTATAAATAACCATTTTAGCCTCATTATTTTTTGCTAGTTTCTTTTTCAAATCATCATTTTGTTTTTCAAAAGATACAATTTTATCCATTTTAGTTTCAAAATTATATTGAATAGGGGGAAAATCACCAAAGGTAATGACATGCCAAAGATCAAGATCTTTTGATTTCACATAAGTTTCGAATCTATTTTTCCAATAAAGAAAACCATCACTTTCAAATAGTGGTGGTCTTTGCATAGATTGCCCTTCTAAATATTTTTCAGATTCCATAGATTGTTTTAAGTTTTAAAATACAGTTTATTTTAAAAATCTTGTTTAACATAGCTCCGATGCCAATTGTGGAAAACTAGAAGGGGGGGGGGGGGTTGAATAGTTTTACGTCTTTTTAGTTTTATGAAAACTTATTTGTTTAAAAGTCTTGTTTACTTTTTAAAACTTTGATTCGATCTTATGTGAATTCAAGTCTTGAACAATATGAACAACTATATCTAAGTATGAGCAATAATAATAATGCAAACTAAGTATGTGAAATCAACACATGCATAATATAAACAATTATAGCTATATACGAGAGATAAGTAAGTAAACGTTTATTTTATAATCGTCAGTTATATTTTGTATGAAAACTATACTTGATCGAAATGATCAATAAAATGTATGTTACCTTTTTAGTTTGATTGTAAAAACTTTGTTTTGTGAATGAAAATTTTGTTTGATCTTTAAGTAAAATCAATACTAGCACTATATGAGCAACTATACATATACGTCTACGTCTACAAAAGTAATAACGATATAAGCAAGATAATAAGTAAGATATGGAAAGATCTAACCGCGAGACAAAGGATTTATAGTGGTTCGGCTACAAGGACACCTTCCTTGCCCTACTCCACTCCTCGAGTCACCTACTCGAGAGTTTTCTTCACTATGTCAACAAGCTCTCTTATGGCGGAGAAAACCTTACACACCAATATACACACCACAACTTCGTCACAACTTATTCACACCTTCTACACAACTTCTTCACACCTAGTCACTACTTAATCACAACATAACTTCACACTTATCTACTTTACACCAATCTTCTTCACACCTTTCTACTTCACACCTATGTACTTCACACCAATCTTTTTCACACTTTTCTACTTCACACCTATGTACTTCTTCTTCACACCACTACTTATATCTCACTACTTCTATTCACAACTTCTACTCCTAGATCTATCTAGTTACACTACTATCACACCTTTACAATGAATGTACACAACAACTAGACTATATACACAAATCTACAATACTTCACAACTTCATGTTGAAGGAGTATTATTCTCTTGCACTTTGAGAGATGAGAGGTGGGGGAATGAATCACTTGAAACAAGGATTAACAATTATATGATCAAAGGGTTTTTAGGAGGATGTTTAGAGAGATTTGGATCTAAAAATTTTCGTGCAAGAGGTGAGAAAATTCCAGGTTTGAGGTGGTATTTATAGGAAAAAATTTCTGACAGAATCTGATAGGGAAGCGTGGCCGGTCCCCTTAATTGTGTGCCGGCCCCCTTAAAATTAAGGGGGCCGCCCAGCTGTAACGACCAGAAAATCTGTCTTTTAGTGGGGAAAATTTATTTGGTGAAAAACTAACTGATTTTGGTTAAAAATTTAAATTCATATATTTACTATGAATTAAACATTTTCCTTTATTACCAAAAATGTTTTTCAAAAATATATAATAAGTTTATTTAATTTTATAAACTTTGTATTATTTAAATAAACATCCCTTTGATCATAAAATGTATTAGTCACTTGTTTATTCATACCTTAAGTGATTATGTTGGATGAGATGATATAAACTTGCTTAAAACTTGTTTACGTATTAACTTTGCGTTTAATGTTTTTATATTTTGTGATCATTGTTGACATAAATTAATGTCTAAAAACATTATTAACATGTTATCAATATCTCTATGTTTTAATTATCACAAAATATAAATTCATAGAACTAAAACTTGTGACATAAACAAGTATTTAGTGATTAATATTTCTCTTTACATCCAAATCACTTAAGGTATGAATAAACAAAGTGTTTAGTGCAATTTATGATCAAAGGGGTATTTAATTAACTAATGCAAAGTTTATTTAATTATATAAACATATTATATATTTTTGAAAAACACTTTTGGTAATAAAGAAAAATGTTTTATTCATACTAAATACATGAATTCAAATTTTTAACCAAAATCAGTTAGTTTTTTCACCAAATAAACTTTCCCCACTAAAAGACAAAGAATCTGGCCGTTTCAGCTGGGCGGCCCCCTTAATTATAAAGGGCGGTCCCCTTAATTTTAAGGGGGCCGGCCCTGATTTAAGGGGACCGGCCACGCTCCTCTGTCAGATTCTGTTGCCTATAAATACCACCTTAAACCTGGATTTTTTCCTCACCTTTTGCACTACTAAACTTTCTGATCTAGATCCAAATCTCCATTCTTTTATCCTTTGATCATAAGTATATAAATTATTTGTTTCAAAGTGATCCAACCTTCATCCTCTCAAGTGCAAGAGAAGAATACTTCTATCCCTCAAGACAAGAAGTATTACAACTTATTGTGATCTCCACATCCAAGTTGTTGGTGCATCATCTAAGATCTTTTACATTATTCTTTGTAAAGATTGTTGTGATTATTTGATTGTAGTTAGTTGTGTTAGATATAGATTGTGTGATTAGTTAGTAGCTTGGTGTGAAGGAGATAAGCTAGGTACTAGATTGGTGTGAAGAAGATAGGTGTGGAGTAGTTAGTTGTGAAGTAGATTGATTTGAAGAAGTTGTGACTTAGGTGTGACGAAGTTGTGGTGTGAAAAGTGGTGTGTAGATTGGTGTGTATATTGGTGTGTATATTGGTGTGTACGGTTTTCTCCGCCATAAGGGAGCTTGTTGATATAGTGAAGAAAACTCTCGAGTTAGGTGCTCGGGGAGTGGAGTAGGGCAAGGAAGGTGTCCTTGTAGCCGAACCACTATAAATCTCTTGTCTCGCGGTTCGATCTTTCCATCTCTTACTTATTTCATTACTTATCATTATAATTTATTGTGTAGTATTAATTGTTTATATTGTACAAGACTTGAGATCACATATTATCGAATCTAAGTTTTTAAAAGCTAAGCAAAACTCTAAAACTAATTTTTATAACGAAGTAAAAAGACGTAAAACTATTCAACCCCCCTTCTAGTTTTCCACAATCATCAAAACTTAGGGATATCGAAAAATATTAATAACGTTTTTATACATTATTTATATCAACAGCTTCAGCCCACCGAGACCTCTTCAAACACAAAAAGGAAGACACAGGCCAACCATATGTCAACAAGCAGAAGCACAAGTAGCAGGAAAACAATGTGATGCCACCCAGGTAATCAACTTAAAGTCTGCTGTATTTTGTGCATAGTAGAAAGCAATGGTAGATTTGAAGCCTGTTGTATTTTGTAAAAGACGTTGGGGAAAAAAAAAGCCTTGCACTTGACCATATTTTCAGGACATTAGGTAACCGATATGTAGAAAACAAAAGCTGCTTTTCACCATATTTGCAAGAACTTAGGTAAGTAGCTTAAAATCTGGTATATTTTGTAAAAAAAAATGATAATAAATAAATAAATAAATAAAAACACTACGGAATACCAGTTGCAATTTGCAGAGAAATATTGCGTGTCTACATTCTACAGCTCTAGGTAAAATAGAATATTAGTAACATTGGCAGCTGAATTATTTTTATTTATTTATTTATTTATTTATTTTTTACCAGCGTTGTTGCTCTACCTATATGCACATACGAAATTCATATAAAATGTCAAGAAACTTATTATTGAGAATTTAATGAATTATATATGTAATGATCAACGACATGAAACAAAGCTCCGCCGTAACACGGCGGATCGACGCCTACCTCGTTTTATTATATAAAGAATCAATTGGTTCCAAATTTCCAATAAGCAAATTCTAATAGATTATATTAGCATAATCCTTTTGAAAGCCCACTGCAGGTATGCAGCGCATTTTGACATGTTCTTTCAATATATGAATCCTTTTTGTATTTGGTTCATATATCTAATTTATTTATTTATTTATTTTATTTTTAGCCTCTTATTTAAAAGAGAGAAATTTTTGTGGGCATTCCGAGTAAGAGGGAATATGTGATTGGACCCGCTTATTAAGTGTGAATAAATAAAGGAAAAAGAAACACCTCTTGGTTTGAGCAGCGGTAGAATTCAACCGTATTTAGCTCGACTAGTTGAATTATTATTGTAATGTTTATTTAATTATAAATGAGAAAAAAACAAGGTCGCTATTGTGGTCACAATTAACAAATTATGGTTGAGTGTAATCTTGAAGAGAGAAAACTAATATGATGTTGATGTAGTAAAGAGTGACAACAATACTTACGGTCACCATTAGCATTAACCTAAAAGTCACATGAACATCGAATACAATATTTGAAAGTTAAAGTTGGGTGAAAAGAACAAGGAATGCCGGAATGGGAGTGTGTCGACAATGAATGACAAATGATATCCAAAAGTGTTGGCAACATGAGAGCGTTGGATCATGCATCGTACAAAATTCGGCCATCCAAATCTGATAGTTATTTTATTTTATTTTATTTTATTTTTTATTATTATTTTTTTTAACGACCAAATTTGATTTATTTTAACTTTCCAAATATAGGCAAAATTTATGAGCCATATATCAAGTGTATAAAATAAGGACTATGTTTTAGAGATACTAGCATGATACTCGTGCGTTGTGGCGGCGGATACAATGTAACTAAAATTTCAAAAATTAGCGTTTTATGAGTTTACATTCATGGATTCCGAGTATTTTAATTTGAAATAACTTTAAGCAATAATAACTATTGCAAATAAGTATACTAGGCAACCAACGCGATTTTGAGGCAATATAAAGATTGTAGAAGGTAATAAAATGGAGGTAAGAGGACGAAGTGGTTTATTAATGCTTGTAGTCGAAAAGTAGGTAGCTAATGACACGTAACTCAACTTATAATTGGTCGGGGCAACTTTACCAACAAAAAACACAAGGTATTGGCGTATTGCTTTAAGAATAGAGAAATGCTAGATCTACAAAAAAACATCCACAAAATGAGTTGTCAGAATATGATTTGGTGTATTTTGATATAGTTTCTCACTGTTCTTTTTGATTAAGCCAATCAAACTTTGACAACTCATTTCGTGGATGCTTTTGTGAATATTTTTTTGTGAGTCTAACATTCCTCTTAAGAAAATATATGATATCAAATTTTAAACCTACCTATTATAAATATATAATTGCAAAATATATATTAGAATCATTATTTATTACCATTAATACTTAAATTATTAAACATTTTTTTATAAATTATAGATGGATCATAAATGCATATTTACAAAATATATATTATAATCACTATCTTATAACCATTAATACATAATAGATTAAAGACAAGGTTGCAAAAATCGCTAGGTGGTAGTTGGGCGGTCGGGTACCGTTTAACGATTAATCGGTTAGGCGGGTTGGATTTTTTATATAAAAAATTTTAATTTTTTGAAACCGAGTTGTCCGATTTATGCCTTATTTGGCCGATTTATATCTGATTTGGCCGATTTATGCCTGATTTGGCCGATTTATATCTGATTTGGCCGATTTCTATTTATAACCGAGGTGTCCGATTTATCCGATTTGGTCGATTTATGCCCTATTTGGCCGATTTATGTCCAATTTTGACCGATTTTTGACTAAACCGATTAATAAGGCCGATTAGTTAAAATCGAGGCTATTAACCCCGCCTAGTGATTAATCGGCCGCCTAGGCCGATTTTTGCAACAAAGATTAAAGATAGATAGAATTTAAATGCATTTATAAAAGAGGAATGATACACACATAAAAAGCATCTATAAAATGATATGTCACTTTCTGTTTGTACTTTGTAATAGTTTCTCTTTATTTTATTTGATTCAACCACTCACTTTTTGACACATTATTTTATTGCTGGTTTTGTAAATTTATTTTTGTGGGTGTAACATTTTCCTTTACAAATATTATAATCACTAGTGTATTTTATTACATGAAAATTAGTTTTCATATATAGATTCACAATATAGTTTTACTTAAAATTTTGAAGTATTCATCATCCTAACAATCTATTTATTTATTCATAAAAAAAGTATTATTACTCCTAAACTTTAAGATATATCTATATTCTTCTATAGGTTCAATTCCAAAGAAAAACAAAGAGTCACAAAAAAGATACCATGACAACTCCTCTTCTTCATTCTTGTAAACCATTGTCCAAAACATGGTTCAACCGTATCTTCACACTCACCTACGCCACCATCGTTTTCTTTCACCTCTTTCGCCACTGCCGTACCCTAATCTACACTCCAAGTGCAAGCTCTTTTGCTCTATTTATAGCAGATTTTGTATTAGCTTTCATGTGGTTAACTGCCCAAAGTTTTCATTGGAATCCTATCGAACGCAAAACTTATCCCGAGAACCTTCCACAACTTGTGGAGGAAAGTGAGTATCCATCGCTAGATGTATTTATATGCACTGCTGATCCAGTTAAAGAGCCTCCAGTTGGAGTTGTGAACACGGCTTTGTCTGTGTTGGCGTATGAGTATCCAACGGATAAGCTTTCGGTGTATATTTCGGACGATGGAGGGTCGAAACTGATGCTTTATGCGTTTATGGAGTGTGCTAAGTTTGCTAAGCACTGGATACCGTATTGCAAGAAGCATAATATTGTGGATAGGTCACCTGAAGTTTATTTTGGATGTGATACTGCTTGGTTTCCTGAGACAAATGAAATTAAGGTACCTGCTTAATTATTTACTATGATTTTTAGTTTGTGCTTATGGTAATTAGTTCATTGTTACGTAAGATCTTTAACTAATCACTAAGCCTTAGGTGTTAGATAATGGGTTATACGGAATTGTTTATTACTCCCCCGTCCCAAAATTATTATCCCAAACAAAAAACAAACCGTTTAATAAAACATAATCATTATTGCATCATCTCTCTTACTTTTTTGCAAAATGTTATTTTTACCCTTATGCAACTAATTAAATCTTTTGAATGATGTTTGTAATTTTTAGTATCATTAGGTGCAATTTAGTAAACTTGGTATATTATTTACAACTATATTTGAAAGGAGACAATAATTTTAAGATAACCCAAAATGAAAAAAAGGACTATAAATTTAAGATGGAGGGAATAATAACTTCCAAATTTATATGTGGGATCCGTTCCAAAATTATTATCCAACATATAAAAGCACAAATACATACGAATTAAAAAATATAACGATTACCCGCGCGGCGTTGTTGTAAAAAATCAGATTGTTTGACAATTTTTTAATGCTTTTATATAGTTTTACAATAAATTTTTAAAAGTAATATTAAAAACTTGAACTTCTACTATATTTGGGTTGTAAACAAATTATTTTATAGATTAAAAAAAAAAAAAAAAAAAAAAAAAGAGAGAGAGAGTAAAGGTGACCAATATTATCTAGATCATCAAAAAAATAAATAATAATAATAATAATTAATAAATAAATAAATAAAAAGGTGACCAATATTACCTAGATCATCGGAAATATGAATTATACAAGGTAAAAATAATATAAGTAAAGCTAAAATCTTTAGATAATCAAGAAAGACATTGACAAGCGTGCATGTGGCTTATCCCTCGGTTAGATATTCTCATTGTCTTTGTCTTATCTATAAGGCTACTCGTTATCGTCATTAAATGCACCACCTCAATATCACATTGAACATACATCAATCTCACGACATTTTACTCGCTATGGTTATCACCAAACCCATCACCAAACTTAAAATATAAAAATACCTCATTTTATACAAACATACCTCACAATATACCCTCACACACTCACAAACTAATAAATAATAATAATAAACCCCTTAGGCTCATAATTTTGGACCTTTTATATTTTTTCTTTACCTTTATTCGGTTGTCACCACCACAAAAATTGTGCAAAATTAACATCACAATGCGTGGTGGTGGTTCCCCTCTTTGGGTTTAGCCCGTGGAATGTACCACCACCGAGTAGTGGAAGTAGTGGATCACCTTCATAAAAACCAGCCTAAGGCCAGGCACTACGGTGGATGGTTTTCTATTTTTTACTTTATTTATTTATTTATTTATTTTTTGTATATTGTGGTGTATGTTTGTATAAAGTGGATTATTTTATATTTTCGGTTTGATGGTGATCATAGTGAGTGAAAGTTGGTGGGTTTGGTAGTGTGCTGAATGGTGATATAACGTTGATGTGAAGGTGATGAGTTTAATGATCATAGTATCCGGCCTAAGTATATAGTTCCGACGAAATATGGGATCTAGAGCAGAACTTATGTACATCTAATCAGATTTAATGTGAATGTTTTTTTTTTTTTTTTTTTTTTTTTTTTTTAGAAGCAAAAATTTATATGATATAATAGAAGATACGATCTTAATCAGAGAAATCACAACAGACAAGAGTTTGCACTTGAACTTACGAAACTAAGCAAGCTATCAAACTTCCGCATACAAAATGATTCCCACCAATCTTCCAAAAAATCTTTGATTTGAATTAATACCAGAGAAATGATCAGGGTGCCTAAATGTATGCTTAATTTTGTCCTTAAAATTATGTGGCATTTACTTATTGGTTAGTGAAGCCGTGGGTCCTTCATCTGCAACCAACAGAATGCTAACACCTAATTTTAGGCACAAATTTAGCCATATATTTAAGCACCCCAATCATTTCTCTTAAAACCAAAGACAAAAAGAAAGTCTTTTAATTGATGAAAAGAAAGTCCTTTAATTGACGAAAAGAAAGCTGCATCCAATCTTTACCTTCCACTACAAACTACGCTAAACACGAACCATGGGACTTTTGAAGATCATCTATCTTGATAATGAAATTATAGAAACCAACCCGCAAAAACTATCATTAAACTTTATTTTACTTGCAAAGGCTGTAAGAAAAGAATGTTAGTTTATCATATGATCTTTTGAAGAAAAATATCCTTTTCTCTACTTCACTCCGTTTCATCTTCAGAAGTATTAGATAGGGAAAATTCTTTCAAAACGTACCATACTTGTCAAAAAACTCACTTTTGAGTAACGTACTTTTAATTTTCGGTATTGTGGTGCTAAACTTTCATTTTTGGCCTCTTTTACGCACTTTGGGATGTTTTTATAACATTTTTGCCCCTGGATTTCAAAAAATTTGATGGGCAAAAACGTCCCAAAGTGCGTAAAATAGGCCAAAAACGAAAGTTTAGTAACTCAATAAGGAAAAAAAAAAGTTCGATACTCAAAAGTGATTTTTTGGGCAAGTATGGTACGTTTTAAAAGAATTTTCCCTATTAGATATACCTAACTCTGCATATTCAGATGCGGATTGGGTGGGTTTCCGTACTACTCGGAGATCGACTTCCAGTTATTGTGTATTTCTCGGCAACAACTTACTCTCATGGTTCTCTAAGTGTCAACCGACGCTTTCTCGTTCTATTGCAGAGGCAGAGTATCGTGGTGTTGCTAATGCTGTTGCTGAGACCCGTTGGTTGAGGAATCTACTACGTGATTTGCATACCCCTTTGTCTTCCGCTACGCTTGTCTGCTGTGATAATGTCAATGCTGTATACTTGTCTTCTAACTCGATTCAACATCAACGAACCCGACATATAGAGATTGATATTCACTTTGTTCGAGGTTTTGTTGCTGCTCGTCAGGTTAGAGTACTTCATGTACCTTAAAGTTATCAGTATGTGGATATCTTCATCAAAGGCTTACCTTCAACCCTGTTTGAGGAGTTTTGTGCCGGTTTGAGTGTCCTCCCGCTCAAACTACGGGGGAGTGTTAGTCGTATGTTTGTATAGGCCCAACGTATTTTGTATGGGCTAAAGCCTGAGTGTCTCTAGTTTGGGTTTACTCTCTATATGTATTGTTCGAGTTATTGAATGAAACCACGAAACACTTTACTATCTTACAAATCATAGTTATGAGAAGACAAAGTAGCATTACCAACTTTATCTATAACCTCAATGAAGCTTTTCTCTTGAAAAATATCCGTTGAACCCTCCCCCTATCCGTACTGTTGCACCATTTCACTTTCCACCCTACGTGTTCCCTCTTTAGCTTAAAACTAGGGTCAACAAACGCTTCACCATGATTCGAGCTATTTGAACTCTTTTTTGAGTTTTAAACTTTCCTCAATGGATGGGAAATTTGAAAGTAATTCCTTATCCTGTGAAGAATGATTATCAACCGGGCCATTCTCTGTATTGACAAGGCACTCAACATAATGAACAATGTTATTCATCAACACATCTTGATTCCTCTGCTGGACTGTGAAATTGATGTCTCTACCATTGTCCCAATCGTCTAATTTATCTGTTTCTTTCGCCGGAATTTTATTTAGAACTTTCGAGACACATAGGGTTCTTGAAGTCGAAATCTTTGTTGAATATTCAGTTTCGATCATGACAAAGCTTTTGTCAATTCTATTGAAACCTACCGTCAAATCTAACATGCATAACAACTCACCCCATTTACTTACAATTCTCTTGAAGTTTTCTCTGGTGAGGCTACCAAATAGACATCTCTTAATGTTAATGTTGATATATATAATACTTGATTAATCTAATATAAACTTTAATGGAATTTACATAGATGAAACTTTAACATAAGGTTTAAAATAATATGTCCAAAATTAACTAATGTTGATGCTTTTTACCTTTTAAATTAGATTTGAACTAGCAGATACTTTTCTTTGGATAACATATTATGTTATATTCAATACTTTAGTTAATTACTATTAAAAGAACAGTCACAACGACCGCAGCTAAGCATCATTTCGTTTCATTTACATCAAATCAAACTATTATACTTAGAAGTTTAAAGATAATATGAAACATGATTAATTGCCTTTAAAATGAATAAAGTTATGAAACAGGATTGGCTTTATATACATGTGAATAATTAGAATATTCTGGCAGGTGATGTACGAAAACATGAAATCTAGGATTGAGACCGTGGTGCAGAGTGGTGATGTCTCTTTGGATGAAATTATGGAATCAGACTTCCGGAATGCTTTCAAAAAATGGACCCCTGATTTCACGCGTCGACAACATCCGACTGTGATTGAGGTTCCTCTTGTTTTGTAGAGCAAACACTAAGAGATACTAATTTGTTTATTTTAGAATAACTTATGTAAACTTGTGCTTGTTTATGTAAAATACAGATTTTGTTAGACAATTGTGTCGACAAAGATGTCGATGGTGTTATCATGCCAAATCTCATCTACATCTCTCGAGAGAAAAGCAACGACAAGCCACATAACTTTAAGGCCGGGGCACTTAACGTCATGGTATGATCTTTTTCATATAATACATCTTTATGCAAATAAAGCTTTACCACTATATCATGTCACAAAAACCAATTTGATTTTTCATTTAGTGATAACTAATGCTTTTTTGCATTCCAGATTCGAGCATCTGGCTTGATGACAAATGGACAAATAGTCCTAGTCTTAGATTGTGACATGTATTCCAACGATCCAGAAACACCACTTCGAGCATTATGTTATTTTATGGATCGTAACGCAGATCCGAAGCTTGCATTTGTTCAATTTCCTCAAAGATTCAGTTGCATCAATAAGAATGACATTTATGCTTCTGAGTTCTATCCAGAGACACAAATTTTAAGTCTTGGCATGGATGGCTTGTTAGGCGCTCTATTTATGGGCACGGGCGGCTTCTTCAAACGACATGTTATTGGTGACGGACCTTCATTTAGTGTCAATACATTTAGCAATGGGATTCACTCAAAATCGATAACGAGTAGAGATGTGCTAGTTTCAGCACATGGAGCAGCAAGCTGCAACTACGAGGATAACACCAATTGGGGTCGGCAGGTTTGCATTTTTAACTCCTGGACGCAATAACAATTTACAACAGACTTGATAAAAAAAATTGTGATGTGTAATCATAATTTAGTATTTGCATGAAAATTAGCAGTTGATGTACACCCTTTTGAGTTTTGATTTACTCCAGCCAGTTGACATCTATAAGCGGAAACAATATTAGTTATAGCGACTCATTTTTTGTGTTCTGTCTCCGGAAGTTCTTTTCTAAAACTCATGGTATGTATTGCAGATTGGATTTCGATATGGAACCTTGACAGAGGACACATACACAAGTTTTCAACTTCATTGTGAAGGATGGAAGTCTATTCTTTGCAATCCAAAACGAGCTGCATTTCTTGGTGGTTCTCCATCGAACTTAAATGACATGCTTACTCAAATTAAACGATGGTACATGGGGTTCCTTGAATTATTCTTTAACAAATATTGCCCATTGACGTATGGTGTTAGGTCCATGAATCCCCTTCAGGCTTTATGTTACACACATTATACTCTTCGTTCATTTTGGTCGATCCCAGTCATTGTCTACGCATTCTTGCCTCAAGTTTCACTCATAAACTCTTTTAGTGTATTCCCAAAGGTAAGAATTCGACTTTTATAATCATACGATCCCATGAAAATAGTGTACTGAGATCAACTTCACGTTCATAACATAAACTTCTGAACATTCCAGGTTTCTGAGGATGGATTTTTGTTGCACGCACTTCTCTTTCTTGGAGCTTATGGAAAAGATTTTCTTGATTTTGTAGTGTTCGGTGGAAGGACAACGCAAAGGTGGTGGAGTCACCAAAGAATGTGGTTAATGTGGGGGCTTTCGAGCTACTCATTTGCTTTGCTCGAGTGGTCACTTAAATCCCTTGGCTTATCCACATCCGGGTTCAATGTTACAAGCAAAGTGGTCGATGAGGAACAAAATAGATTATATGAACAGGGGGTGTTTGAATTTGGAGTTGAATCTGTCTTGTTTTATCCAATCTCAATAGCATCGTTGATCAACTTATTATCGTTTGTAAAAGGAGTAGTGATCGATGTTATATTGAATGGGAGATTGGAAGAGTTGTTTGTTCAGATATTTATATCTGGATTTGTAGTTGTGAATAGTTGGCCGATATATGAAGGCATGATATTAAGGAAGGACAGAGGGAAGATGCCGTTGAAGATTAGCATAGCATCATTAGCGACTGCAATAGCGATTTATGTGGCATCAGATTTCTTTGGTTTCTCGAAAGGCAGACGAAGCTGAATGGTGATAGAACAGTTGGTAAGTTGATTAGAGGAATGAAAAAATTAGTGGTATTAAACCCTAATGATACCAATCTATCATAAGAGCACTTGTATTCTGAATTACCAAACTTTCTTTTGCAGCATATCTGGTATTCTGGGATGAAGATGTATCTTTCTTTAAAACCCGGCTTATGATTTTTATTAGACTGCATAATCTAATTGAAAAAGGCCTACTAGCAAGTCACTAGAGGAATCGAATAATTACTGAGTCAAGGATGGAGTACAAGAAGGGAAATTATTTACACATCACACGTATAAATGACTTGAGCTTATAACTCGGGACATTCAATTTATATACCGTTAGTCCAAATAACCTTTTGTTAATATAACTATTCCTATTGTAATCCAAATCAAACTTTTATCGGTCCTCGGCTTCTTCTTATTAAAGGAAACTGCATTTTGATAACGCCGCAAAATAATTATGTAATGTCGTTTAAACCGTAACACCTAAATAAGATGTTGCATATGTTGTTTAAGTTATCGGATACAACTACCTACGGATAGCATGTAATATAAGTCCATACTGCTGACAGTGCCTAACGGATCGTAAAAACCCTAAAGTCGACTCTCCCTGTGGCGATTTTTTTACCCTCCCTTTTCCTAATCGATCCTTCCCTACCGATTCCATTCGTGTGTCTCTCGATTACACATTTGCTGTCGGTTCTTGTGGATTCATACTAAGGGTTTCTAATCACAGGTAACTACTCCTAACCTGCTTTAATCGATCCATCTTCTGTGGTTAGGGTTTATTGGGTTTCTTTTGTTGTCGATTAATCTATCTTGTAATTACATCAACATCGACTATGGTTGGAGGTTGAGGATTGGTGCGTTTGTGTGTAAACCCTAACTATTATAGTTAGGGTTTGTTCTTGTTTGATTGTTGCCGCTGTTTGGTGTGTGGGGTTAAGGGAGAGATGAATAAAGGGTTTCTTAGCAAGAAGAGTGTATCTGCTAGGGTTTTGGAGAACCTTAGTCCTGAATCTGGAAACGTACATGACCTGGTGGAGCCGGTTTCACTTGGTAACATTCAATTGGTCACTACTAGTTTTGGTGAGTTGAGTACACCCTCAACGATGAACCCTAGTAATGTTAGTTTGAATGTAGATGATGCTCCTGATTGTTCTATGAATGGTACTCAGGAAGTGGAGCCGATTCCACTTATGAATGATACATCTCATGGTGACGACTTGGAGCCGGTTACAAGTGCTGTTGTGAAGCACTTGCTATCTAATGCACTTAAGTATTTTGATGATGCCATGACTAATATTCAACGGGAGATTGTCGCTAATAAGGCTTCCTCTTCAAGTGGTATTGGGCATAATTCTGGTCCAAATGCTTCTAAGAAGGATACTACTAGTGGTGTTAAGTCGGTTTCTTACGCGGGTGCTACTTCTAATGATCCTCAGAAACATGTGTCTAATTTTCGGAGGTTGGAATGTAGCCATAAGAAGGATGATGTTGACCTTTCTGTTCCATTGAAAGTAGTGAAAGAGGTAAACACGAGGTTTGAGAATACTCTCTACGGTTATTTCCTTGGCCAACGCCTTGCTTTTCCTGTTGTTGATTATTATGTACGCAATGCATGGGATAAGTTTGGTTTGCAAAAGGTTATGATGAATGCAAAGGGATTTTTCTTCTTTAAGTTCATTTCGAAGAAAGGTGTTGATGATGTGCTTGAAAACGGTCCTTGGTTGATCAGAAATGTTCCTATTATTCTTAAACCATGAACTTTGAACACCAATCTACTTAAAGAGGATTTGACTAACATCCCGGTGTGGGTTAAATTCCTTGATGTTCCCCTTGCAATGTTTTCTGATGATGGCCTCAGTCTTCTTGCCACACTGATTGGCACGCCTAAAAGGTTAGATGCTTTTACAAGCCAAATGTGCAAGGAATCGTGGGGCCGTAGTAGTTTTGCAAGATGCATGATTGAAGTGAGATCGGATGTGGTGCTTCGGGACAGCCTTACTGTTGAGATACCAATACTTGATGGTACGGGTTCGACTATTGAGAAGATACGGGTTGAATACGAGTGGCAACCACCTCGTTGTGACAAGTGTAAGATATTTGGTCATACTTTGACTGATTGTCCTACAGTTGTTATATCTCCTGTTCAGCCTATTAAGCCTGTTAATGATAGTTTCAAGACTGTCAATCACAAGAAGAAAGGAAAGCAAAGTGGTCCTACAATTCCGGGTCAAGGGGGTTTACTAAACCTGTTGTGGGTAAGCAGTTTCAGTATCAACCCAAAAAGAATCCTCCTGAACCTAAGAAAGCTGGTGGTACTAAGAAGATGACTTCTGATGTGGCTAGTTCTAGTGGTACTAAGATTTCTACATCTAATCAATTTGATGCTCTTAACATAGATAATACGGATACGTTTGGTATTCCTACTTTTGACACCAACAAGGATGTGGATGCTGGCCATGCAATGAAAGTTATTGAGGATGAGTTGTTTAATACTGATACTACATCACAAGATCCGCTTGTGAGTGATTCAATGGGAACTAAGGAAGTTGGTTTTACTCCTATAGTTGAGAAAATTAGTAAGCATGAAAAGCTTCTTATTGATGGGAAAGCTACTCTTGTGGACGAGGAAGGTCATCCTATTTCGTCCGCCTCTGTCACTATGAGGGTTAACCTATTTTCCAAGGTGGGTGAGGTTGTGATTTCTGATAGTGAGGAGGAGGAGGTTCTTAACACTTTTGACGAATCTGCAAATCTTTTTGGTGGAGGCCATGAGCGTGAAGATGAGCTTGATGAGTATGATGATTACTCGAAGCAAATTTATGATCTTCCAGGGGAATTGGATGCTCTTAATGCCATTTATGGCTTTAATCTCCAAGGTCGTATGAAGTAGTTTATATGTTTGTTCGAGTCTTTCATTATTATGTGGTAGTGGTTTGTTTTCTTATCTAGATAATAGGAAGTATCTTGTTATGTAAGCTTTTCGCCTATGTAACGGGCTGAGATATGAGACCCACTCATATCCGTTGTACTTAAACATTTTTTGGAGTAATATATTTACCGGGTCGTTGACCTTTTACCCAAAAAAATATAAGTCCATACTGCTACCAATATCATTGTCCGCCATTTGGTGATTTCCATACTTGAGTCTTTAGCAGCTTTACGTTCCATGAAGAAATGACTTTCAGATTCCAGATCAATATCACACCCGAGCAATGTATAAAGAGAAGGTTGATTCCGGTTGCATCACAAATCTTTCACCATAAACTCATAAAGAGTTTGGAATCATCTAATAAACAGACAATGTGTCTATTAGATAAAAATTTCTTCCAGCTGTTCTTAGTTCTTGTATCTGGTCTATGTCAAGGCTTCTGACGGTCGCTTGTGGTGGCCGGTATTTTTTTAGATTTTAACCTCATGTTATACGATGTTATCTGTTTTGGATTAATTTAATGAATTACTCAAAGAGTTAAGACAAATATATATCAACATCTTGATTAGAAAATTTTCACACAGAATGGGCCAGACTACGTAAGACAAATATTTATTAATGTCTTGAGATTGCAATGATTTAGGCATGAAGCTCCGAGCAAATTTATTTTATACGGAGTAATATATTTCTTATGTCAGCAATAATTTTTTTTATAGCAACAATGCAAATCTCAATTACCAAATGCTAGCAAGAAAGTCGTATTATAATTAGAAAAAGTAGTCGAGTTATCTAGCTAATATGTGGATCCAATCCAGTTTAACCATTCTGCAATATTTTCTATAAAAAATTGATAATTTTGCTGTATGCAGTCATGATTGGAGCGTCTAGGTTGGTTTATGCGATACATTCTAGAAAAAATTTATTTTCTATCGATGATGTGTTGTATGTAGTCGTGATTTCAGTTGCTAGGGTACGGTCTTTACGCCATTGATTTTACAACCTTTTTTTTTTTTTTTTTTTCCAAATTATATACATGTTGTCAACTTTTTAAAGAACTACTCCGTATTTGCTAATGGTAAGGCTTGAAGTTTGTTGATACTTCATAGCAATAGCCAAGACTAATAAAAACAGTACGAGGGACCCGACAGTTCTTCCAATAAGAAAGGGAGGGGGAGCTAGGCACCAGATGGAGCTAGGTATCACAGGAAGATAATTTTCTTATTGGTGCGTCTCATGAAATTCTTGCTATCATGTATGCAAACTAAGTGTGTCACATCTAAGCCTCATGAAAATCGAAAGAGGTTGGAAATCACTTGTAGAATAGAAATGACTCAAATGTGGCTAATTCGTACTGTGTCAAACATGCTCCAATAGGGGGAGTGTGCAATCACTCGTGCATGCACCATTGTTACCCTAGTACACTATGAGACCACCATCCGATCCTCTTCTTCCAGAAAACCAACACCATAATCTCTATGCGCATGTTATAAACAAATATCGTACAAGCCTATGTTGTACACTAACTTTTCGTTGCTATATTCTGGTTCATGTTTACGGTTATTTATTTACGTAATTATGGCAAGTATATTTTCCAATGATGGTGACCATACATCCATACGGGCTTGAAAGCCTTTAATTAACACCACTGGTACTAATCAACATGCATAGCTTGTTTGTTATACAAGTAGGTACCAGAGCAGACGTCTAGACTACTACTATCAGGTTTAATTAAGGCGTGTACTTCACTACTTTGTGTGTGTTACAAGAAACTATATAAGAAAATTATCTGCTATCCTAAAATACAATCACAAAAAGCATATAATACCTCCAACCAGGGTGATCCCTTTAAAAAAAAAAAAAAAAAAAAAAAAAAAAAAAAAGTACTGACCTCGACACATATATGCCTATGGTACTTATTGAGAGGCTCTCAGCTCGACACATATGTGCCTATAATATAAACATATCTAAGCATGCATTAAAGTCTCTCATTTATGAAGTTTCACGCCTTACAATATGTCTACAAAAAAGTATATCTACTAAGTTAATGTTTTAAACATTTCGTTATTAAAATAATACGATTGGTGATGATAATAAAAAATTAAAAATCCAAGTTATGTGTTAAAAAGTTTTTATATATACTTCGACCAAGAACACAATACGGCTATAGCCATACCACCCGAGTCTTATATAAGAAGTTCAAACGTCCCTATAGAACAAAGAACTACCATGCAGAACCATCTTCCTCCGCTTCACAGTCGGTTGGTCCTCCGTCGTGTGTGGCACAACCGCATATTTGCACTCATTTACACATGCACCATCGTAATCCTTATATACCATCAAATCACTCTCCTCTTCCTTGCAAGCAACATAACAGTCTCTTTGCTCTTGCTACTAGCGAACATCGTGCTAGCCTTTATGTGGTTCACACACCAAGCATTCCGAATGAACCCTGTTCAAAGGAAAACTTTCCCCAAAAATTTACCTAAGGATGAGACTAAATATCCGGCTATTGATGTGTTTATATGCACAGCCGATCCTTACAAAGAACCACCAATGGTTGCAGTGAATACGGCTTTGTCCATCTTAGCTTACGATTACCCGACTGAGAAATTGTCGATTTATTTATCGGATGATGGAGGATCGAAGTTGACACTGTTTGCTTTCATTGAAGCTGCTAAGTTTGCAAAACACTGGTTACCGTATTGCAAGAAAAATGGTATTATGGACAGATGTCCAGAAGCCCATTTTAGCTCTAAATACACTTGCTTCTCTGATACCAATGAAATCAAGGTATTGTTTCTTTCACTAACCAAAACACTTACCGTTTTTACGTTGTAGTACTAAATATGTTTATTCTTCACTTATTCATGTTTATGTAATAAACTTGCATCATATCATATCATTTTATTATAATTCATTTCCTTAAACCATAGAGTATAGAGTCTACTAAATCATATTGAGAAATGATTTCACATATCAATTATTTATTGAGACACGCCTATTTTTCATGTAGTAGACAGTTATATCATATTTTTATTTTGCTTTATCAGTTTATATCAGAGGGGTGTCGGAAAGGTGTGCAATATATGACGTTGCATAAGGCCTCAGCTTAAAAGGGGCAATACTTTTATTAGTTTTGCATATAAATACGTTTAATATTAAACATATATAAGTCATATAATTCATGTTTATATGCAAATTCTCTTTAATTAGCTTGTAAGTATAATAGGGTCTATTTGTTGTTATTGCATAGGGCCACCGAAAATCAAAATCATGAGACGGCCCTGGTTATATAATAGTGTGTGCGTCCAATCAGTATTCTCAAATCATATTTTAGCAAAGTGTTCAATTGATTGTGTATATTATACAGAAAAAAAATGCTAAGTACACGTAATTACGTTCATAATCATTCTTACTAATAGAGACATTTTTATATTAATACAATATATTTATGAAATGTTGACGTTTGAATAAAAAAAAAAAAAAAAAAAAGATTCCAAATATTTACTACGTATTTGGATGGCACTTGGAAGAATTTTAAGTAAAACTTGGCGCCCCAGACCTTGTCAAATATGTGCATACCTTTTACCTTTTGTAAAGACGTTTTTCTTGAAGCAATCATTGGACTTTCGAGTAATAGTATGACTGTCTATATAATATCTTTCTAATACCTCATTCTTGTAGAATTAGGCATTGTTGTTGTTTTCATCGTTGTTTGTAAAGACGTAAATGAAGAACTAAATACTTTTAGAATGACTCAAACCTTAAGTATTTATAGAGTACAATAGCGAAACTTTAATAGACTCAAATCCCAAAAAAAATAAAATAAATAAAGAGTACATAGTCCAAAACTCTTTTTGAAACATATACACAATTCTCTTTTACTGGTATTAATTTTGTTGTATTCTACATAAAAACATGTTTCAGTTAATATACGAGACAATGAAAGCCAAAGTTGAAGAAGTCGTCACCAGCGGAAATGTTTATCCTGATGAGAAGTGGGCCCACGTATTCAACCTTTGGGACGCTAAATTCATACGTGCTGATCACCCCTCGGTTATCCAGGTCCATTTTTATCCTGCACCATCACTTAATATCCGATACTAAAACCTATACTAACAATAATACTCGATGTTGATAAAGGTTAAAGATGTGAATAATAAAGCAAAATTGTATGATTTAACTGGCAAAAGTTATTTGACTGTGCTCTCGTCATTAAACTTTTGTTGGCCGACGTTTTCGATAGTCTTTTTGGTCACAATGAGAGTTTAGCGATCATAAAACTACTAAGGTTGAGAGACCTAATCGATAAAATGATGAAATTACTAAATTGAAAAGTTAATACAACTTTTGAGATTAAACCACCACATGTTTAAAGTACGTATGTTGATTTATACTGTTATTAACCTAGAGTTTATTATGTTTATTACAACTATACAGGTGTTATTAGATGGTACCATAGACGATGATGTTCTAGGTCATGCCATGCCAAATCTTGTTTATGTTTCACGGGAGAAATGCAAGGACATACCTCATCATTTTAAGGGTGGTGCTCTTAATGTTTTGGTAACATACTTTAACTATTTACACTAGTTTTAAACGAAAAAGATTACGTTAATATAAAATGCCTTATAGATTACTTCTTGTTACAGCTTCGCATGTCTAGAGTCATGACAAATGCACCGATAATCCTAGTTGTAGATTGTGATATGTACTCAAATGACCCAAAAACACCATTAGAAGCATTGTGCTACTTCTTGGACCCTTCACGAGATTCCAATAACATAGCCTACGTTCAGTATCCTCAATTATTTCATGGGATCAGCCAAGACGATTTATATGGTGCAGAGTTTAAG
This sequence comes from Artemisia argyi, assembly GCA_030686995.1. Taxonomy (NCBI): domain Eukaryota; kingdom Viridiplantae; phylum Streptophyta; class Magnoliopsida; order Asterales; family Asteraceae; genus Artemisia; species Artemisia argyi. The sequence goes on along the minus strand of CM060699.1, from coordinate 174,210,615 downwards.
TTTATATTCCAAATCAACATGGCTGGGTTCGATGGTTTAGCGGGGCCTTCTCATGTTGGCACTGCTTGCTTTTTCAAAAGGTGGGCCTTTTATGGTAGCCCATCATCCCATACTTTTGAAGAAAGCCGAAGTCAATCAATTCAGTCTAATGAAGTGTTGACCCAAGCCCATGAGGTAGCTAGCAGCAATTTTGAGACCAGAACAAAATGGGGTGGTGAGGTAAATAGTTGTGTTAATGATACCGTAAGTTTTATTGATTTTTGCTACCTTATTTTGGTTATTATCTGTGTAGTTGGGCTATCGATATGGATCACTGGTAGAGGACTTTTACACGGGGTATCGTCTTCAATGCCTAGGATGGAGGTCCATTTTTGTTCTTCCGAAGACGCCAGCATTTTTAGGAAACGCACCCATGAACCTTTATGACTTGCTCAATCAAACTCAAAGATGGTCCATAGGTGTTTTAGATATGGCCTTTTCTAAATACAACCCATTCACCCATGGGTTTAAGCTCTTACCCTTGTTGCAAAACCTATGTTATGTCCATTATGCAGTGTGGCCTATTTGGTGCATCCCAATTATCACCTATTCCTTTTTGCCTCAACTAGCCCTTATCCACTCTTTTCCAATCTTCCCCAAGGTATTATAACCACTTTACTACACGAGAATTATGACATCCAATTTTTCATACATATGGTTTAATTTGTTTCATTATACAGGTTTCAAATCTTTCGTTTTTGTTGTACGCCTTTACTTTCATCGGAGCCTATATTCAGGATTTTCTGGAGTTCAAACTAGGTGGAGGAACAACAAGAGGGTGGTTCAATAACCAAAGAGTATGGATTATGCGTAGTCTATCAAGCTATCCATTTGGAATGATTGAGTATACTCTCACAAAGTTAAACATATCTTCTTCGACGTTCATTGTGACAAGCAAAGTGTTCGACAAGGAAGCAAGTAAGAGATATGACCAAGGAATGATGGAATTTGGAGTTGAATCGCCCTTTTTTTACCCTATAGTTGTTGCGGCTTTGGTCAATCTGTTTGCATTTATGTACGGGATTGTGCAAATTATCACCTATGGAGGATTAGAAGATTTGTTCGTGCAACTCTTTTTGTCAGGTTTTGGGGTAGCAAACAGTTGGCCTATTTACGAAGCCTTGTTCATAAGGAGTGACGGTGGCAAAATGCCATTAAAGATCACAATAAGATCAATTGCACTTGCTATTATACTTTATCTTGCTTCCCCTGTGGTCTTTTAGATTATTAAAAGTCTATGAACGCAGCGCAGTAGCTGACAATTGCATCAAATAGTGATTGAATGGATGGAATATCTGGTTCTATGTAATTGCTAATTTCAAGTTAAACAAAAGTAGAACATCAAAATTATCCATATTTGCCTATATTATTCTACACACGCAGACTATTTGTTCGTATGTTGAAAGTGAATAATCTGATCGATCATCTCATCATCCATCATCGATGTTGTCTCGACTACTTCCTAAGACTCGGATTTTGTGAAATATGTAAACAGATAAGCTACATGAGTTGTTGGTCTTACCAGTTTTTATTTTTCTTCTTGATGTTATATGCTACCCAGTCAAATGTGCAACTTTTTCATGTATCGGCTTATTCCAGATTATCTAAGAAACATATGAATTAGAATTTTGTATCGTATGTAAGCTAGTTCGTATCAATGCTAAAACTGGACAACTACATGTTGGCAAAATGGCTAGTTAAGTGGCTGTTTAAAATAAACAACTATATCAAATGACCAAAATAATACATTTACATAAATGCGTCTTAAAATTTGTTCCTACTAAATGAATGCATTGGTCTTTACTACTGTACATAGAAAAGCATGTCATAAGTCCAAAAGTTGTCGCTAAAAATAAAAGAATAACTAGGTTTCAATGAACATATTGGTAATAAAATAAGTAAGTTACATAAATTTGTAACATGGTGAAAGTACGTTGCTAATAAATATACTTAACTCTATAGAATATTTAGTCTAGCCTCTTATTCAAGAGAGATATTTGTGGGCCTTCCTATTAAGAGGGAATAAGTGATTGGACCTACTTATTAAGTGGGAATAAATGAAAAAGAAACACCCTCTTAGCTCGACCAGCGGTAGAATTCAACTGTATTTAGCTTGACTAGTTGAATTATTATTGTAATGTTTGTTTAATTATGAATAGGAAAAAAATTACAGTCGCCATTGTCGTCACCATTAGTATATTGTGGTTAGGTATAGTCTTGGAGAGAGAAGACTAATATGATACTAATGTGACAGAGGGCCACAACAATACTTACGATCACCATTAGCATGGACCTAAAAGTTGAATGAGCAGCGAATACAGTATTTGAAAGTTAAAGTTGGGTGAAAAGGACAAGGAATGGGAGTGTGTCGACAATGAATGGCAAATTATAACAATATAACATTCATAGGGCTTTGCGGGTAAAACTTTGTTTTTAACCCGACCCGACCCGCTCCATATGAAAAGTTGGTTTCTTTTGCCCCGACCCACACTATTCATCATAACTCACAAGTCCTCCTTTTCTTTGAGATCCGACTGGTACAGCTCCAAACGATATACCCATCGCCAATTTGATCCGACCAAATGGTTACTACAGTTGTCTATGAGGGGAGCAATAGTAACACTAATTTTTTTAGATACTTTTGTGCTTCTCCTTGCGCCACATTTTACAAACAGCGAGTGTGCCATTTACATCTACATATCTTCTTGCCTTATTGCTTTAGATCATCGAAAGTTAGGTGGCTAGGTTATTTGTTGATTAAAAAAAAATCCTTTCTCTGTCTCTCCTGCTCTCTCATCCAATATGACGTTTAAGGAAGGTAAAATTAGGGTTTTGCTTTAGTTCGGGTTTATTTGTGTTAATTTTGTGTTTTTTTAATCAATTTTTAGGGTTAATGGGGTTGCCTAATTAGTTTTGTTTATTACTTAATTTGTGGTTTTTGTTATCTATTTCACTTGGACAGACTGAAATGTGATTGGTTGAGTAGCGATTAATGTCCAGGACATTAGACAGTTCATGTGTTAAATTAGATGTAATTGTAAGCCCCCGAAATAGTGCAGAAGTTTGTCAACTTTGGAAGGTTTAAACTTACAAAAGTATTTTTCTTTTTAAGGCTACCAGATATATAATCCCAAAAAAAAGTGAGTTAGTTGATACTTTATGACTTCCAGCTTATGATTCTTTCGAGAATTAGTATAGAGGGTGTTTGGATTATGTGTAAGTGTGCCTGTAGAAAATGTAAAGCTGATATCTTAGGAGGTGTTGGGATTACCTTTTTTAAAAAAATCAATTGCATTAAGAATGAAATTATGATACATGTTGTTTGTATTTGAGGATGTTTGGTATTGCATGTTTTTTCTACGTATTTGCTTATTTTTAAGCTATGGCAAACTTTCTCCCCATTTGACCCACTCCGTTGCTATTTTTTTTATGTTCTTCTCAAAATAAATATACATGCCTTATAAAATGCCCTTTGGGTCAGAATTATGACGACACACTTAACAATGCACTGTTATGTTTTCACTCACAGGTATCAAAGTTGCAGACTGAGCTCGCGATTGAAAGTTAAATTTCAGCCCGAGTACGCAATACTGTGTCAATTCATGTTGCGTTATATCTGTAACGGGTAAAACGGGTGGTTATGATTAATCTTGCATACTGCAACATGTGTTTATGGTATGGTTGAGGCTATACAAAAGATTTATTATATGGTCTATGGCGGCCATGCCAATGGGCTATCACGGGTCTGTGGTTGCTCTTTCAATGCCATTGCTCCTTTCGTTGCCGTTATCCTTGGTGTGCGACGATAGTGAGCGGTGCGCTATGATGGTGGTAGACCTATATACTCTAATATAAAAGAAAATGGCTGTGATGATAATAGCATTTGCGAATGTCTAACCAGCTTCGATTAAAGTTTGGATTACGCCCATCTTTGGCGAGGCAAGCTTGCTAAGTTTGCAGCCATGGCTGGTATGTGACCCTTTATAACTGGGACTTTCCTGAGCCTTTGGCAAACAGCTGTGGTAGATGGCCTGAACACTCTAAGGCAATGATGATGATCGCATTTTACTTACCTCCGTATCTTGGCATGGCAGCCACACTAGAAATGTGGTTGCAGCCATGTTGTTTCTGATAAATAATTAGCGGCCATTGTCGAGTAAAATAAGTGTAGTGAATGGTTTTTTTAGATGTTTTATGCGGGTTTATGTGTGGTGCAAAGAGGGGCATCACAATCTTGGTTTTTTAGATGTTTTATGCGGTCGTCTCATTAACCTTATGGTTTCCGGGGTGATGATAACTTTTTCTTAGTATTCAGCCCGCCATATATAGTGGCCCGGTTCTTTGTATTGAGTAGCAAAAGTCGGATAAAGAGGTATGTGATCTACCCATTTGATTTTTGTTTATGATCTGATTAAAGGGGTGTTTGGATGAGCTTATTTTTACTGGCTTACAAGCTGATTTGTATTTTGCAAAGCTTATGACCTCAATTTTTTTGGTTTAAGAAGTTATTAGATTGAGCTCTTGCACTTGAATAAGTACATAAGCTAAATTTGATAAGCTTTTTCATAACGGAAATAAAGTTAGGTTATAACCTTATACAAATTCAAATAAGAGAGTCAGCAGATCAAATGAGCTTGTTCAAACATCCCTTTTGACCCGCTACCCAATAACCTCCATGCACTATAATTTTGCTTCTCACAGAAAATTGATTGCTTGCAGCTTTCGGTGATGAAATGGGGGATGTCATGGTTCTATTTGCGGGCTAAAATGAGTCGGTTTGGAAACCAGAACCAGAATGGCCATTCCAACTTCATGTATTGGTGTCCAACTTTAGCTTGAATCATTGCAGATAAGCTCACAACCTTGGTAGTTAGTCATGAAAGTAGCTTATCTTTGGCTCACTTGGTGCTACACCTGAACAATTTATATGATGCATTTTCGTCACAGGTTCTTAACTCTCTATCTAAGATGATACCAGCAAGCGTTCCATCATGGACCAAGGTTGTATTTGATATTTATTTAAGCATTATTGATATTACATGAACACGCTATGGTATGTTAATTTTCTTTACATAAACAGTGAAGTTGGTGGTATATATTGGGTGAAGGTCAGCATCATTTTGCTACATATGTTGCTTCTGAGCTGAAAGGTGCGTGTTTGTTTTAGTATATACTTTATTATTGATGAACGATGTTTCTTAATGTGGTAGTCCACACTTTATACACGCGAGTCTCCAAATTTATTTAGTTTTTGTTTGGAAATTGCAGTCGTAGGCTTGCGAGATTCCATCCAAATTTCAGCCACCCACTAGAATGCATGTGGTTCTCGCAAAAGCGGGTCTTGAGGAGATGTGTGTAGCTTGGTTCAAATATTAACAGCATGTGGAAAACTAGAGGGGGGGGGGTTGAATAGTTTTACTTCGTTTTTGAATTTATAAAAACTTCATTTGCAAAATCTTCGATTCATGTTTTATGTGAGATCAATATTTAATCACTTATGTATACTAATATTTACAAACGTAAATAACAACAATATAGGTAAGTAAATAAAGAGATAGAGATGGAAAGATCGCACCACAAGACAAGGGATTTATAGTGGTTCGGCTACGAAGCTCCTCTTCGCCCTACTCTACTCCCCGAGCACCTAACTCGAGAGTTTTCTTCACTATGTCGACAAGCTCCCTTATGGCGGAGAAAACCTTGCACAACTTTCGCTTACACCAATTAATGACACTAAGCTAGATGTCGAGTCCTAATAGTAGCTAGAACCAATCTCACACCACTAATCACTACACAACTTCTTCACAACTTATGCACACCACTACTACTACACAACTTCACTACTTCTTCTTCACAACACTACTACTTCTTCACTACTTCTATCCACAACCTCTATTCACAGCTTCTTTTCACTACTAACCCACCTAAATCAACCTATAACAAAACCTCTACACCTTTACAAATGATTTACACAACTACTAACACTATACACAAATCTACAATACTTCTTAACAAGATGTTGGAGGAGTATTCTTCTCTTGCACTTTGAATGATGAGGGATTTGTTGGGTTTGACCAAGTGACACTGCTGCTATGAGACTCTGCTGCTGAGTAATACTGCTGCTACAATGAAACTGCTGCTGGTGTTAATGACTCTGCTGCTGAAGACAATCTGCTGCTTGGTGAAACTACTGCTGAATGGATTAACATTGTATACGATAGGATAATTATAGAATAGATTTTTTGTATAGTTTATCTATTTAGATTATTCTTATCTTGTAGAGAAAGGTATTGTAAACCTAGTAGGACTCCTTGTCCTATAAAAGGAGGATCCTAGGGTTAGATTACGTACGTATTATTATTCACTTCAAGGTTGTAAAACCCTAGCATTATTGAGTGCTCGTATTAATAATATTGAAGTGTTGAAAGAGAATTCTTAATCTTCTTAAGTTAAGCTTTTATATTCCGCATTTAAGCTTAAGTGTTTGTTTAAGTTAACTTCTATATAAGATCGTATAAGCTCAACTGGGATCAACAAGTGGTATCAGAGCTTGTGATCTAGAAGTTATAATCAAGAAGGTTTTGTTTCTTTAAAGTTTGCTGTTCCAAATCGTTTGCATAAGATGGGTGATGAAACTCATATGGTGACTGCTTCAAGGGTTCCCATGCTCAATCCTTCTGAGTATGAGCTATGGAAAAGGAGGATCAGACAATACATTCGCATGATCGACTTCAACATGTGGAATGTGATTGTTAATGGTGATTCTGAACCAGAGAAGAGTGCTGATGGCAAGGAGATACCTATTAAGTCTGCTGAAGCTAATGCAACAAGGAAGCTGGAAATCAAGGCTCATAGTATTCTCTTAATAGGAATACCTAATGAATTTCAAATGGACTTTGATGATTGCGAAACAGGAAAAGCATTGATGGATGCAGTAGAATTCAGGTTTGGAGGGAATGATGCTACTAAGAAGTCCAGGAAGAATATGTTGAAGCATCAGTTTGAAAACTTTACTTCTGAATCTGGAGAAAAGATAATTGGCACATACAACAGGCTAAATCAACTAGTTAGTCATCTAAAGCTTGTTGGTTATGTTGTTCCACAGGAAGATGTGAATCTCAAGTTCTTAAGAAGTCTTGCACCTGAATGGAGTATGCATACAGTGGTGTGGAGGAATAAGCCTGACTTTGAAACAATGAAGTTGGAGAGCCTCTACAACAATTTAAGGGTGTATGAATCTGAATTGGCTACTTCTTCTACTTCATCTTCTAGTACACAAAATCTTGCTTTTGTGTCTTCAAAATCCAAAGAGACACAAGAAACTCATTCTACTGCTTATGGTGTATCTACTGCTGATGTATCTGCTGCTAGTTCAAATGACAAGATTTCTACCAGTGATGTTGCTTTATGTGCATTCTTGGCTGAGCTTACTACTACCATAAGATCACATGTTATAAATCAAGATTTGGATCATATTGATCCAGATGATCTTGAAGAAATTGATCTCAAATGGCAAATGGCTATGTTGACTTTAAGAGCAAGAAAGTTCTGGAAAAAGACTGGAAGAGAAGTCAAATACAAGGCTAAGGAGAGTCCAGGGTTTGACAAGTCTAAGATTGAATGCTACAATTGCAACAGGAAGGGACACTTTGCTAGAGAGTGTAGATCTCCAAAGAAGAATGCTGAAGTTCCAAAGAAGACTGAAGAATCAAAGTCTGCAATGGTAGCTTGTGATGGGCTGGGAGAATATGACTGGAGTGATATGGCTGAAGAAGAACCAAATTTCTCTTTGGTTGCTGCTGTTCAACCCAAAGTGCATAACTTTGCACTTATGGCATATGGTTCATCATCAGGCTCTGACTCTGAGGTATCTAATGATTCTGAATCATCTGGATGTTCTTTTAAATCTTGTTCTGACACTATAGAAGTTCTTAAGGCTAGGAATGAGAGTTTAAATAAAGAAGTTGAACATCTAAAACTTGATAACTTAGGTTATAAAGTAGGTATTCAAAATGTTGAGAGAAGGTTAGAATATCTCAAAGAGTGTGAAAAGGAATATGTAGAACAACTTAATCTCAGAGATATAGAAATTTTTAAGAAAAATAGTGAAGTAGAAGTTCTTAAAAATAAGCTAGAAGAAGCTGAAAAAGAAAAAGAGCAAGCTCTTGCTGAAAAAGATAAACATGTAGTAAGAGTACAAAAACAACAATATGCTTCTGATTTAGTTCATAAATCTATTGAGAATAATTTGATGAGAAAAGGTAGTGGAATTGGGTATAATGAAGTGGCTCCTCCAGCCAAAAGTGCTTTTGCTCCACCAGGAAAAGAACTATCCTTCATTAGTGAGCTGAATATTGAAAAACCTGTAGGTGAAAGTAGCACAAGTGTTAATGAGACACCTAAGGTTGAGGCTAGAAAATTTCCTGAAGCTCCTATTATAGAAGATTGGTATTCTGATAGTGAAAGTGAAGAAGAACAGGTTCAACCAAAACTTACAGTTAAAAAGGAAGAGATTCCTACTCAGGTTAAACCTAAGGTAGAACAGATTAAGTTTGTCAAGCCTGTGTTAGGAAATAAGCTTGCTAGGAGAATGGTAGAGTACAATGAGGTGCCTAGAGAACAATTGAGAAGTTTTGATAATAAGCCTAGAGGTAACCAAAGAAACTTCAACAACCTAGTTTCACAGAGATTAGGTAACCAGTTTGAATTACAAAAGAAGGCTTGTTATAAGTGTGGTAGCTTTGACCACTTGATTGGTAGATGTCCTGAACACCAAAGACCTGTTTGGAATCAATATTCAAGGGTGAATCACAAATATGTCACAAAACAAACTCACCCACATCCAAATAGAAACATGGTTCCTAGAGCTGTTTTGTTGAGATCTGGTGCTACTAGATCTATTTATGCTGCTAAACCAAATGGTGTTTTCAAATCAACAACTAGTTTTACTAGTGGCTCTACTGCTAGTAAGCATTCTGCTGCTAGTATGCACTCTGCTGCTAGCAAGCAAACTACTGCTAGTACAAAACTTTTTACTTCTGAGCCAAAACATCTTCCAAATACAGTTGTTGGTAATCACTTTTATGCTGTTAAGGCCTCAGCTTGCTGGACTTGGAAACCAAAATCTAATGTTTCAAATACTGTTTCCAAGAATAGTAGTGCATCAAGTGATTTAAAGAAATTTGATTATACTGATGCACAGGGCAGATCCAAGTCAGTAATGGCTTGGGTCATCAAGAGAAACTGATTTCTCTATTTTTCATGTGCAGGTCAATCTACTGGATGAGCTTAAGGATATGGTTATTGTTGACAGTGGATGTTCTGGACACATGACAGGAGATGAGTCTCAACTTGAAGATCTTGAGGTTTTTGATGGTGGTTATGTAGCTTTTGGGAATGATCCAAAAGGTGGAAAGATTGTTGGAATAGGAACACTGAGAACTGGAAATTTGGACTTTGAGAGGGTGCTCCTTGTGAAAGGACTTAAGTTTAACCTTTTTAGTGTCTCACAAATGTGTGACAAAAAGAATTTTGTTCTTTTTACAGACACTGAGTGTATGATTCTTTCTCCTGATTTTCAATTACCAGATGACAAATCTGTGTTACTGAAGGTCCCTAGAAAGGAAAATATATACAGTGACCATATTAAGAATATTATTCCTAAAAGGGCTCTGACTTGTCTAATTGCAAAAGCCACTATTGATGAGTCCAAATTATGGCATAGAAGATTAGGACATCTGAACTACAAGACTATGAACAAATTGGTGAAAGGAAATCTTGTGAGGGGTATGCCTACAAAGATTTTTGAGAATTGTGAAACTTGTGTTGCATGTCAAAAGGGTAAACAACACAGAGTTTCTTTCAAGTCCAAGACTGTTAACACAAATACTGAACCATTACACTTGCTACACATGGATTTATTTGGGCCTGTATTTGTAAAAAGTCTGAATAAGAAGTCATATTGTCTTGTTGTCACTGATGACTTTAGCAGGTTTACTTGGGTATTCTTTCTTGCAACCAAAGATGAAACCCCAGAAATACTCAAAGCCTTCATTACAAGAGTTGAAAACCTGCACAATCACAAGGTGAAGATTATCAGATGTGACAATGGTACTGAGTTCAAGAACAGTGAGATGAATCAATTTTGTGTGGGAAAAGGAATACTTAGACAGTACAGTGTAGCAAGAACTCCACAACAAAATGGTGTTGCAGAAAGAAGAAACAGGACACTCATTGAGGCTGCAAGAACTATGCTATCTGATTCAAAACTACCTGTACCTTTTTGGGCTGAAGCTGTGAATACTGCATGTTTTGTGCAAAACAGAAGTAAGGTAGTCAAGCCTCATAACAAAACTCCTTATGAGCTATTTCATGGAAAGAAACCAATGATTGATTTTCTCAAACCATTTGGATGTCCTGTTACTATTTTAAACACAAAGGATCAGCTAGGCAAATTTGATGAAAAAGCTGATGAAGGACATTTGGTTGGTTACTCTGTAAATAGTAAAGCCTTCAGGGTATATAATAAGAGAACCAAACATGTGGAGGAGAATCTGCATATCAAGTTTAGTGAAAACACATACAATTCTGCAGGGAAAGGACCAGAATGGCTATTTGATGTTGATATTCTTGCCAAAACAATGAATTATGTTCCTGTCATTGCCAATGTTGATAAACCACAGGAAGAGTTTGTTGTGATTGAGAAATTGAAGATTGGTCCAACCTTTGTACCCTTTCAGAAGGAACAAAGCTCTCAAGATGATGTTGCTTCTCATGAAAAACCTAAGGAAACTGAAGAAGGTATAGTCATGCCTAATGAAGTAGAAGAAGAAACTCCTGAATTTCCCAAAGTATTTGTTGATGTCTCTCCTAAACAGCCAGAAGACTCTACTGCTGACTCAGAAGACTCTACTGCTAGGCCAAAAGTTACAACTACTGCTCCACCACATTCTGCTTCCAAGCCTACTAACTCTACTGCTACTTCAATGTTTCCTAATTTGGACTCTCAGGGTAAACCCATTGATGAATCTATCTATCCTGATGATCCAAATATGCCTCCTCTTGAGAATATTTATTATGACACAGATGATGATGTACTTGATGGTCAGTTATTTGGAGCTGCTGCAGATTTTACTAATTTGGAACTCAATATTCCTATTAGTCCTACAACTACCACAAGAATACACAAGGATCATCCAAAAGATCAAATCTTAAGTGATCCACAATCATCTATTCAAACTAGGCAAATGACTAAAGCCTTGAAAGATCCTCAACATCAAAGTTTCTTTGCCAGATCTCTGCATCAAAGAAATAGTCATAAAGATCTTCAAAATTGCCTGTTTGCATGTTTTCTTTCTCAAATTGAACCCAAAAATACTTACAAAGCCTTACAAGAAGCAAGTTGGGTGGAAGCAATGCAAGATGAGCTTCTACAATTTAAGCTGCAAGAAGTTTGGACTTTGGTTGAACTGCCAAATGGAAAAAGAGTGATTGGCACAAAATGGGTTTTCAGATGCAAAAGAGATGAGAGAGGAATTGTCATAAGAAATAAGGCAAGGTTAGTAGCACAGGGATACACACAACAAGAAGGCCTTGATTATGATGAGGTATTTGCTCCAGTGGCAAGAATAGAAGCAATTAGACTATTCTTGGCTTATGCTTCATACAAAGATTTTGTAGTGTATCAAATGGATGTGAAAAGTGCTTTTCTGTATGGGACCATTACAGAAGAGGTTTATGTGTCTCAACCACCAGGCTTTGAAGACCCTGATCATCCTGACAAAGTTTACAAGGTAAATAGAGCAATGTATGGTCTACATCAAGCTCCTAGAGCTTGGTATGACACTTTGTCAACATACTTGCTAGACTCTGGGTTCAGCAGGGGAAAGATTGATAAAACTTTGTTTCTCAAAAGACAAAAGGATGATATTTTGCTGGTTCAAATCTATGTTGATGACATCATCTTTGGGTCTACAAACAAAGCTATGTGTGTTAGTTTTGAGAAGCTTATGAAGGACAAGTTTGCTATGAGTTCAATGGGAGAACTCACCTTCTTCTTAGGTCTGCAAGTTACACAGAAAGAAAATGGCATCTTTATCAGTCAAGATAAGTATGTCAATGATATTTTGAAGAAGTTTGGCTTTGAAGATGCTAAGCCTGCCAAGACTACCATGGAAAAAGATAAACCATTGCTGAAGGATGAACATGGAAAGGAAGTGGATATACACTTGTACAGGTCTATGATTGGATCATTGATGTATCTTACAGCATCAAGGCCTGATATTATGTTTGCAGTGTGTGCCTGTGCAAGATTTCAAGTGTGTCCCAAGGAATCACATCTCAATGCAGTGAAAAGAATTTTTAGATATCTGAGGCATCAACCAAAATTAGGCCTTTAGTATCCTAAGGATTCACCATTTGATTTGGTATCCTACTCAGATAGTGATTATGCTGGAGCTTCTTTGGATAGAAAGTCTACAACAGGGGGTTGTCAATTCCTTGGAAGCAGGTTGGTGTCATGGTAATGCAAGAAGCAAACAGTGGTGGCAAATTCAACAACAGAAGCTGAGTATGTGGCTGCTTCAAGTTGTTGTGGACAAGTTTTATGGATGCAGAATCAATTATTGGATTATGGGTACAATTTCATGAATACTAAAATTCATATTGATAACAACAGCACACTTTGCATAATTAAAAATCCTGTGTTTCATTCTAAAACAAAACATATAGAGATAAGGCATCACTTTATAAGAGATTGCTATGAAAAGAAGTTGATTCAAATTGTTAAAATTCATACTGATAACAATGTTGCTGATCTTCTCACTAAACAGTTTGATGTGGGGAGGTTTCAATTTTTAATTGCAAACATTGGTATGATCAATCTTTGAAAAACTTATCTCTTTATTTTTGTTAAAATTTGTACAATGCATGTGCTGCTTGTTATTCTGCTGCTTGTTAATGAGTATATGTTTGAGATATAGTGTACTATGCTGCTCTTTGAATTTTGGTCTAATTCTACTGCTAGTACATATGTTGGTTGTTTGCTTTGTGGTGTTTGGTCTAACATTTTGCAGGTATACGAATGGTGATTTGCAAGAAATTGAAACAAGAAAGTTCATATCATTCATTAATTCAAAAAGTACAAAGATCAAACATCAAAAGACAAAATACAAAAGCAGACATCATAACCTAACACCTACATCTTCATCACTTCCTAGGGCATGGAAGCCCAAGCATAACCTCTCGATCCTTTGGGAGAGGAGGGTTTTGTTTTGATGGCCCAAGAGAAAGACCAGGTGATGGTTGTGGCCTTGATCTTGAAGATTGTGGCCTTGGCCTTGAAGATTGTGGCCTCTCTGGAGTGGCAGGTGGATTGGTTGCTGGTTCTTCCTCCTCTTCATCTGATGATGTGAAGATGAAGGGAGATTGATAATGATGCACTGGAGGAGGTGGTTGCACAAACGTCCAAGCTTGGTCTTCTGATGATTCTGATGATGCTGGAGCTTCAGGGGACATAGGTTGTTTACCTCGTGAGGTGCTTGGAGTCTGATTTAGGTTGAGAAGATCTTTAAACACAGGAAGATCATGCTTTCTCTTGCGTGCTTGTTCTTTGGTTCTACAACCAAATCGTGGAGGACGAAAGGGTGGAACATAGGGTTCCATTGGGGATTCATCCTCTGATGATGAATCAGAAGAGATATTGATTATTTCAGGTGTTGATTTCATTGTGTGATGATTTGATTGTAAAGATGGATAGTATTGATTGTGAATGTGGCGTTTTTGAAAGAGATTAGGGTTTGATTGCATAATTTGGGGAAAAGATCTCGCCGGTTTTATAGGGATTACGGAGTGATATATGCATTAATTGTTATGTATAGTTGACCAAGGTTCATAGTCAACTCTGCTGCTAGCTCCAGTTCACTCTGCTGCTAGTTCTATCACTCTGCTGCTAGTTGTGACTGATACGGTTCTGCTGTTATGATTGTAAGTAAGAGGGTGTTATGTGTAACTTTCATCCATCAGTTTAAAACCTAATTGAACTTCATAATTGGTTTTCATATGTTCTCAATTGAAGTTATCACAAACCCTTACACCTAATCATTCCAATAATCACAAATCCCCAAATTCTCTAAACCTAATTCATGGAGCTATCACGTACCTGGGTTGAGCAACACAATAGTGTGGTCGTTTTGAATGAAAAATTAGTTCCTGAAGGTTTCACAGACATGGTAAAGTTTTTGAATGCTACTTCTCTTAGGTATGCACTCACTGTGAACCCTACTATATTTGTTTCATACATCAAACAGTTTTGGTTTACTGCCAAAATCAAAACTATGAATGGGGAAAAACATGTCAGTGCTTTTGTAGATGGGGAAAAGATTCGTGTAACTGAATCATCTATAAGGGAATCTCTTCTCTTAGATGATGAGACAGAGACCACTTGTCTTAACAATGATGCTATTTTTGCTGGTTTAAAAGAATTGGGATATGAGGGGAAACATAACAATTTAAAATTTCAAAAAGCTCTCCTCTGTCCTCAATACAAGTTTTTGGTACATCTATTCCTTCATTGTTTGAGTCCTAAAACATCTGGGTGGCATGCGTTCAATACTACCATTGCTTCTGCAATGATATGTCTGTGCAAAGGTCAACCATTTAATTTTTCAAAAATGATATTGGCTGGGTTGTTTAAAGGTGTTGAAGATGGTTCTTATTTGCTATATCCAAGATTTCTTCAAATCTTTATTGAAAAACAAATATCTAAACCAAGAAGCCATACTGCTGAATATGATGCTCCAAAATTGGCTTCAAGGACTTTTACCTTTTTGATTAAGCATGGCAAAGGTTTTTCTGGTGCACATACAAATCTGACTTCTTTTATGGAACAAATTGTGCACAACAACCAGGGTGAAGGATCAGGAAATCCCACTGATTCCCATCACACACCCAATGTTACTACATCTGTTACACAACCTACAAAACAATATTCCCGTAGGAAAACCAAAAAGAACACTAATCTACCTCAGGATAGTGTTAGTATGGCTGTACCAGATGAGGCTGTCCTAGGTGATGGAGAGGACATGTTGGCAAGGGCTGTCACTACTGCTTCTAGCTTAGCAGCAGAGCAGGATAGTGATAACATCATTAAGACCCAAACCAAGGCAACATCTAGAGAAAAGGACTCTTATGAGTTTGCTTCTCAGGATGGTAACCCTAGCCAAATGGAAAACATAGGGGGCTCAGATGATCAAGCTAGGTTTGATACTGAGTTTTTGTCCCAAGATTCACCTCTTGGACCAGGTTACACAGGTCGAAGTGATGAGGACAGGCCAGTGACTCATGAATTGACGGATCCACTTGTACATGATGACAATGTCAGTGATTCACCTCTCGGACCAGGTAATACAGGTCGAAGTGATGAGACTACAATGCAACTTATAAAAGAATTGACGGATACTTGTACCACTTTGGGGTTGAAATGTAAATCTTTGGAAGAGCAGGTTCTTAATCTATCTGATGTTGTTGCTGGTCAAGCCAAGGTTATCATCAAAATGCGAAAACAGATTAAGAGCTTCAAGAAATCAAGATCTTCAACCTCATTGAAAAGAATGAAGAAAGTGGGGACTAATCAGGTTGTAAGTTCTTCTGAACCATCTACTCATTTGGAAGAGGATGCTTCCAAACAGGGGAGGAAAGAGATTGTCATGGATTCAGGGGAGGTTCCAGTGATTGAAAACATGGATGTGGATAGTTCTCAGAATGATGAAGACCTTGTGGTTGCTGATAAGTCTGGGAATGAAGTTGTTATGGAAAAGGTGGTTGCTGCACAAGAAAAGGTGGTAGATACTCTTAAAACTTTGGAGTCTGAGCAACTAGTGAAGGCAACAGGGTTGATGGGTAATGTGTTAAAGACTTTGGAAGATTCAGTGGAAAATGCTGCTATTGCTGACTCTACTGCTGTTCATAATTCTGCTGCTAAGAATTATTCTGATTCTGCTGCTAGTGGAATAGTGAATACTGCTGAAGTTCAAGACTCTGCTGCTGGATCTATGGACAATGCTGCTGCAGAGGCAATGGTCTTGCTAAGTAAGAAGACTACTGCTGACACCCTTACACCACAATTACCAACTCAATCATTATTACAACCTATCACAACAACAAACACAACATCAGCAACAAGAAAACCTCAAAAAGGAATAACAATAAGAGAACCTGCTGCTACTCAAAAGAAGACAATCACATCATTTTCTACAGATAAGGGTAAAGGCAAGCAAGTTGATGTTCAGAGGTGGATATATAAAGGGGTTGATTTTACTGATGTACCTTTTGATTCTTGGCTTAAGCCATTGCAAGTTGAACATGATGAAGCTGCTGCTATTAAAGCACAAGAGTTGATTAACTTGGAAGATCAAAAGCTGGCTGAGAAGGAGGCTGAAGGCTTAAGAATGTATGATGAATGGGATGATGAAAAGATCAGAATTGCTGCTGATATTGAACTAAATAAGCTTATCAAGATTGAAGAAAATGAAGTTCCAAATTTTAATGTGCAATCTTGGTATAGTGAATTTGCTTCTAAGAAGAGAAAAGAGAATGCTACTGCTAGAGGAAAGGTTAAAGTATTTAAAGGTCCAACTGTTTAACAGAAAAGGAAAGAATATGAAAGGTATCTAAAGAATATGGGTGGATGGACATTGGTGCAGTTGAAAGCTTATTCTGATAAAGAAGTTTTTGATTTGTATCAACAAACAAAGAAGAGAACAGATACTTTTTATGCTATTGGATGTGCTGAGGATTTAGAACAAATTGCTCAGATGAACAAGAAGTTGGTACCTGAAAAGATAATTGAAGCAGAGCAAATTCAAGAAGCTAAACAGCTTGAGGGTGATGCAGCAAAGATTACTTCTTCTGAGCAAGGTGATAAAAGAAAAGGTGTTGTTCAAAAATCAATTGCCAAGAAGAAGAGAAAGATTGGAGAAGGAAGCAGTTCTATGCCAGAAGGAGATATGTTTCAACATGATCTTGATCACATTCCTGCTGAGCATCTTAAAGAAAGATTGAAGGTGTATACTGTGGTTGGCAAAATGGAAGATCCTGAAGTTGTGGATGCTAAACCATTAGGAGTCAAATATCCAATTGTCAAAGTAACTACAGGGTATGATACTAATATTGGAACATT
This sequence comes from Artemisia argyi, assembly GCA_030686995.1. Lineage (NCBI taxonomy): Eukaryota > Viridiplantae > Streptophyta > Magnoliopsida > Asterales > Asteraceae > Artemisia > Artemisia argyi. The sequence continues at coordinate 174,193,400 of CM060699.1, read as the reverse complement.
TCATGATGTCCAGAGATCTGATGGTAAGTCTCACAGATTTCTTAGATTTCAACAAATGTTACATTACTTTGATAGAGAGGATGTTGAAGACTTGTGGAAGTTATACAAGGCAAAGTTTGGAGCTAAGAAATTTGATGGTAAAAAGTATGAGATAGATCAAATTGATCATGTCTTAACTTCTTCTGATAATGTTTTGTGGAGAGCTCTTAAACTTATGTTTGAACCTTCAATGGATGACTCTGAATGGACAGAGATAGCTGATTACAAGGTAAGAAGATGGAAACTTTTTCAAGATTCTGGAGTTCATATGTTAACTCTTGGACCAATTACCTTGTATATGCTAGCTGAAAAGGATTATCCAGTGGTAAGATACTGGAATGTTGTTAATCAGATGGTTAATAGTGATAGAACACTTAAGCTGCAGAAAGACTATGATTCTGATGATCAAGCATTTGATTTGCTGACAAAGTATAAGAAGATATTTGATCAGATGAATCCTCAAGGGATGAAGTGTTTGGAAGCATCCTCCTAGTAATAATTTGAGCTTTGAAGAAACTTGAATATTTAGAAATAAATATTAAGTTTAGGGGAGGATTGTTGGGTTTGACCAAGTGACACTGCTGCTATGAGACTCTGCTGCTGAGTAATACTGCTGCTACAATGAAACTGCTGCTGGTGTTAATGACTCTGCTGCTGAAGACAATCTGCTGCTTGGTGAAACTACTGCTGAATGGATTAACATTGTATACGATAGGATAATTATAGAATAGATTTTTTGTATAGTTTATCTATTTAGATTATTCTTATCTTGTAGAGAAAGGTATTGTAAACCTAGTAGGACTCCTTGTCCTATAAAAGGAGGATCCTAGGGTTAGATTACGTACGTATTATTATTCACTTCAAGGTTGTAAAACCCTAGCATTATTGAGTGCTCGTATTAATAATATTGAAGTGTTGAAAGAGAATTCTTAATCTTCTTAAGTTAAGCTTTTATATTCCGCATTTAAGCTTAAGTGTTTGTTTAAGTTAACTTCTATATAAGATCGTATAAGCTCAACTGGGATCAACAGGATTGAATCACTTGAAACAAGAACTTATAATCTTATGATTGATGCGTGGGAATCACAACAGGCTTTACCTCTCGAGGGATCTCGAGAAGCTTACAACCCCCACCAGGCAGTGTACCTGATCGTTGTAGTATAGTATAGTGACAAGTACCGGGGGATTGATCGTTCAGCTTAGGAATAGTGTCGCTAGGATTAGAAAACCTAATTACTAGTTCTAAAGGTGAGGAATGATTATTTTTGTATTTTTATGTTTTTATAGAAGCAAGTAAAATCTCGGGTTTTGTAAGAGTGGGCGGAATTAGTTGCTATCCAACTAACCCAAAGCTAAGATATAAACAAAATAAAATAGTAAAAATGAAAATAAACTAATTATACTAAGGTTGTGAGCAGTAATTGGAGAAAATTGTGTTTACGTAGACTTCACTACTCCCTAGATATCTTTTACACGTTAATTACTTGTTATACTTGTATGGATGACGGATTGTATTCCTTAATACCATTCGTGGGGTGGCATACATAACTCCCCAACTCTATGAGCTCTTATCTCCTCCTACACCATGACCCAGCACAACTATAGGGATTGTAAACAGTGGCTCATGCATTAAATACAACCAATAAAGACCTAGTACGCCTCGGTTCATGTTTCTTAAGACGTTCAAGCATGTTACCATTTGGAGATCTGCCAGTTTTCTTAAGCCTAACATATAAAATCATTCATCCAAGACAAGAATAGACAAGTAATCAACACATAATCAACATCTAGGTTTCATTAGATCTAAGCAAACACAAAAGAGATCTAGCCTGGCATAATGGAATTGAGACAAGAACAAGATATAGACAACCAACACATAGACATATTGATTGAATTAGAAGAACACTTATCTCAATTACAATGCAAGGTATCAAGGGTTTGGAACCCTTGAAAAACCTGTAAAAGATACACCAAATTCGTCTTTAGGGTTTCACCAAAACTTCTCCCCTTTTAATGAAAAAACTAGAAAACTATATATAAATAAAACTGGGCTGACGGCGTCAAGACAACCATGTGACGCCGTCACCTCGCCGCCAAATACTTCCTCGGACGGCCTTGATCTACTTATGACGGCCTATGTGACGCCGTCACCAACCACGGTATTTTATTCTTTGTACTTTGACGCCGTCAGGATGACTTTTGACGCCGTCATCAACTACGGTGTTTTATTCTTGATGTCTGACGCCGTCAGGGCATAACTCTTGACGCCGTCACCTAGTGTCTTCAGCATAGAAAATTGATACTTTGCCGTTTTCTTCACTTTTATGCTTCAAAAACGTCCAAAATGGCTTCTTTTCCAGAATTCACTCTCCAAACACCTAAAATCACAAAAGGAACGATTTAGGGCAATATTTGATCAAATAAAGTCGGATTCGGGCTTAAATGACCCCCTAAAAACGGATCATTTTTCGCCTCATCATATACCCCTACACTTGAGATTTGCTTGTCCTCAAGCAAATGAGCTTTTATTCTACTCAAAAGACAAGTTAGGGTCATTTAACACTAATATAAAAGTAATTACAACAAATAATCGTTCCACTAAAGACCAATAGACAAGCACGGAGGTCATACACAAGCACCTCACAAATAGTGTTTAGATACTCACATCTCTCGGGTGTAATAAAGTAATATAACATTATGGAACTGGAAGATATCTCTCACTACCTGTCATAGCAAAATAGATTACCATAGGCTTGGGAAAGGATCAAACCTCCACCACATGGCGTAAGCACCTAGGATAAACTATCAAAGAAGTCTTTTAAAGGGTTGTAACGTTAGGTATAGGGATATGAATTACACGGTTTTGTTGGATAAATGAAGTTTTACTGGTGGCGAGTTAACAATCTTGGTTAATTACATGTACAATATGGCGTTGCTAAGCCAAGACTAGACTCGACTTAAGCTAACAAATGAAAAATAACAAAAACATAAAATGAACATAGACTAAAAACGGGATGGTAGTACGTATGTTTTTTTTTTTTTTTTTTTTTTTTTTTTTTTTTTCTTTTTTTCTCTTTTTTTTTTTTTTTTTTTTTTTTTTTTTTTTTTTTTTTTGCATACACTCTTACCCTACCATCCAAAATAATACATCATAGGGGTATGAGCATTCCCCTTACACTTGAGTCTTTACATACTTTACATTAAACTATTCTAATGACTCGAATTAAGAAAATTAAAACACTTGGAGCACTTTTAAGATTAACGTACATATGGGGGTAATAATATGATGTTCTTCCCCATTACTCCATAAAATAAGTACTTACTCATGAGTCCCAATCGTCCCAAAACAATATGTACAAGGATATGACTCGACTTAGCAACCATGTAATCAATCAGAAAGTTAACTTAGGGTTTAACAAATAACAATAATGCACTAAAAATGAGCGCATACACGGAAGGCTAAGGCGATTTGGTTGTACATTTAAGTGGGGAGTAACAAATTCTTCCTTTAAGTAAGATGCTTAAAGTTAGAAACGAAAAGATAGGCTCGGAGGGGTGTACTAGGGGTTTCGTGTACTAAAAATGAGTACAACGCTAAGGGTGTGGGAAAAATTAGTTGACTTAACTAGCCAAGTAATATGACTTAAATGGTCAAGTAATTATGATACGGGTTTAACACAAGGGTGATCCTAATGCCTCTTTTCATGTAGTAAATCCTACTACACGAATGTAGTCTCACTAGCGGTCTTGGGATGCATCACTAACGCAAGTTCTAGAATCTAAATGCTACCGGTACACTCATAAGCACTAATAATAAATGCTTTTCCTATCAAATCTAAAGGCGAACCTCACATTTTTTGGTGGAAAATTTTTCTGAATATACAGTTATGTGCTAGTCATACAATCTCCTATCCATGAGACGCTTGCTATGGCTAAAGTTTCACTCCTAAATGTTGTAAAAAATTTTAAATTTGGCGCTAAAATTACACTAACAAGTATTTCTCATAGTTTTATTACACATCTACTATCAAACAAAACAAACTCAAGCGAAAGTGCATATGTAAGGTATCATCTTTTTACCCTCCCCTTACACTTAAGATGAACATTGTCCCCAATGTTCAAGTAAAGAATGTAAAAGTGAAAAAGTAAAGAGAATGAAATCAAATACTCCCCTGATTCGCTCGGTATGGATTATAGGTTGGCCAGGTTAAATCTTCCTCCAAGAAAAATGAACAATCAAAGCTTCCCTTCCAGAATATAAATCATCTTCTTGTCATAAATAACCTGTAAATCCTGACAACAATAGACAAGACAACCTCGCGTAAAATCGGCGGCATCCTATATAAGTTACTAAATCTTAGAAAACAAAGTAAGATATAATGCTTGTGGAATGAAGTTTGCAGATTTCCTGGAGATTATAAAACTTAATAATTCACAAAAACCATAAGACTCCGTTAGAAAAACAAAACCGGTAAAATTTCCAGATTTTTAACTCCTGACGCCGTCAAGAGTAATACTCTGACGCCGTCAGAATGGACCTGCAGAAATTCTTATGTTAAGTTTCCGGAAAATTTCTGGAAAAACTTTGTCCTACTTCCTGGAAAATCCTGCAAAACTTCATTATGACTCAATACAAGCATTTGACTCTAACAAATACGAATATACATGTTCATTTAATATTGTGGAGAATCATGATCGGTTTGTTTCTTAAAAACATATTTGGGGTTTCCCCTTACACTTATCTTTTGCAAAAATACCTTTAGGTTGAAGTTAAGACTAGGCCAAACAACATAATAAAGTATTTCCACATTTTAATTGAGAAACATGATCAACTAACAATAAAAATAAAACATGCATACGGAAGCAAATAACTATCAAATAAATAAAATCACACAAAACATGGGTTGCCTCCCAAGAAGCGCTTTTATTTATTTACGAGTCTTGTAGCTAGACTCAAAGTCATGGGTTACTACGTGATTCGGGTGAGTTCCTCGTTGAGGACATCTTTGGGATCAAACTTAGGTTTCAACTTTCTATCGGTTTCCTTAGTATGGTATGACCTTTCAAACTTTTCTCCATCCGGATCATACAAGGTCATTCTAATATGCCATGACCCGTCACCTTCTTTAGGTGGCTTGTCCCACCTCCATTTACACTTATCTCCCTCTCTTTTCCATTTATTCCTTTCTATGTTAATGGGCATTACGCTTAATAACTCAATCATCTTCCTAAAGACTAAGGGGTCCTCAAAGGGGTCTAGCTCCTCATCTCTAGCTATGAGTTGTTCTACCGAATGTGTCTTCTCAACAAAGTCCTTCTCTAGATAGAATGGGCATTGAGGTCCTATAAAGTTCCTTTCTATCCAAGGCCCATACCTAGATGGTCTCCTATTCATCTCTACCCAATACGGTGTTGGTTCCTCATCACAATCATAACTATGCTTCTTAACATCATACACCGACCAAGTATCGCCTTCACCTACCGTTATCTTTGATTCCTTGCAATCTATCATGGCACTAGCGGTTGCTAAAAATCCTCTTCCTACCAATAATGGGCATTTAGTCTCACTAACCATGTCTAGGACGTGAAAATCCGCTAATATAGTTAATTTCCCTACGTGAACAACTACATCCTTAATCATTCCAACCGGGTGTGCAATACTTCCATCCGCTAGTCCTATCAATACCTCCGTTTCCTCTAACTTTCCTAGCTTAAGAGCGGTGAATAAGGATAAGGGAATCAAGTTGAGGCTTGACCCTAAATCGGCTAATGTGTCGAAAGCTTCGGATCTTCCTATCTTACAAGGCAAAACAAATATACCCGGGTCATCAAGCTTTTTAGGTAACTTATTTTGAACGAAGGCGGTTCTATTTTTGCCTAGCTTACACTTCTAATATTTTTCTAGGAGGGCACTATAGTAGGGAGCTCGCGCTAAGACATCAATGACGGGGCGTTCTAGGTGAAGTTCTTTGAATTCATCGTCAAGGTCTTGCGTAAGAGGTGTTTCAACAATGCTTTTGACCGGTTCTATAGTGGGTGTTTTATTTGATTGGTCCTTTTGGGGAACTTGGTTTTGTTTGAAACACGTGCTCGTTGATTTGACCGAGTAATATTGTGGACACGAAGTGGGTGACGAAACAGATGATATGGAATTAACGGTTAGTTTCGGATTCTTGATCGTGTCACTTGGGAGTGCTCCCATTTCTCGGTCATTGAGAACTTTCAACAATGCATCAATTCTAGTGGTCATCTCGCTTTGCTTTTGTTTGAAATCGGTTTCAAACTTAGCTATGCGGGCTTCTTGAGATGCCATGAATTTTGACATCAATCCTTCAAGATTGTTGGTACTACCATAGTTGTTAGAAGGATTGTTGTTGAAAGTACGGTTGGATGGTGGACCGTTTGGTTGATAACGATTAGGCGGATTGGAAGAATTGGGTTGATTTTGTTTCCACCTAAGGTTTGGGTGATTTTTCCATGAGGGGTTGTATGAATCACCGTATGTGTTTGGCTCGGGCTTGAAAGTGTACCACTTATCTCCCGCTTCGTCGGTACGCGTGGATGCGTAGTCCGCAAAAGCTGTTCCGGGGAGTTCCACACAATCACGTCATGGGGACCACTACATAATTCGCATGAAGAAGTGATTTTGTTCACTTGGCTTGAATGCTTCGGAGCTTCGTAAGATTTCATGAGAAACTTGACTTGGTCCTCAAGTTCCATGATCCTACGGTTGGGAGTGCTTGAATTGTTCGAAGGCAAAGATATTGCCTTGACCGTTTTGTTCAAATCACGGGGATCATTCCAACTTTCGTTGTCATAGAGAGCAAGATCTTCTATGAGTTCCCATGATTGTTCCGCACTAAGATCACGTAGCTTACCACCGGCCGATTGGTCAATGGTTCGCCTCGTGGAGATGTCGATATGGTCATAGAAGATTTGGACTTGGAGCCAAAGATCTATGCCATGATGAGGGACTTTTTGGAGTAAGTCCTTGAAACGAGTCCATGCTTCATAAAGAGATTCATTTTGACGTTGTTGGAACATCAAGATGTCATTCCTAAGCTTAGTAGTTCTCCCCGGTGGGAAAAATTGAGCAAGGAAACGAGTGGTGAGATCATCCCATGTGGTGATGGATCCCGTGGGTAAACGCTCAAGCCATTGACTAGCTTGATCCCGTAGAGAGAATTGGAATAGGCGTAAATGGGTAGTCTCTCTAGTTTCAACACCTAGGTCTATGGAATCTACGATTTTAAGGAAGTCCTTAAGGTGTTGGTTTGGATCTTCAGAACGAAGTCGATGGAATGCACATCCGCTTTGCACCAACCGGTTGGTGTCGGATCGCAAGGGGGTCACATTGTCTCCGGTGAGCTCAATGGTGTTTCGGTAGCCTTGGTGGCTAGGTCGGGAATACTCTCCTAAGGTTCGGGGCCTAAGGGGTTCTAGTGGTGGGTTTTGTTGTGGTGGGATGATGGGTTCAAAGATGTTACCACCTTCCATGATGTCGGATGGTAAAGAGTTATGAACAAAGGCACGAAGAAATAAGATAGACTAAAGAAGACCTAAAAATAAAAATAAAAATCTTACTAGAAAGGAATCTAGCAAGTAGACCTAATAAAAAGAAATCCTAACCTAGACAATAACTATTCCCCGGGCTGCGGCGCCAAAAACTTGATGCGTGGGAATCGCAACAGGCTTTACCTCTCGAGGGATCTCGAGAAGCTTACAACCCCCACCAGGCAGTGTACCTGATCGTTGTAGTATAGTATAGTGACAAGTACTGGGGGATTGATCGTTCAGCTTGGGAATAGTGTCGCTAGGATTAGAAAACCTAATTACTAGTTCTAAAGGTGAGGGATGATTATTTTTGTATTTTTATGTTTTTATAAAAGCAAGTAAAATCTCGGGTTTTGGAAGAGTGGGCGGAATTAGTTGCTATCCAACTAACCCAAAGCTAAGATATAAACAAAATAAAATAGTAAAAATGAAAATAAACTAATTATACTAAGGTTGTGAGCAGTAATTGGAGAAAATTGTGTTTACTTAGACTTCACTACTCCCTAGATATCTTTTACACGTTAATTACTTGTTATACTTGTATGGATGACGGATTGTATTCCTTAATACCATTCGTGGGGTGGCATACATAACTCCCCAACTCTATGAGCTCTTATCTCCTCCTACACCATGACCCAGCACAACTATAGGGATTGTAAACAGTGGCTCATGCATTAAATACAACCAATAAAGACCTAGTACGCCTCGGTTCATGTTTCTTAAGACGTTCAAGCATGTTACCATTTGGAGATCTGCCAGTTTTCTTAAGCCTAACATATAAAATCATTCATCCAAGACAAGAATAGACAAGTAATCAACACATAATCAACATCTAGGTTTCATTAGATCTAAGCAAACACAAAAGAGATCTAGCCTAGCATAAAGGAATTGAGACAAGAACAAGATATAGACAACCAACACATAGACATATTGATTGAATTAGAAGAACACTTATCTCAATTACAATGCAAGGTATCAAGGGTTTGGAACCCTTGAAAAACCTGTAAAAGATACACCAAATTCGTCTTTAGGGTTTCACCAAAACTTCTCCCCTTTTAATGAAAAAACTAGAAAACTATATATAGGAAAACTGGGCTGACGGCGTCAAGACAACCATGTGACGCCGTCACCTTGCCGCCAAATACTTCCTCGGACGGCCTTGATCTACTTATGACGGCCTATGTGACGCCGTCACCAACCACGGTATTTTATTCTTTGTACTTTGACGCCGTCAGGATGACTTTTGATGCCGTCATCAACTACGGTGTTTTATTCTTGATGTCTGACGCCGTCAGGGCATAACTCTTGACGCCGTCACCTAGTGTCTTCAGCATGGAAAATTGATACTTTGCCGTTTTCTTCACTTTTATGCTCCAAAAACGTCCAAAATGGCTTCTTTTCCAGAATTCACTCTCCAAACACCTAAAATCACAAAAGGAACGATTTAGGGCAATATTTGATCAAATAAAGTCGGATTCGGGCTGAAATCACCCCCTAAAAACGGATCATTTTTCGCCTCATCAATGATCAAAGGATTTAGAAATATGATTTGAGATGATTGAGACAGAAAGTTTTAGTGCAAAAAGGTGAGAAAAATACAAGATTGAACCAGTATTTATAGGCAAAGAAATCTGACAACAGCAGCAGGCCGGCCCCCTTAAATGGTGGCCAGCCCCCTTAAAATTAACGGGGCCGCCCATCTGTAACGGCCATATTTCTTTGTCTTTTCTGGAGAAAGTTTATTTGGTGAAAATTTAACTGATTTTGGTTAAAAAAATTTGAAATCATATATTTATTATGAATTAAACATTTTTCTTTAATTACCAAAAGTGTTTTTCTAAATATATAAAATGTTTATATCATTTTATAAAATTTGTAATGATTAAATAAACCTTCCTTTGATTGTAAAATGTATTAGGCAATTGTTTATTCATACCTTAATTGATTTTGTTGGATATAATGATATTATGTAACTAAATACTTGTTTACTTAATGATTTTACTTTTAGTGATTTAACATTTTGTGATCGTCAAAGCATAGGGATATCGAGAAATATTAATAACGTTCTTACGCATTATTTATATCAACACAGCAGACGATGGACCATCAAGCACACCAGTGCCGACACGTCAACGTTAGCGACACCCCTTTCTCTTTTTATAACTGATAACTATGTAACAGTCTGATGAGGCGAAAAATGAACCGTTTTTAGGGGGTCATTTAAGCCCAAAATTGAATTTATTTGATCAAATATTGCCCTAAATCGTTCCTTTTGTGATTTTAGGTACTTTGAGAGTGAATTCTAGAAAAGGAAGCATTTTGGACGTTTTTGGAGCATAAAAGTGAAGAAAACGGCAAAGACTTAATTTTCCATGCTGAGAACAGTATCTGACGGCGTCAAGAGGAAAAATGTGACGGCGTCAGGGGTAAAATCCATGACGACCCAGAGAAAACCTGAAGGCGTCAAGAGAAGGGCGTCAAGAGTATTTTTGGTGACGGCCTGCAATTGGAGTACACGTGACGGCGTCAAACCTAGATCTAGGCAGTCCGAGAATTTATTTGGCGGCGAGATGACGGCGTCAGAAATTTGTTCTTGACGCCGTCACCTCTCAGAATCTATATATACTTTTCTATTTTTCATTCATTAAGGGAGGAACTTGTGTGGAGAATACTAGGGTCGAACCTAATAAACCCTAGGTCGTTTGTAATAGTATTTTCAAGGGTTTTCACCCCTTGAAACCTTTCATGTTCAATTGAGATAAGTCCTCTTTCAATTCATTCAATATATTTATGTGTTGTTTGAATATATCTTATGCTTGTCTTGATTTCAACATGTTAGGCTAGATCTACCATGTGTTTGCTTAGATGTAATGAAACCTAGATGTTAATTATAGGATTGATTTCTTGTTTATAGTTGTAATGGATGAATGATTTCAATGTTAGGCTTAAGAAAACTAGCAGATTTCCATTGTGTAACATGCTTGAACGTCTTAAAAAACATGAACCGATGTGTACTAGGTTTTATTGGTTGTATTTAATGCATGAGCAAATTCTAGTGATCCCATGTTAGGAGCTTCTTAGCCGGCTCGACATAGGAGTGAAGTAGGCGCTTATAGGATTGGGGAAGTAAGTACGCCACCCCATGAATGGTATTAAGGATTACAACCAGTCATCCACGCAACTGTAACAAGTAATTAACCTGTAAAAGATATCTAGGGAGTAGTGAAATCTAAGTAAACACAATTCTCCCATATATTGCTCACACCTCTAGTATAATTTAGTTTATTTTCATTTCTAGTATTTTATTTTGATTGCATCTTTAGTTATTGGGTTAGTTGACTAGCAACTAATTCCGCCCACTCCTTCAAAACCGAGATTTTTACTTGCTTTTATAAAAATATAAAAATACAAAAAGAATCATCCCTCATCTCTAGACCTAGTCTTTAGGTTTTCTAATCCTAGCGACACTATTCCTAGCTGAACGATCAATCCCCCGGTACTTGTCACTATACTATACTACAACGATCAGGTACACTGCCTGGTGGGGGTTGTAAGCTTCTCGAGATCCCTCGAGAGGTAAAGACTGGTGCAATCCCTACGCATCAAGTTTTTGGCGCCGTTGCCGGGGAATAGTTATTGTCTAGGTTAGTATTTCTTTTTATTAGGTCTACTTGCTAGATTCCTTTCTAGTAAGATTTTATTTTTATTTTTTTAGGTTTTCTTTAATCTATCTTTTCTTTGTGTCTTTGTTCGTAAAAACCTTTCCATTGACTCTTCCGTTCACCATTATGGAGAACGTGAATCCACCAGGTCCGACACTAGAGTTTTACCAGAAAAAATATAATTACACCAGTTTGGATATACCAAGATGGACGAATGAAATGAGGCGGACAGGATCTTATATTCATTTTATTGAGTACCATGAGAAAAGAGGCCAAGTGCATAAGACTTTTAAAGAATTCACCTTAGGAGCTCCATCAACCCCTCAAAATGCCTCACTTAGTGAAACCTATGCACCATATGAGCCTTCACCTAGGATAGTTTCGTATGAGCCACCTAGCTGCATGTCATGGTTAGGCCCTACCATAATACAGGATGAACACATAGGTGACCTTGATGTGATGGAGGATGTAGCCGAACATGATCACATTGATCAAAAAGACCTAGGTTTTATGATCGATGATGATGAATCTCAAGAAACAGATGATGAATCTTTTGGGCAATTTGTATATAGTAGTCATAATATTGAGGATGATCCTTATGATTCAGATATAGAAGTTGAGATGCCTAGAGAAGCACTTGAGATACTTGGGAAAATGTTAGGGTTGGATTATAATAAAACACATGTTGAGGATATAGGTGGTCTTGACACAAGGAATGATGAAGTAAGTAACATAAGCCCGCTAAATACCCCACAAGTCCTACCATCATTTGAGGCATACACACCTCCCGTGACTTATTCGGATGAAGTAGAAAAGACTTTAGGAAACCCAATAGAGGTAGAACCTTTGAACCAAACACAACTAGAGGATATAGGTTTGAATACTTATAATGATAACCTTACTCTTAGTTCCAGGGAAGTTCCTAGTCTTGATGAGCCGGAGCCTCAACCAAAACCGTTACCTAATCTTCCATCCTTGGATGAAAATTTAGGAATTGAAATAGGTTCTGATCCACCCATCAAACCATATAGTCCGGGTAGTCTTAGGACAAGGGTAGTGGACTCTAAGCCTTGTAGAGAGGAAGCCAATATAGGAGTGGAAAATGACCTTACATGCCTACATCACCCATTTATTATTGATCACAAGAAACATTATGGGTTTAAACCGGGTTTATTAGGTCAAGATGGATCCCCAACTAGTAGTCTCTTGAAGTTGATAGAAAATGATCCCTTTCTAGGAGAAAATCTTAATCCACCCATTAATCCGATTGAATTTGGTAAGGTTATGATGATAGGAGCACACCCCTTTGAGCATATAATTCATCCACCACACTTTCCTCACGAGGCATATTTCCACCCTAAGGGTGTGTATCGTTACTTCCACCCGCACTTAATCCTAAGCGTAGGGAAAACCTCCCCTATTTCCGTTAAATAAGGGTAGAGTCAGGCTCGTGACTCGAACAAAAACAAGCGCTTATTGGGAGGCAACCCAAGCTTTATTTATTTATTTGTTTGTTTGTTTGTTTATTTGATTTTATTTGCTTCCATATGCATGCTTTATTTCTATTGTTGGTAGATCATGTTTCAAAACTAAAATAGTGAAAATACTTTATTTTGTTGTTTAGCTTAGTCTTAACTTCATCCAAAGGTATTTCGCAAAAGATAAGTGTAAGGGGAAACCCCAAATATGTTTTTAAGAAACAAAACTCGATCATGATTCTCCACAATATTAAGTGAATATGTATATTCGTATTTGTTAGAGTCAAATGCTTGTATCGAGTCATAATGATGTTTTCCAGGATTTTCCAGGAAGTAGGACGAAGTTTTTCCAGAAATTTTCCGAAAACTTAACATAAGAATTTCTACAGGTCACTTCTGACGGCGTCACGAGTTTACTCTTGACGGCGTCATGTGTAAAATTCTGGAAATTTGCTAGTCTTGTTTATACCGGGGTCTTAAAGTTTTTGTTGATTTTTTAGTTTTATAAACTCCAGGAAATCTGCAAACATTCATTCCACAAGCATTATATCTTTAATTGTTTTGTTTTTATTCCTAAGTCTGGAATTACATCTAGTTGTGAGTTTTCTTTGTTTGGGTTGATGCTTTGGGTTTTTGTGATTGTTTTCCCAGGATTAACAGGTTATGTATGACAAGAAGATGATTTATATTCTGGAAGGGAAGCTTTGATTGTTCATTTTTTTTGTAGGAAGATCTAACCTGGCCACCTTATTATCCATACCGAGCGAATCAGGGGAGTATTTGATTTCATTCTTTTTACTTATTTCACTTTTACATTCTTTACTTGAACATTGGGGACAATGTTCATCCTAAGTGTAAGGGGAGGGTAAAATGATGATACCTTACAGATACACTTTCGCTTGAGTTTGTTTGTTTGATGGTAGATGTGTAATAAAACTATGAGAAATACTTGTTAGTGCAATTTTAGCGCCAAATTTAAATTTTTTTACAACATTTAGGAGTGAAACTTTAGCCATAGCAAGCGTCTCATGGATAGGAGATTGTATGACTAGCACAAAACCGTACTATTCAGAAAAATTTTCCACCCAAATATGTGAGGTTCGCCTTTAGATTTGATAGGAAAAGCATTTACTATTAGTGCTTATGAGTGTACCGGTAGCATTTAGATTCTAGAACTTGCGTTAGTGATGCATCCCGAGACCGCTAGTGAGACTACATTCGTGTAGTAGGATTTACTACATGATAAGAGGCATTAGGATCACCCTTGTGTTAAACCCGTATCATAATTACTTGACCATTTAAGTCATATTACTTGGCTAGTTAAGTCAATTAATTTTTCCCACACCCTTAGCGTTGTACTCATTTTTAGTACACGAAACCCCTAGTACACCCCTCCGAGCCTATCTTTTTATTTCTAACTTTAAGCATCTTACTTAAAGGAAGAATTTGTTACACCCCACTTAAATGTACACCCAAATCGCCCTAGCCTTCCGTGTATGCACTCATCTTTAGTGCATTATTGTTATTTGTTTAAACCCTAAGTTAATTATCTAATTGATTACATGGTTGCTAAGTCGAGTCATATCCTTGTACATATTGTTTTGGGACGATTGGGACTCATGGGTAAAGTACTTGTTTTATGGAGTAATGGGGAAGAACATCATTTATTACCCCCGTACGTGCGTTAATCTTAAAAGTACTCCAAGTGTTTTGATTTTATTAATTCGAGTCGTTAGATTAGTTTATTGTAAAAGTATGAAAAGATTCAAGTGTAAGAGGAATGTTCATTCCCTATGATGTATTATTTTGGATGGTAGGGTAAGAGTGTATGCAAAAAAATAAAAAAAAAAATAAAAAAAAAAAAAAATTAAGAAAAAGAAAAAAAAAATAGAAAAAAAGAAAAAGAGAAAAAACATACGCACTACCATCCCTTTTCATTCTATGTTCATTTTATGTTTTTGTTATTTTTGATTTATTAGCTTTAGTCGAGTATAGTCTTGGCTTAGCAATGCCACATCGTACATGTAATTAACCAAGATTGTTAACTTGCCACCAGTAAAGACTGCCTATATCCAACAAAATCGTGTATTCCATATCCCTACACCCAACGTTACAACCCTTTGAAAGACCTCTTTGATAGTTTATCCTAGGTGCTTACGCCATGTGGTGGAGGTTTGATCCTTTCCCATGCCTATGGTAATCTATTTTGCTATGACAGGTAGTGAGAGATGTTTTTCATTTCCATATTGTAATACATACTTTATTACACCCGAGAGAGGTGAGTATCTAAACACTATTTGTGAGGTGCTAGTGTATGACCTCCGTGCTTGTCTTTGGTCTTTAGTGGAGCGATTATTTGTTGTAATTACTTTTATATTAGTGTTAAATGACCCCTAACTTGTATTTTGATTAGAATAAAAGCGCATTTGCTTGAGGACAAGCAAATCTCAAGTGTAAGGGTATATGATGAGGCGAAAAATGAACCATTTTTATGGGGTCATTTAAGCCCCGAATTGAATTTATTTGATCAAATATTGCCCTAAATCATTCCTTTTGTGATTTTAGGTACTTTGGGAGTGAATTCTGGAAAAGGAAGCATTTTGGACGTTTTTGGAGCATAAAAGTGAAGAAAACGGCAAAGACTTAATTTTCCATGCTGAGAACAGTACCTGACAGCGTCAAGAGGAAAAATGTGACGGCGTCAGGGGTAAAATCCATGACGACCCAGAGAAAACCTGAAGGCGTCAAGAGAAGGGCGTCAAGAGTATTTTTGGTGACGGCCTGCAATTGGAGTACACGTGACGGCGTCAAACCTAGATCTAGGCAGTCCGAGAATTTATTTGGCGGCGAGATGACGGCGTCAGAAATTTGTTCTTGACGCCGTCACCTCTCAAAATCTATATATACTTTTCTATTTTTCATTCATTAAGGGAGGAACTTGTGTGGAGAATACTAGGGTCGAACCTAATAAACCCTAGGTCGTTTGTAATAGTATTTTCAAGGGTTTTCACCCCTTGAAATCTTTCATGTTCAATTGAGATAAGTCCTCTTTCAATTCATTCAATATATTTATGTGTTGTTTGAATATATCTTATGCTTGTCTTGATTTCAACATGTTAGGCTAGATCTACCATGTGTTTGCTTAGATGTAATGAAACCTAGATGTTAATTATAGGATTGATTTCTTGTTTATAGTTGTAATGGATGAATGATTTCAATGTTAGGCTTAAGAAAACTGGCAGATTTCCATTGTGTAACATGCTTGAACGTCTTAAGAAACATGAACCGATGTGTACTAGGTTTTATTGGTTGTATTTAATGCATGAGCAAATTCTAGTGATCCCATGTTAGGAGCTTCTTAGCCGGCTCGACATAGGAGTGAAGTAGGCGCTTATAGGATTGGGGAAGTAAGTACGCCACCCCATGAATGGTATTAAGGAATACAACCCGTCATCCACGCAACTGTAACAAGTAATTAACCTGTAAAAGATATCTAAGGAGTAGTGAAATCTAAGTAAACACAATTCTCCCATATATTGCTCACACCTCTAGTATAATTTAGTTTAATTTCATTTCTAGTATTTTATTTTGATTGCATCTTTAGTTATTGGGTTAGTTGACTAGCAACTAATTCCGCCCACTCCTTCAAAACCGAGATTTTTACTTGCTTTTATAAAAATATAAAAATACAAAAAGAATCATCCCTCATCTCTAGACCTAGTCTTTAGGTTTTCTAATCCTAGCGACACTATTCCTAGCTGAACGATCAATCCTCCGGTACTTGTCACTATACTATACTACAACGATCAGGTACGCTGCCTGGTGGGGGTTGTAAGCTTCTCGAGATCCCTCGAGAGGTAAAGCCTGGTGCAATCTCTACGCATCAAGTTTTTGGCGCCATAGCCCGGGGAATAGTTATTGTCTAGGTTAGGATTTCTTTTTATTAGGTCTACTTGCTAGATTCCTTTCTAGTAAGATTTTATTTTTATTTTTTAGGTTCTCTTTAGTCTATCTTATTTCTTCGTGTTTTTGTTTGTAACTCTTCGCCATCTGACATCATGGACGATGGTAACATCTTTGAACCCGTCATCCCACCAAAACAAAACCCACCACTAGCTAACCAACCTCTTAGGCCCCGAACCCTAGGAGAGTACTCCCGACCTAGCCACCAAGGCTACCGAAACACCATTGAGCTCACCCAAGGAGCCAATGTGTCTCCCTTGCGATCCGACACCATCCGGTTGGTGCAAAGCAGATGTGCATTCCATGGACTTCGTTCCGAAGATCCAAATCTACATCTCAAGGACTTCCTTAAAATCGTAGATTCTATAGACCTTGATGCTACAACTAGAGAGTCGACCCAATTACGCCTATTCCAATTCTCTCTACGTGATCAAGCTAGTCAATGGCTTGAACGTTTACCCGCAGGATCCATCACCTCATGGGATGATCTCACCACTCGTTTCCTTGCTCAATTTTTCCCACCGGGGAGAACTACCAAGCTTAGAAATGATATCTTGATGTTCCAACAACGTCAAGGTGAAACTCTATATGAAGCATGGACTCGATTCAAGGACTTACTCCAAAAAGTCCCTCATCATGGCATAGATCTTTGGCTCCAAGTCCAAATCTTCTATGACCATATCGATCTCTCCACAAGGTGAGCCATTGACCAATCGGCCGGTGGTAAGCTACATGATCTAAGTGCGGAACAATCATGGGAACTCATAGAAGATCTTGCTCTCTATGACAACGAAAGTTGAAATGATCCCCGTGATTTGAACAAAACAGTCAAGGCAATATATTTGCCTTCGAACAATTCTAGCACTCCCGACTGTAGGATCATGGAACTTGAGGACCAAGTCAAGTTTCTCATGAAATCTTACAAAGCTCCTAATCCTTCAAGTCAAGTGAACAAAATCACTTCTTCATGCGAATTATGTAGTAGTCCCCATGACACTCGTGATTGTGTGGAACTCCCCGGAACAGCTTTTGCGGACTACGCATCCTCGTGTACCGATGAAGCGGGAGATAAGTGTTACACTTTCAAACCCGAGCCAAACTCGTATGGTGATTCCTACAACCCTTCTTGGAAAAATCACCCAAACCTTAGGTGGAAACAAAACCAAACCAATTCTTCCAATCCACCTAATTGTTACCAACCAAACGGTCCACCCTCCAACCGTACTTTCAACAACAATCCTTCTAACAACTATGGTAGTACCAAAAATCTTGAAGGATTGATGTCCAAGTTTATGGCATCTCAAGAGGCTCGCATAGCTAGGTTTGAAACCGAATTCAACCAACAACAAACGGAGATGACCAACAAGATTGACAACTTGTTGAAAGCCCTCAACAACCAAGCGTTAACTACACCTAGGAAGGACACTAGGGACGCCAATAACGGAATCCAAACTAAGGACCCCTCATCATCCAAACATGTCCACTTTGTCAATGTTGTCACCATTAAGCCAATAGATAAGGATATAGAAGAAAGTGACAAAGATGAAGTTGAAGTAGAAACCGAGACTAGGGATGAAATTAGGGAAGTTGAAGTTAATAAGGGAGAAGAGTTAGAGGAAGTAGAGACTATAGAAGAGTACTTTGATAAGTTACCCACCAAGGAAGAACGGGAATATCATAAGGATTTATTCGATGGCCCCGAGACACCATATATCCTTGGCACACCCCTTATCAAAATGGGAGACCCCTCTAACATCAACATACCATGCAACATTGGACATATGCATATATGGAAATCTTATATCGATCTTAGATCTCCTATAAACATCATGACTAGGACTTATTATAATTGGGTGATGAAGAAACAACTTGGTTATAGGATGATGCCCAATAAGAATTTGATAAGTAATTTTGTAGGAAGAGTGAAGGGATTGCATGTGATTATAGGTAATTTAACTTATGAGATCGATTTTATGATAGTAGAAGATACTCGTCCGGTGATAGATGATTGCCTAAGCCAAGTAGTGTTCGGAAAACCATTTGTTGAGGCCACTAAGATGAGTTATGATCCGACTTTAGGGATAGTTAGGTTCAAGGAGGAGAATGATGAGATTGCCTACCAAATGCCCTATAAGATTGAGCAGTACCGCCTCCTGTCTAATATAGAAAAGGAACACAAACAAGCGGCATATTATAGGAATGATGAGGATAGACGTAGAGGAGTAGAGTATGTGAAGAATAGGATGCTTGGTTTCTACAAAGAATGCTTGCAATTAGGTCCGGAATACAAGACTGGTATAGGAGATGACCTAGAGAGTGAAACCAACAAGGAGGTCACGTAGTAACCCATGACCTTGAGTCTAGCTACAAGACTCGTAAATAAAGAAAAGCGCTTCTTGGGAGGCAACCTATGCTTTGTGTGATTTTTATTTTGTTTATTTGTTATTTGCTTCCGTATGAATGCTATATTTTTATTGTTGGTAGATCATGTTTCAAAACTAAAATAGAGAAAATAATTTACTTTGTTGTTTAGCTTAGTCTTAACTTCATCCAAAGGTATTTCGCAAAAGATAAGTGTAAGGGGAAACCCCAAATATGTTTTTAAGAAACAAAACCGATCATGATTCTCCACAATATTAAATGAACATGTATATTCGTATTTGTTAGAGTCAAATGCTTGTATCGAGTCATAATGATGTTTTGCAGGATTTTCCAAGAAGTAGGACGAAGTTTTTCCAGAAATTTTCCGGAAACTTAACATAAGAATTTCTGCAAGTCACTTCTGACGGCGTCACGAGTTTACTCTTGACGGCGTCACGTGTAAAATTCTGGAAATTTTACCAGTTTTGTTTTTCTAACGGAGTCTTAAAGTTTTTGTTGAATTATTAGTTTTATAATCTCCAGGAAATCTGCAAACATCATTCGACAAGCATTGTATCTTATCTTGTTTTCTAGGATTTGTTGGCATATATAGATTGCCGCCGATTTTACGCGAGGTTGCCTTGTCTGTTTTCTCAGGTTTCACAGGTTATGTATGACAAGAAGATGATTTATATTCTAGAAGGGAAGCTTTGATTGTTCATTTTCTTGGAGGAAGATCTAACCTGGCCACCTTATTATCCATACCGAGCGAATCAGGGGAGTATTCGATTTCATTCTTTTTACTTATTTCACTTTTACATTCTTTACTTGAACATTGGGGACAATGTTCATCCTAAGTGTAAGGGGAGGGTAAAATGATGATACCTTACAAATACACTTTCGCTTGAGTTTGTTTGTTTGATGGTAGATGTGTAATAAAACTATGAGAAATACTTGTTAGTGTAATTTTAGCGCCAAATTTAAATTTTTTTACAACATTTAGGAGTGAAACTTTAGCCATAGCAAGCGTCTCATGGATAGGAGATTGTATGACTAGCACAAAACTGTACTATTCAGAAAAATTTTCCACCCAAATATGTGAGGTTCGCCTTTAGATTTGATAGAAAAAGCATTTACTATTAGTGCTTATGAGTGTACCGGTAGCATTTAGATTCTAGAACTTGCGTTAGTGATGCTTCCCGAGACCGCTAGTGAGACTACATTCGTGTAGTAGGATTTACTACATGATAAGAGGCATTAGGATCACCCTTGTATTAAACCCGTATCATAATTACTTGACCGTTTAAGTCATATTACTTGGCTAGTTAAGTTAATTAATTTTTCCCACACCCTTAGCGTTGTACTCATTTTTAGTACACGAAACCCCTAGTACCCCCCTCCGAGCCTATCTTTTCGTTTCTAACTTTAAGCATCTTACTTAAAGGAAGAAGTTGTTACACCCCACTTAAATGTACAACCAAATCGCCTTAGCCTTCCGTGTATGCACTCATCTTTAGTGCATTATTGTTATTTGTTAAACCCTATGTTAATTATCTAATTGATTACATGGTTGCTAAGTCGAGTCATATCCTCGTACATATTGTTTTGGGACGATTGGGACTCATGGGTAAAGTACTTGTTTTATGGAGTAATGGGGAAGAACATCATTTATTACCCCCGTACGTGCGTTAATCTTAAAAGTACTCCAAGTGTTTTGATTTTCTTAATTCGAGTCATTAGATTAGTTTATTGTAAAAGTATGTAAAGATTCAAGTGTAAGAGGAATGTTAATTCTCTTTGATGTATTATTTTGGATGGTAGGGTAAGCGTGTATGCAAAAAAAAAAATAAAAATAAAAAAAAAATAAAAAAAAAAATCGAAAAATTAAAAAAGAAAAAAAAAGTAGAAAAAAAAAGAAAAAGAGAAAAAACATACAGACTACCATCCCGTTTCATTCTATGTTCATTTTATGTTTTTGTTATTTTTGATTTATTAGCTTAAGTCGAGTCTAGTTTTGGCTTAGTAACGCCATATTGTATATGTAATTAACCAAGATTGTTAACTCGCCACCAGTAAATACTGCCTATATCCAACAAAACCGTGTATTCCATATCCCTACACCTAACGTTACAACCCTTTGAAAGACCTCTTTGATAGTTTATCTTAGGTGGTTACGCCATGTGGTGGAAGTTTGATCCTTTCCTAAGCCTATGGTAATCTATTTTGCTATGACAGGTAGTGAGAGATGTTTTCCTTTTCCATTTCCATATTGTAATACATACTTTATTACACCCGAGAGATGTGAGTATCTAAACACAATTTGTGAGGTGCTAGTGTATGACCTCCGTGCTTGTCTTTGGTCTTTAGTGGAACGATTATTTGTTGTAATTACTTTTATATTAGTGTTAAATGACCCCTAACTTGTATTTTGATTAGAATAAAAGCGCATTTGCTTGAATTTATTTGATCAAATATTGCCCTAAATCGTTCCTTTTGTAATTTTAGGTACTTTGGGAGTGAATTCTGGAAAAGGAAGCATTTTGAACATTTTTGGAGCATAAAAGTGAAGAAAACGGACAAGACTTAATTTTCCATGTTGAGAACAGTACCTGACGGCGTCAAGAGGAAAAATGTGACGGCGTCAGGGGTAAAATCCATGATGACCTAGAGAAAACCTGAAGGCGTCAAGAGAAGGGCGTCAAGAGTATTTTTGGTGACGGCTTACAATTGGAGTACACGTGACGGCGTCAAACTTAGATCTAGACAGTCCGAGAATATATTTGGCGGCGAGATGACGGCGTCAGAAATTTGTTCTTGACGCCGTCACCTCTCAGAATCTATATATACTTTTCTATTTTTCATTCATTAAGAGAGGAACTTGTGTGGAGAATACTAGGGTCGAACCTAATAAACCCTAGGTCGTTTGTAACAGTATTTTCAAGGGTTTTCACCCCTTGAAACCTTTTATGTTCAATTGAGATAAGTCCTCTTTCAATTCATTCAATATGTCTATGTGTTGTTTGAATATATCTTATGCTTGTCTTGATTTCAACATGCTAGGCTAGATCTACCATGTGTTTGTTTAGATGTAATGAAACCTAGATGTTGATTATAGGTTGATTGCTTGTTTATAGTTGTAATGGATGAATGATTTCAATGTTAGGCTTAAGAAAACTAGCAGATTTCCATTGTGTAACATGCTTGAACGTCTTAAAAAACATGAACCGATGTGTACTAGGTTTTATTGGTTGTATTTAATGCATGAGCAAATTCTAGTGATCCCATGTTAGGAGCTTCTTAGCCGGCTCGACATAGGAGTGAAGTAGGCGCTTATAGGATTGGGGAAGTAAGTACGCCACCCCATGAATGGTATTAAGGAATACAATCCGTCATCCACGCAACTGTAACAAGTAATTAACCTGTAAAAGATATCTAGGGAGTAGTGAAACCTAAGTAAACACAATTCTCCCATATATTGCTCACACCTCTATCTTAATTTAGTTTCATTTTTAGTATTTTATTTTGATTGCATCTTAGTAATTGGGTTAGTTAACTAGCAACTAATTCCGCCCACTCCTTCAAAACCGAGATTTTACTTGCTTTTTATAAAACTAAAAAATACAAAAAGAATCATCCCTCACCTCTAGATCTGATCTTTAGGTTTTCTAATCCTAGCGACACTATTCCTAGCTGAACGATCAATCCCCCGGTACTTGTCACTATACTATACTACAACGATCAGGTACACTGCCTGGTGGGGGTTGTAAGCTTCTCGAGATCCCTCGAGAGGTAAAGCCTGGTGCAATCCCTACGCATCAGATTATCTTTGGAAAAGAATAAATTATAGTAGGTAAGAAGATAATTCACAAAAGATTTACCCTATTAATAAGGAAAGACGGTTATATTTACAACGGCTAGTAAAAAATAGATTACTGACACAACAGTTGTAACGGCTAGTTCATCAGTGGAAAAATTACTCTTGCAGTGGTAACTAATGAACTAGCAGTGGTAAAATTTTCACAACATATCAAAGAGCAGTGGTAAATAAAACATGAAAATTAGCTGCTCTTATTATAGTTTTTAGCAAACTACCAGCTATCAACGGATTTGATATGTCTTTACCATGAGCCGTTTGCTATGGACTAGCCAACTCTTGATCACTTGGAGTATGGTGAGTTGATAACCATATAGTTTTTGGTAAACTATCCACCATAAACGGATTTGGTAAGTCTTTACCAGGAGCCGTTTGCTCTGGACTAGTTGATTCTTATGTGGATTAGACATGGTGAATCAATAACCATTTGTTGTGTGTCTATGATACACACCTTATAACTCTAATGACTCCAATAATATGGGTTGTATGCTGCAGAACAAAGTAACACTCAACTTAACCCATAAAAATTTAACCCAAAGTAACTTTTTAACTAAGTTACTATTCACAAAAATATCTTCCAAATGTCAACCCGATAATAACCAAATTTACTCCTCCAACCTACCAAAATAGGTAAGAGTAAATATTCTTCATTAATTAGAATTCGACCTTGACTTTGCTTATAAAAGGGGGAACAAAAACCTTTATCTTTCATCAACAAACATCTTCAATAACACAAACCCTTTACCAACACAATGAGCTGGTTCCCAATTGTCTACATATCCTCAGATGATTCATCTGATGAAGAGATCAGCTATTGCACAAACTCAGAGGAACCATCTACAGGGTGGAGTGATTACTTTCCTCCAAGTGCTACCACATCCACATCTTCCAACATGAAATCCAAAAAGGCTGAAGCTTCACCTGCTCCATCCTTGGAGTTCTATTCCAGTTCTTCCTCTGATGATGATGATGATCCAACCTTCAACCTTTCCAAAGAACTTCCAAAATCCCTCACCACAGCATTGAAGTCTGCCATAAGCAACATGAAGTGGCCTGCTGTTGAGAAGCCTGCGCAAGCACCAAGGCCTCCTAAGCAAGTTCTGGGACTTGCTTGTCCAAGGAAGCAACTTTCTTTTGATGAAAAGAGAAAGAAAGCTTCTAAAGGCAAGCATGATTATGAGGGAAAGGGGAAGAAGCCTATGGAGTAGATGTTAGGTTGTTGGGTTATGTTTTGTGATGTTTTTCTGTTCTGGTGACAATGTAATCTGAATGGTTGTTATGTACTTTCTTCAATATCAATAAAAGTACTTTTTCTTTTTGCTTTTATCACCAATCTTGCCACTGTTGTATGACTTTTTCCACTGTGCTTAAAATTTCTCTGCATACAAGTTAGTAGAAAACCATACATACATATACAAACAATACTAGTACCTAAAAACTATCCTGCAACACTGAAAAGTATTAGACAACAAAGATTTATGGATTTAGCATTCCAATACCTGTTACCAAGTATTGAAACCTACCCACATCAAGCCCTTTTGTTAATAAATCAGCATAATTGTCATCAGTATGGATTTTGACAATATTAATAAGCTTTTTCTCAAAACAATCTCTAATAAAATGATGTCTAATTTCAATATGTTTAGTTTTTTAGTGTGTTGCACAGGATTTTTAATAATGCATATGGTACTACTATTGTCTATATAGATAATGGTGTTCATGAAATTGTACCTATAATCCAATAATTGATTCTGAAGCCATAAGATTTGAGCACAACAACTAGCAGCTGCTACATATTCTGCTTCAGTGGTTGAAGTAGCAACCATAGTTTGCTTCTTGCACTGCCATGACACCAATCTACATCCAAGAAATTGACATCCACCTGTGGTTGACCTTCTATCCAAACTTGCACCAGCATAGTCACTATCTGAGTATGTGACCAATTCCATAGGGGATTCTCTTGGATACCATAATCCTAAATTAGGATATGTGTTCAAATACCTAAAAATCTTTTCCACTGCTGTCATATGTGATGTCTTTGGAGTCACTTGAAATCTTGCACAAGCACATACAACAAACATAATGTCTGGCCTTGATGAAGTAAGATACATCAAAGAACCAATCATAGACCTGTAAGTGTGCACATCAACATTAGCACCACTAGCATTCTTCAACAATAGATGAGTGGTCTTATCAGCAGGGGTATTTGAAGGTTTTACATCAGTAAACTTGAACTTCCTAATAATCTCAGTCACATATTTGTCTTGACTGATAAAGATGCCTTCTTTACTGATACGTGGGAATCGCACCAGGCTTTACCTCTCAAGGGATCTTGAGAAGCTTACAACCCCCACCAGGCAGTGTACCTGATTGTTGTAGTATAGTATAGTGACAAGTACCGGGGGATTGACCGTTCAGCTAGGAATAGTGTCGCTAGGATTAGAAAACCTAAATACTAGTTCTAAAGGTGAGGGATGATTCTTTTTGTATTTTTATATTTTTTAGAAAGCAAGTAAAAATCTCGGGTTTGAAGGATTTGGGCGGAATTAGTTGCTAATCAACTAACCCAATACTAAAGATGCAATCAAAATAAAATACTAGAAATGAAAATAAACTAAATTATACTAAATTTGTGAGCAATAAGTGGAGAAAATGTGTTTACTTAGATTTCACTACTCCCTAGACATCTTTTACACGTTAATTACTTGTTATAGTTGCGTGGATGACGGATTGTATTCCTTAATACCATTCATCGGGTGGCGCACTTAACTCCCCAATCCTATGAGCTCTTATCTCCTCCTATGTCATGCCCAGCACAACCATAGGGATTGTAAACAGTGGCTCATGTATTAAATACAACCAATAAAACCTAGTGCACATCAGTTCATGTTTCCTAAGACGTTCAAGCATGTTACCATTTGGAGATCTGCCAGTTTTCTTAAGCCTAACATCGAATTCATTCATCCAAAATAACTACAAACAAGTAATCAACACATAATTAACATCTAGGTTTCATTAGATCCAAGCAAACACAAGATAGATCTAGCCTAGCATGATGGAATTAAGACAAGAACAAGATATAGACAACCAACACATAGACATATTGATTGAATTAAAAGAATACTTATCTCAATTACACATGAAAGGTATCAAGGGCTTAGAACCCTTGAAAAACCTGTAAAATTCGTACCAAGTTCGTACTTAGGGTTTCTCCAAAACTTCTCTCTTTTTAATGTGAAAATTAGAAAACTATATATAGGAAATAGGGTCTGACGGCGTCAAGACAAATTTTGTGACGCCGTCACCTCGCCGCCAAAATACTTCTCGGACTGCCTTGATCTACTTTTGACGCCGTCATGTGTTATGCATTTCCAGGCCGTCATGAATTTTACTCTTGACGCCCTACTTCGTGACGCCGTCAAATCTGTACTGGGTCGTCATGGAAATTACTCTTGACGCCGTCAGAAATTTCTTCTTGACGCCGTCACCTACTGTTCCCAGCAAGGAAAATTAAGACTTTGGCGTTTTCTTCACTTTTATGCTCCAAAAACGTCTGAATTGCTTCCTTTTCCAGATTTCACTCCCAAAGTACCTAAAATCACAAAAGGAACGATTTAGGGCAATATTTGATCAAATAAATTCAATTCCGGGCTTAAATGACCCCCTAAAAGTGGTTCATTTTTCGCCTCATCATTTACTCTGTTGTACTTGCAGCCCCAAAAAGAATGTAAGTTCTCCCATAGAACTCATTTGAAATTCATCTTTCATCAGCTTTTCAAACTCTTTGCACATCTCTTGTATAGTAGACCCAAAGATAATATCATCAACATAGACTTGAACAAGTAGAATATCTCCCTTGTCTTTCTTGATGAACAAAGTTTGATCAATCTTGCCTCTATGAAACCCATTATTTAACAAATAAGTAGCTAAGGTTTCATACCACTTCCTTGGAGCTTGATGTAAGCCATAAAGAGCCTTAACCAATTTATACACTTTATTAGGGTGTTGAGGATCTTCAAAGCCTGGAGGTTGAGAGACATAGGTCTCCTCATCAATTGTACCATACAAGAAGGCACTCTTAACATCCATTTGATAGACAGTAAAGCCCATAAATGATGCATAGGCTAGAAACAATCTAATAGCCTCAATTCTTGCAACAGGAGCAAAAAATTCTTCATAGTCAATACCCTCCTCTTGAGTGTATCCTTGACCAACCAATCTAGCTTTGTTCCTTATTACAATACCTCTTTCATCTTTCTTGTTTCTGAAAACCAATTTAGTACCAATGACCTTCATACCATCAGGCAAATCACAAAGAACCCAAACCTTTTGAAGTTTAAACTGCAACAACTCCTCTTGCATTGCTTTAACCCAGCTAGATTCTTCTAGAGCCATATAAACATTCTTAGGCTCCACTTGTGAGAGAAAACAGAAAAACAAACACTCATTCTTCCTCCTATGCTTCTTGGACTCATAAAATTCACTAATGAACCCATGAATATCATCTTTCTTTGTCTGTCTTCTAGTCTTCACACCTGATTGAAGTTCACTAATAACATTATCAAGTGGATGCACTTTGTGAATTGAAGTCTGTGATGTGCAAGGAATATCATATGTTGTAGGCAT
This sequence comes from Artemisia argyi, assembly GCA_030686995.1. NCBI lineage: Eukaryota > Viridiplantae > Streptophyta > Magnoliopsida > Asterales > Asteraceae > Artemisia > Artemisia argyi. The sequence goes on along the minus strand of CM060699.1, from coordinate 174,165,843 downwards.
GTTTGAGATCTCTACATCATCACTTGGTGATTCCTGAGGTGTATGTTCCACATTTGGGCTGTCAGTGGAAACTTCTGGTGTAGTAGTGGGAATTGAGTTACCACTGCTAGCAGGAATTTCTTTATTCAATACATCAAAATTCACATCATCTGCATCACTTTTATTTTCAGAATTATCAATAAAGTCCCAAAGAGGCATAACAATTTGATCTTCATTATCTTTGCAAGCTTCATCTTCATCAATGAATTATTCTGAATCTTCAAGATCTTTGTCTCTTGTACTTGAAGTAAGAGGTACATAATTCATTGTATTGGATAATGTTTCAAGATCAAATAGCCAATCTGGTCCTGAACCTGCCATGTTAGCTTTATTTTCAAGAAACTCAACATGCAAATTCTCTTCAATCTTCTTTGTTCTTAAGTTATAGACTCTAAAAGCCTTGCTAACCATGGAATATCCAACAAAGAAGCCTTCATCAGACTTTTCTTCAAATTTACCCAGATGATCAATGGTATTGAGAATAGTAACATGACACCCAAATGGCCTCATAAACTCCAAAGTAGGAGGTCTTCCTCTAAATAACTCATAAGGTGTCTTGTTCTTTGTTTTGACCACTAAAACCCTGTTCTGTATGTAACAAGCAGTGTTAACTGCTTCAGCCCAAAAAGTCACTGGAAGCTTTGAGTCAGCTAACATGGTTCTAGCAGCCTCAATTAGTGTTCTGTTTCTTCTTTCAGCAACTCCATTTTGTTGAGGAGTTCTTGCAACACTAAATTCTCTCTTAATACCTTTGTCTCTGCAAAAATCATCCATAACTTTATTCTTGAACTCTGTCCCATTGTCACACCTGATGATCTTGATCTTCTTTTCAACTTGATTTTCAACTTCAGTGATGAATGTCTTAAGGATGCCAGTGGTTTCATCCTTGGTTCTTAAAAAGAAAACCCATGTGAATCTACTAAAATCATCAGTCACAACAAGACAATACTTCTTCAAATTGATGCTGCTCACAGATGTAGGACCAAACAAGTCCATATGCAGCATGAAAAGTGGATGATCAATAGAATTGAATGCCTTGGTTTTGCATGAAGCTCTGTGTTGCTTTCCTTTGAGACAGGCAACACATGTTTGGTCATTCTCAAATCTTTTTTCTGATAAACCTCTGACAAGTCCATCTTTCACAATCTTGTTGATGGTCTTGAAGTTAACATGACCAAGTCATCTGTGCTAAAGCATGGATTCATCTAAAGTGGCTTTTGCAAGCAAGCAAGTAACATCATTAGTAGCCACTATGTTCTTCATGTCAATGCTATACATATTACCTTTTCTAGGGATTTTAAGCAAAATGTCACTTTCATCAGGGAGCTTATAATCCTTAGATAAGATATAGCATTCATCTTCTGTGAATAGAACTCTATGCTTCTTGTCACACATCTGTGACACACTGAAAAGGTTGTACTTGAGTTCTTTCACATAGTGCACATTCTCAAAGTCTATGTTTCCAGCCTTGATAGTTCCTTTTCCAGAAACTTTGCCACCAATTCCTCCTCCAAAGCTGACAAATTGTCCATCATAAGGTTGAAAGTCTGAAAGATAGGACTAATTGCCAGTCATGTGCCTGGAACATCCACTGTCTGAGTATCCTTGATCATTTGTAGTCTTTGAATGTTCCTACACACAAAATAAAGGAATTAGTTCCTTTTGGGGACCCAAGCCACAAATGACTTGGATCTGCCTCGTGTATCAATATAATTGTATCTATCAAAGGTCATTGATACACCATAGGGATTGTTTGAGGTGATGGTTCCTTTTGGTTTCCATTCCCAACGTGCTGAGGCCTTAACAACATTTCCCATATTCACCCTTTTATTGTTCACAGACCCACTAGTGGAAACCTTTGGCCTTGCAGTGGTAACTGCTGGCTTAGCAGTGGAAACTGCTGGTTTTGAAAGTTTGGGTACCCACTTGTGATTATTGTGAACTTTCTTTTCAAAATTGGTCTTTTTCCCTGTTTGAGTGGATTTAACAAAAGTAGCAACAGGGGACTTAGGGTAAACTCTTTTTTTATTTCTGGCAGTGGCAACTGCTGGTCTAGCAGTGGAAATAGGTTTAATGCCAGAGTTAAGCAAAACAGACCTGGGAATCATCTTGCTAAGTGGATTTGGGTGAGTTAAGTTATTAGCATTTTGGCCATTCACCCTAGTATTCCCAAACACTTCGCTTCTACCCAAGTGATAGTTACAACTATAAGACAGATGGTCAAAGCTACCACAAATATGACAGGGTTTGTTGTTGAACACAAAGTCACCACCAAATTGCCTAGATTTAACATGATTCCAACTCCTCATATTTCCCCTAGGAGTTGTTGACCTACTTCTGTACATCTCTGCATATCTAGTAGTGGGCCTAGTGAAATTAGGTAGTGACCTAGGCTTCTCTTTGACAACATCAGGAATACTCTTTTTAACCTCCACTTTTACATTCTCAGGAACACTAGGTTTAGACTCAACATTCAAACTTTCATCTTTAAGGGATGAGTCACTAGCACTATCAAATGTATCAACCTCAACCTGAACCTTCTCAATAACAGATTCTTTAACAAATTTTGGTCCATAGGTCATGGTTGGTTCCTGGAATTCTTCTAATCCTGTGTGAGCTAAGTCAATGCCAGGAGGTGATGGAACACCTCTTAGAGGTGGTGGAACAGTTTTGTATCCAACTCCTGACTTGGCTTTGTTCACAACTTGGGCTTCCCAAATTTTGTCTATACACTTGGATTGGTGATCCAGTGTATTACAAGTTATCTTAATATTCTCACTAGCCCTTTTAACCTTTTCTAGTTCTTCCTTAAGAACCTTGTTTACAGCAACCTGATAATCTAAGTCTCTTTTTAACACTGCAATATCATCATTGAACTTAGATTCATTTGCCCTATAATGCTCTAATTGAGTTTCTAAAACACCTAGGCCTCTTTTATGATTTGCTAAGTTATAATTAGTATGATTTAACTCTAGCAATTGTTCATCATATTGTGCTTTAATTTTCTCATACTCTTTTAAGGCCTTACAAGTTTTAGAGCAAGCATTATTAATTTGTACCTCAGAATCAGAAAAAGCCATTAGTGCAAGCTCAGTAGCAACCATTGCAGACTCTGAATCATCTTTCTCATCCTCAGCCATAAAGCTCCAATCAAAGCTCACTCCATCAATAGCCAATAGCCCCTTTGGCTCATCAGTAGTAGGTTCTTTCTTCTTGTCCTGCTTATACCAAGTTGACATGTTGTCAGGTTTCCTTGGTTTCCTGCACTCCCTGGCAAAGTGACCCTTCTTATGACAATTATAGCACTCCACCTTCTTTTTGTCAAAACCTACTGTCTTATTACCATTAATGGTAATCTTTCTTCCAGTCTTCTTCCAAAACTTCTTTGCCTTTAAGCTTAGTAATGCCACCTGCCATTTAATGTCCATCTCCTCCATATCATCCTCATCAATTTGATCCAAATCCTCATGATTGAGAATTGAACCACCCACTTGACTTGATATAAAGGCATAAAAGGTAGAATCACTAAGTCCTGCAATCTGCCTTTTTGAACTACCAGTGGAAACACCTCCACTACCAGTGGAAACAACAATGTTAGCACTGTCATCATCACTATCACTTTCTCCATCTGAACTATCATCAACAGATGATGATATGAGTGCTACACTTCCTGAACCTGTGCTTAGTTTGCCAGCTTTCTTCAATCTCTGTTCAATAACCTTAAAGTTATTGTACAAATCAGTAAGTTTCATGGTCTCCAAATCTGGCTGATCTTCCCATACAGCAACATTGGTTCCAAACTCAGAGGGTAAACTTCTTAAGAACTTTAGATTGAGGTCTTCCCTTTCCACCTCAATTCCAAAAACAGTGAGTTGAGTAACAATCTTTTGTAGCCTTGTGAAGATGCTATCAATAGATTCATTACTTGATGAACCAAAGTTTTCATAAGTCTGTTTCAGCAGGGTCTTCTGAGTCTTCTTGGTGGAATCATTACCACCAAAAACATTACAGATCTCCTCAAACAGAGTCTTTGCAGTCTTGTACTTGCTGAATGCAAGAACTTGATCTCTGGGAAGTGTCATCAGCAACAAACCTCTGGCCTTTAGATCATTCTTCATCTAAAGTCTTTCATCATTAGTAACAGGTCCAGTGTTAACCTTTATTACTTCCTTGCCACCAACCATCTATGAGGTAGAACTTGGTTTGAAGGAATTACCAAGCATAATGATCTCCCAGAGTGTATAGTCTTGCACCATGAAAAATTGTTCAATCATAAGCCTCGACATCTCAAAGTCATTCAACTTAAGCTTTGGAAGCTTAGCAGCAATGTTGGATTGACTGGTTTCTGTCTCCATTGATTCTTCTGAGTGAACTAGGGTCTTCTAAATCAAAGTATCAAAGCCTGGCTCTGATACCACTTGATGGATCTAAACACCTTGAATTGTGTTAGATTGATACTTTGAGTTATATCACTAAGTATGCGGAATTTACTTAGTAACACTTAGAAGTTTGATTGTGAATGAAACAGTTGTTTATGAATGAGAACAATATATGTAACAAATGATTAGCTCCAATATTATTAATGATAATAATACGAGTGATCTTTGTATCACTAGGGTTACACCTTGAAGCTCTAGAAAACGTATATCTAACCTTTAACCTAGGATCTCCTTTTATAGCACAAGGAGTCCTCTTCTACAAGATAAGTATAATGCTAATAGAATAAGATATACACAAGATCTATTCTATATTTATCTAAACACGTTTCCTAACAGTTATCTAAACAGCAGTGGTAATATATGTTCTTGCAGTGGTAATGAGTTTCCACTGCAAGTACATTCTTCAGCAGTTGTAATGTCTTCACTAGCCGTGGTAACTGTTAGTATAATTCCCAACACGTTATATTCGAACGTTTGAAAAAAATCATTTAACACACTTATAAATACCACATATTAACACAACATATAACACACTTCAATCCACAAATCTCATTTCAAACATTCTCTATATTTTTTACACCATGAATTCTTACGAGATATTTATTGCCAATTCGTCTTCGGATGAGAAAAATGAAGTTAGTAGCGAGTTTTTGATGTTTGCGGAAGTGTGTTGGGAGGCTTATCAAGCGTCACAACCTAAAGTCACACGAAACCAAATTAGTAGAGATCGTTTGGGTGCTCATAACCGTTTAGTGACTGCTTACTTTTGCGAGCACCCAATATACGACGATGAAGCATTCCATGATCGTTTCCGAATGAGCTGAAGACTAGTTGTTCGAGAGGTAACTGATCATTCACCTTATTTCCAACAAACTTCTAGTTGTGCGGGCTTACTTGGTATTGCTCCATTGATGAAGTGTACTTCGTCAATTGGCATACAGAGTCAATCTTGATATGTTAGACGAATATGTGCAAATGGGTGCGTCAACAATTCGTGAGTGTCTCCAAAAATTTTGTGGTCATCATGGAGTTATATGGTCCAGAGTATTTGCGAAAGCCTATGATTACTGACATTGACAAACTCTATGAGCATCACTATCAAAGTCATGGGTTTCCTGGGATGATAGGAAGCAGTGATTGTACAGATTGGCCGTGGGAGAATTGCCCACATGCTTTAAAAGCTCAATTTTGTAGGGGTGATCATGGGTCAACTCCTTTCATTTTATTGGAAGCGATCGCCTCCCAAGATTTATGGATTTGGCATGCGTTCTTTAGTGTCGCTGGGATGAATAACGACGTAAATGTTTTTCGTAAATCGCCTCTTTTCAATGATCTCAAAACGGGGAGAGCATCGGATGTGGAATTCATTGTTAACGGCGTGCCTTATAAATGGGGATATTATCTTGCTGATGGGATATATCCCGAATACTCTGTTATTGTGAAGTCCATTAAAAATCAGGGACGCATGATGACAAACGAATATTATATAAGACGATGCACGAAGCAGCAAGAAAAGATGTGGAGCGTGCTTTTGGTGTACTAAAGAAGAAGTTCCTAATGATTAAACATCCAGCTAAAGGATTTGAAAAAGAGCATCTATCACATATAATGTACACATGCATCATATTACATAATATGATAATTCAGGACGAAGAGCAGGCGATATCTCCCGAATTCTTTCTAGCCGAACATCACCATTCTTATGATCCCATAAGAACGCATGAGGAATCGTTGGAAATTATCAGGGAGATATGCAACAGAACAACTCATCTTAACCTCAAAGCCGATTTGGCATCGTCATAATCCAAACTAGTTCAGTTGTTTTATTATCGTAATCTTTTAATGTTATTTGAATTTTATGGTAATGTTTTTATTTTATTTGAATTATTATGTAGCGTTTTAATTATTAATGAATTTGAGTTTGTGTTAAAAATGTTTATTTAAAAAAAAATTGAACTTGGTCGCCCTTACTGGGGCACCCAATCGCCTGCAGGTCGCTGGAGAGAGAAAGCTGACATGACTGGAAAATATTAAGGATTGGGTTGCCTTACTGTGGGTAGCCAAAGAGCAAAAATTAAAGAAAGGGAAAATTAAGAAAGGGAAAAGAAGCTTTGCAAGAGCTATAGCCGAAGCTCTTTATCGCAATCTTGCAGTAATGAAATTTTGTTGTCACCAATTCTAGTTTGCAACACTTACTTAAACCAACATAAACTGCTTCTTTATCAAAATGCCCCGTCGCAATGCGCGGGTTATCCCCCTCGTTATATTCAAAAGTGTTGGCAACATGAGAGCCTTGGATCATGCATGGCACAAGATTCAGCCATCCAAATTTGATTTATTTATTTATTCTCATTATTATTTTTTTCTTAATGTCCAAATTTGATTCATTTTAACTTTCCAAATATAGGCAAAATTTATGAGCGATGTGGCAGCGGATACAATGTAACTAAAATTCCAAAAACTAGTGTTTTATGAGTTTACGTTTATAGATTGCGAGTATTTTAATTTGAAATAATTTTAAGTAATAATAACTATCGCATATAAGTATACTAGGCAACCAACACGAATTTGAGGCAATATAAAGGTTGTAGAAGGTAATAAAATGGAGGTAAGAGGACGAAGTGGTTTGTCAACGCTTGTAGTTGAAAAGTAGGTAGCTAATGACACGTAACTCAACTTATAAACTTTACCAACCAAAAAACACAAGGTATTTGACAAAAGAAAAGAGAAATGCTAGATAAAAAAAAAAAAAAAAAAAAAAAAAAAAAAAAAAAAAAAAAAAAAAAAAAAAAACATTCACAAAATGAGTTGTCGGAGTGTGATTGGTGTATTTTGATATAATTTCTATCTCTTCTATTTGATTAAGCCAATCACACCTTGACAACTTATTTTGTGGATACTTTTGTGGATATATATTTTTTTTGAGTCTAGCATTCCTCTTATGAAAATATATGATATCAAATTTAAACCTACCTTTTATAAATAGGGATTGATTTGCACACGAATTTTTTTTGATAAAAACACCATTTTGTACAAGCTGTATAGTATATCATACAATACTATAATGCACAAGGTGTGGTGAAAGAATAAAAAAAGTGGTGTGCAAATCAAACCCTTTATAAATATATAATTTACAAAATACATACTAGAATCATTATTTATTACCACAAATCCTTAAACTATTACACAATTTTTATAAATTATTGATGGATCATAAATGCATGTTTACAAAATTATACCTATATACTATTAGTTGGGCTATGCCCCCCAACACTTTTGCAATAGCCCAACTAATAGTATATAGGTATAATAATATTTTATTGCTACAGTAACTAACGGCCGTTAGTTATACTAACGGTCGTTAGTAACGACCGTTAGTTACTGTAGACTAACGGTCATTAGTTATATACTATTAGTTGGGCTATGCCCCCCAACACTTTTGCAACGAATAGTGATAATAATATTTTATTGCTACAGTAACTAACGGCCGTTAGTTATACTAACGGTCGTTAGTAACGACCGTTAGTTACTGTAGACTAACGGTCGTTAGTTATACTAACGGTCGTTAGTTATACTAACGGCCGTTAGTAACAGCCGTTAGTTATTGTAGCAATATAACTAACTGTCGTTAGTTACTTAACGACTGTTAACTAACTACCGTTATCTTTAACATTTTCTTAAAACATCCGTACGCAATTGGCCCTTCATCTCAGAGGTTTGTTGCATATTTAGTGCTCTCATAATTTACATAACTGGTCCTTCATGTTATACGTCAATTGCAAAGTCAGTCCTTAGTCATTAACTTGACGTTAAGTAGCTAACCACCGTTATCACACTTTCCCTACTTTTACAATATTGTTACACACATTTAGAATCCACAACACTTACTAAATACAGCATGAAATATTTCTTTGGGAAAACACCACGCGGCAACGCGCGGGTTTTCCAACTCGTATATACTATTATAACCACTATCTTATACTGTAACCATTAATACTTAATAGATTAAAGATAGATAGATTTTAAATGCATATTTATAAAAGAGGAATGATACACACATAAAAAAACATCTATAAAATGATGTGTCACTTCCTTATTGTACTTTGTGATAGTTTCTTTCTATTTTATCTAATTCATCCACTCACTCTGACACATCATTTTATTGCTGGTTTTGTGAATTTATTTGTGTGGGTGTAGCATTTTCTTTTACAAAATATATATTATAATAATCACTAGTGTATTTTATTACATGAAAATCAGTTTTTATATATAGACGAGACATCATGGCCCGTGCGATGCACGGGCTTTGTTCACCGTAAAGAATCATCGGTTTTGCAAAGGTTATGCGTAATTAGGTATTATGCTTAGTTTCAATCAGGGGTACTCAACTAAATAAAGAAAATTTGTTTAAGTAAGTTTTTGTAGATAGAATTGTTTCAATAAAAATACATCAAATACATGAGTGACTTTTATTTCAAACACAAAATTTCATGGCTTGAGCTATTTTCTCTTTTTGGGTTCAAAATGGTAGATTACAAAGAATTGTTTAACTTTTATAATGAAAATGGCAATGAGACGATGGAAATGGCTATTTATAGTGTCTAAGTCTCTAATTATATGATAAGTGTTGTAATGATAATTTGATTAGTAATTATTAGTAAATGTTTACTAATGCTTTTGACCACTCGACGTAACATTCATAGCATAGAACATAGATTAGTTGATTTATTATAGCAAAATGTAAAATACGCAGCAAGTCTCTTTTTAAATGCAAAGCAAAGATCATGTAATGGAAAACTAATTTTTAGTTACAAAAGACTTTTCGAGTTCTTATTAAAAATAAAATAAAATAAAATAAAAAACTCTTAATTTTTCAAGAAACTTTAAAAGCTATTAAAAGCTTTCAAATGAAGCTCCTGATTGACGAATAATAAGGTTCACTAATTTGCATAACATGCGATGCAGAAGCTTTGTTCACCTTAAAGAATCATCGATTGGTTGTGTAAGGGTTATGAGTATTTAGTTACAGTATTATTTTTAGTTTTGATCGGAGATAGACTAAATAAATGAAGTTCCTTTAAATAACACTTTTTAAATAAAATTGTTTGAATAAAAATGTATCAAATTCATGAGACCCAACAACATATAAATCCCGTACTTAACATCAATGACTTCACATTATTTTGAGTCTGCAAGAATCTGATCTGGCATTGAAGTGAACCTTATGGGAAGATGTTGGGGATCAACCATCATGCATAATTCCCTGCTTCTTGAGATGTCCAAATCTTGGCCAAAATATTCAAAGATTTTCCAGTGAATGACTATATGATGGAAATTGGAATGCCCATTAGTATCTGTTGGGCTAATATCTCATATTTCATACATTTATCTTTCTCCCAACATATAACACAAACATCATCTGATTGATTATTTAACGATGTTGATATATTGAGTTATATGTTGGACTAAATTACCATCTGCACACTTCTTTGACCTCCAAAAAAGAGTACCAACATTAAACAACCTTACAATTAAACACTTTTAGAACTGACATCCCTTTTCCTCTTTATAAAATGAAAATTCAAATTGCTCAAGCATTTTTGTATCTTTGCTGCAAATAAATCAACCACGACCTCATCTTTTTTTGCCACACTGAAATAATGACAGCATATAACTAACATTTACACTAAGCTATCGAGTTCTAACTGAATAGATCATATGAAGAAATAATGCCAGCATAGAGATGTTACTTACATACTAATACGGGAACCGCCATCGCCACCTCCATTTGCACCTTTTAATTCCCCGTTATACCGTCTAATCCTGTGTTAATACCCCACTACGTGGCCTAAAATAATACTTATTTTTACCAAATGATTTCTACTTTCTACAAAAATAGCTAGACCGATGATATAGAGACCTAAAATATAAGCCTAATTTCATGCCTAATCAATTCATCAATTGCACAACTTCATAATATCCAAACAGCAAGGGAGTATTTAGATCCCATTCGTTCCAGGTGTCTATTCATATGCGAGTCATATTTGCAAACTATTACGGTTGAACATACAATTAAATGGCCAATCACTACATTTAAAAAGCCAACTGATTGTGTTATAAGCCCTTTTGCAATGACGATGCAACCGACTTCTTCTTTTCATGACCTCAACATGTGGCAACTAAGATTTAAGGTTATTTTGAGGAACACTATTCCGTGATAGATACCCAATTTCACCAAATACCTACCTAAGCTTTAATACAATTTCAAGCTTACAACAGAACATTATTACCATGTTTTATATGATCGTAAACCGGTTGAGGTTATGTAACTCCTAACAATAATCTTCAAAACACAGTAAACACAACATACACTCACTAAACATAGTCACTCCCATTAAACCACACATGTTTAGATTTACAAAAGCAAATAATCAAGTTAAAAAACTTGCCTGATCAATAGCGAAATCAAAGTAAGTAGAGCCCCCATTCTTTTCTTTTCTGCTACCATGGCAGTTTGATTGGCTTTCCTTGCTTTGTTCTGCATATGAAGAAACACAGAGTGGATACTATTGCGCACATAAGTCCTAACCAAGGGAAAAATAATTGGATATATATTCTGCTTACCATCTTCAGCCTTAGCTCAAACAATTTCTTTTGTTTCCCCGTAACAGTTTCCCAAGGATACATATTATAGTGGTAGGCCTGCAAGTTTTCCAAGAATTAGGAATCTACGTGGCTGTACACATGTCAAACTATGAACATTAGTGCAACCTTGAACAAATTCATGTGTGTTAGCCTGCAATTAGATTTGTTAGTATCATGTGTATCTGCATATCGTTTGACATACTCACTAATCTATTCGAATGGACAAAGCATAATTAATTTTCAGACCATCAAAACATTTTAGCTTTCAATTTCATCATAATTAGACATTCTTGCCTTGACGTTTGTTGCTACACCACCACCAAAATGAAGGTCGGTGCTTTCTAAATATAAATTCTAGATTTAGAAAAGATGATAGCATGGAGAGTATAATGACATGTCAATTCTATATTTTTATCATCACTATTGCAAGTGTTAGTGTATATATATGCTCTTATACTCCTACTGCACCACATTCCCATTTTTATATTGTTGTCCTCTTTTTTTGCTATATCATCATATGGGAAGGAGTAATATGTTATAACCGTATTCTTTTATGAATATCCATCATCATGTATTGTCTATATCAATTGGTGCTTATAATCTTCTTTCTACAGTGCCTAAAATATATAGTGGCTCACTTCAATTGATAATAATATTAGCTTCACAAACATTTTATCAAACACATAGTGTACACAAAATCCGATCATCAATTTGCTACGATCAAATTCAGAAATTCATCACAGATTAAATATAGAAACATTTTGATCAATGAGTAACATAAATTACCAGAAAGCATATTCATGCCTTTTTAAATCAAAAGATGTAATCTTGAACACACTTTTGTGAATGAATTTTTTTCAATATTATTCATCCCTGCAACAAAAGAGTAACAGAAAAAAAGGATCAATTGGTTTACATTCAAAATCATAAATGACCAATACGTGTACTCTTGTAGAAGATGAATAAACATCAGCATCATGTATGTGTGACTTTGGTTGTTTCACAGATATGAGAGATATGAGTGTGAGAGAAAGTAGCAGCAACTTATAATCAATCATCTTCCCAGATCCTCTACAAAAGGCTAATAGAAAAACACATCAAAAAAATCAAATCAAAATTGAGATTGTAAACTCACGTGTTGTCGTAACATGCTCCAAAACACCTCAGCGCAGACACAAACAACAACCGGCTGTCTGCACAGAAGATGTGGTCGACGGTGGCCAGAAATAGAGGGTTGTTGGTGGCTGTTGTTTATTTATTTTATTTTATTTTTTTCTTTTTGTGTGTTCTTGTGGGTGTAGACTGTAGAATAGGGTTTTTTGGCTTGTGGGCTTATCAAAGACGTGGAGAAGTTGAAAGTTGGAACGCATCAGATCCACCAAGGAATTGAGAGTTTAATTACGGAAGATGGACTGGCCAATGGGGCATAAATGAAGCCTTTATAGCTTGGCCAATATTATTATTACTAGACGAGTACCCGTGCATAGCAACGGGATTTTATAGCGAAAGATAGTTTATTGATAAAAAAAAGTTTATAGGTTATAAACGAAAAATAATAAAAGTTTGAAGACTTGGGAATTAAACATAATGTTTTGAAACCTGGTTCGACCCGGGTGGTTTAACTGGTTGAACCGTTCCGGTCGAAAAACGGGTTTGAAGCGTCCCGGGTCAACCCGGTTTGTGTTTTAATTGGTTGTATTTAATTTGGTAGATATGTTTTTAATTGGTTGTACAATGTGAATAAATCATTGTACTTTTAAGTAATGGATAATGTTTTGAAACCCGGTTCGACCCGGGTTGTTCAACCGGTTGAACCGATCCGGTCGAAAAATGGGTCGATTTAAACCGGGTCAACTTGCTAGGTTGGGTCGAAAACGGGTCAAATTAAACTGGGTCAATCCGCCAGGTTTGAAGCGTCCCGGGTCAACCCGATTTGTGTTTTAATTGGTTGTATTTAAACCGGGTCAACTTGCTAGGTTGGGTCAAAAACGGGTCAATTTAAACTGGGTCAACCCGCCGGGTTTGAAGCGTCTCGGGTCAACCCGATTTGTGTTTGAATTGGTTGTATTTAATTTGGTAGATATGCTTTAATTTGGTTGTACAATGTGAATAAATAATTATACTTTTAAGTATTGGGGTGTTTTAATAAGAATATTAATTACATTTCACTTTCTCTCTCATTTGACCATTGTTGAAAACTCAACATTTCACTTTTGACCATTTTTCTATTATAGATAGTATAGATTAGCCTTATACATTTATGTATCCTTGAAAGCTCTTAAAAGCTTCAAAATAAGCTCGGAATGTACAATATCCATTAGCTTAAACACTTATTTGAGTTTCTTAGCTTGTAGCATTAATGCTCACATTCAATATGGGAACTCAATTTATATATATATATATATAGATAGATTTACAATATAGCTTTACTTAAAATTTTGAAGTATTCATCATCCTAACAATCTATTTATTTAGTCATACAAAAAGTATTATTACTCCTAGACCTTAAGATATATCTATATACTATAGGTTCAATTCCAAAGGAAAACAAACAGTCACAAAAAAGATACCATGACAACTCCTCTTCTTCATTCTTGTAAACCATTGTCCAAAACATGGTTCAACCGTATCTTCACACTCACCTATGCCACCATCGTTTTCTTTCACCTCTTTCGCCACTGCCGTACCCTAATCTACACTCCAAGTGCAAGCTCTTTTGCTCTATTTATAGCAGATTTTGTATTAGCTTTCTTGTGGTTAACTGCCCAATGTTTTCATTGGAATCCTATCGAACGCAAAACTTATCCCGAGAACCTTCCACAACTTGTGGAGGAAAGTGAGTATCCATCGCTAGATGTATTTATATGCACTGCTGATCCAATTAAAGAACCTCCAGTTGGAGTTGTGAACACGGCTTTGTCTGTGTTGGCGTATGAGTATCCAACGGATAAGCTTTCGGTGTATATTTCGGACGATGGAGGGTCAAAACTGACGCTTTATGCGTTCATGGAGTGTGCTAAGTTTGCTAAGCACTGGATACCGTATTGCAAGAAGCATAATATTGTGGATAGGTCACCGGAAGTTTATTTTGGATGTGATACTGCTTGGTTTTCTGAGACAGATGAAATTAAGGTACCTGCTTAATTATTTACTATGGTTTTTAGTTTCTGTTTATGGTAATAGTTCATTTTCACATAAGTTCTTCAACCCATCATTAAGCCATTGTTTAGTGTATTCTAGGTATGGTTTCTTAATCGTCTAGAAACAATAAGAGATCAATAGTCCGAGAGCCTCGGCTCACTCCATTTGGTGCCTCATTAGGCCAGAAAAGTTATCCGGAGCTATTCATTGTGTGGTGGACAATTGCTGGTGCCTAAAAGCACCTGGGTCAAAGTGTCCACGTCAATATACACTTTTTTTTTTTTTTTTTTTTTTTTGATAACCCACGGATTAACTTTCAAATATATATGTTGGGTGGGTTCCAAAATTATTATCCAATAGATAAATACACAAAAACACACAATTTAAAAAACTCAATGATTACCCGCGCATCGATTATAGTGTATAGTAAGGTTAATTTGTGTGTGCAATATTTGTGTATATATATGATTGTAGGGCAAGTGAGATAGAAGAAAGTTGATAATTTAAATTGTAATTAAGTATTTAAATATGTAAGAAATTGTGTTGATTTTTATAGGTAGTGTATTTTAGTCTAACAAAATTAATTATTTTTTTAAGTTTTTAAATTTATATCTAATATAGTTGTGTTGATTAAAGCTTTTATTTATGTAAAAGGCAGATCATTTGATAATTATTTAATGTTTCTATTTATTTTTACAATAATTTTTTAAAAGGGCAATTGCATAAATACCTACTAAAATTTGTATATTTGCATATATACTCAAACATGGTTAACTTGCAATTTACATCATGCATTGAAAACTTATATTTTAGAGAAATATGCAAGTATTTGAATTTTACTGGGTATATATGCGATTCTCTCTTTTTTAAAAGCAATATGAAAAACTTAAACAACTTTGACTAATATTTTGGTAGTAAACAAATTATTTTATGTGATGGGTTAGTACACTCTCAAAACTGATTGAAATACCCTTTAATTTTTTTATTATTATTATTTTTTATAAAACTGCAAAACTGAAAGTATTTAACTGAAAATATAAAGTTTGACAAGTTAATATAATGGGTAAAACTGCCGAAAACCATAAAAGACTGCTTTGTCTTGTTAATATAGTGGGTAAAATTGCCAAAAAAAAAAAAAGTGCGAAACATAAAATATAAAGCTATACAAATAAATAAAAATAATAAAAGACAAAATATACAAAATGAAAAAAATATTAAAAATTGTTTTGCCCTAAAAGTAAAATAAGTAAACACGAAAGTGGTTGAGGTAAAGGAAGGTAGAAATAGTAGTACCTTTATTTTATGTATAAGAAAATGTAAAGGTGAATAATATTATTAATTTATACCATTAGAATATGAATTATAGACGGTAAAAATAATATCCTTATAAGTAAAGCTAAAATCATTAGATTATCATGAAAGACATTGACAAGCGTGCATGTGGCTTATCCTTAGGATAGATAGTCTCCTTGTCTTTGTCTTATACTCCCTCCGTCCCATAATTATTGTCCACTATTTACTTTTTAAGTCTTTAGTTCTCAACTTTGACCTTATATATTTTTATTTGGATTATATGTTACATGATGAAAAATATATGGATAGATTATGTTTTAAATGTATTTTCATTTGATATAATTTTCATTAAGTATCGTATACGACAAATAAAAATATCTAAGGTCAAACTTGTGAAGTAAAGACTTTCAAAGTCAATAGTTGACAATAATTATGGGACGGAGGTAGTATATAAGTATAGTTCCGACCTGAAGTGAGACATGCCGGGGTGGGGTGGGTAGTATGATCAAGCTTCACGCTTTAAGAGTTATGATGAATTCATAATATTTTTTTTAAGGTGTGACTTAAAGTGATACAAAACATAAAAATATTTATAAATTTATATATTTATATCATATTTCATATATATCGAGTTTAGAAAAATGTTATATATAAGGAATAAAGTCAAAAAACTATCACTGCACGTAATCATCTTCATTTTTTTTTCAAAAAAAACCTTCTTTAGTGGAATTGAATCCAAAAAAGGCGGCACGCCTCATGCCTTTTCACGCTTTATCTCACGCCACGCCTAGTGCTGACGCCTTGATCTATTTTGAATCATGGAGGTCACGCATCACGTTTTAGTGACGCCATGACAAGCCTTTTTGAACCCTGCTATATTCAGATCAAGAGCATAACTGATGAACATCTCATAAGATTTAATGTTAATGTTTTTCTTTTTAATCTAGTGAAATTACAAATAGAAAGTCATGTAAATCTTAATCTAGTGAAATTACAAAAAATTATATTAGAAAATGGAAGAAAATAAATCTTAATCTAGTGAAATTACAAAAACAAAGTCATGTAACCGATGAAAAGAAAGCCATATCCGATCTTTCCCTTCCACTACAAACTACAAGCCTCGCTAAACACGAACCATGGGACTTTAGAAGATCATCCATCATGATAATGAAATTATTGAAACCAACCCGCAAAAACTATCATTAAACTTTATTTTACTTGAAAAGGCTATAAAAAAAAGAATGTTTATCAGATGATCTTTTGAAGAAAAGCATCTTTTTTTATACTTCACTTCGATTCATCTTCAGAAGTGTCGGATATACCTAACTCTGCAAAAATGAGTTTGGATTTGTTGAGAAGAGAGAAATTGACATTGGTTCTAATCTTGAATATTTACTTAAAGAGAGTCATAATCTTCT
The DNA here is from genome assembly GCA_030686995.1 of Artemisia argyi. Lineage (NCBI taxonomy): Eukaryota > Viridiplantae > Streptophyta > Magnoliopsida > Asterales > Asteraceae > Artemisia > Artemisia argyi. The sequence goes on along the minus strand of CM060699.1, from coordinate 174,148,868 downwards.
TTGTTACTATCAATTTTTTCCTTCTTCTTTTTACCCTTCTTTAATTTCGATTTCTTGCTTGAGCATTTGTATCCTAATAAATTTTTACCAATTTGATTTTTTTCTTTCTCCTTTCTTTTTCGTATCAATCTTTTTCTTTATACCATCACACATATTACACTCAAATTCGTCATCATCAAGGTTATGAGAAGACAAAATAGCATGACCAACTATATGCGACTGATGCAACATTTCACTTTCCACACTACTTGTTCCTTTTTTATCTTAGTCAACAAAGGCCGCACCATGATTGAAGCTTTTTGAACTCTTTTTAATTTTAAACTTTCCTCAATCGATGGGAAATCTGAAAGTATTCCTTATCATGTGAAGAACTATTATCAACCGGGCCATTTCTCTATATTGACAAATGACAACGCACTCAATACAATGAACAATGTCATTCATCAACACATCTTGATTCCTCTGCTGGACTGTAAAATTGATGTCTCTATCCGTCTAATTTATATGTTTCTTTCACCAGCATTTTGTTTAGAAATTTCGAGACACATATGGTTCTTGAGGTCGAAATCTTTGTTAAAGATGACAAAAGCTTTGTCAATTCTCTTGAAACCTACCGTCAAATCTGACATGCATAACAACTCACCCATTCACTCACAATTCTCTTGAAGTTTTCTCTCGTCCAGGCTGCCAAATAGACATCTCTTAATGTTAATGTATGTTAATGTTGATATATATATAGAATACTTGATTAATCTAATTTTTGATTTTAATGGAATTTACATAAATGAAACTTTAACATAAGAGTTAAAATAATGTCTAAAATTAAGTTATGTTGATGCTTTTTACCTTTTAGATTAAACTTGAACTAGTAGATACTTTTCTTTGGATAACATAGTTATCATGTTATATTCAATACGTTAATTAATGAAAGAATAGTCTCAAAGACCGCAACTAAGCATTATTTCGTTTCATTTACATCAAATCAAGTATGTAAAAACTATTAAACTTAGAAATTTAAAGATAATATGAAACATGATTAATTGCCTTTCAAATAAATAAAGTTATGAAACAGTATTGGCTTTATATACATGTGAATTATTAGAATATTGTGGCAGGTGATGTACGAAAACGTGAAATCAAGGATTGAGACCGTGGTGCAGAGTGGTGATGTCTCTTTGGATGAAATTATGGAATCAGACTTCCAGAATGCTTTCAAAAAATGGACCCCTGATTTCACGCGTCGACAACATCCGACTGTGATTGAGGTTCCTCTTGTTTTGTAGAACAACCACTAAGAAATACTAATTCATTTGTTTTAGAATAACTTATCTAAACATGTGCTTGTTTATGTAAAATACAGATTTTGTTAGACAATTGTGTCGACAAAGATGTCGATGGTGTTGTCATGCCAAATCTCATCTACATCTCTCGAGAGAAAAGCAACGACAAACCACATAACTTTAAGGCCGGGGCACTTAACGTCATGGTATGATCTTTTTCATATAATACATCTCTATGCAAATAAAGCTTTACCACTATATCATGTCACAAAAACTAATTTGAGTTTCCATTTAGTGATTACTAATGCTTTTTTGCATTGCAGATTCGAGCATCTGGCTTGATGACCAATGGACAGATAGTCCTAGTCTTAGATTGTGACATGTATTCAAACGATCCAGAAGCACCACTTCGAGCATTATGTTATTTTATGGATCCTAACGCAGATCCAAAGCTTGCATTTGTTCAATTTCCTCAAAGATTCAGTTGCATCAATAAGAATGACATTTATGCTTCCGAGTTCTTGCCAGAGACACAAATTTTGAGTCTTGGCATGGATGGCTTGTTAGGCGTTCAGTTTATGGGCACAGGCGGCTTTTTCAAACGACATGTTATTGGTGACGTACCTTCATTTGGTGTTAATAAATTCAGCAATGGAGTCCACTCAAAGCCAATAACAAGTAGAGATGTGCTAGTTTCAGCACATGAAGCAGCAAGCTGCAACTACGAGGATAACACCAATTGGGGTCAGCAGGTTTGCTTCTTTATCTCATGGCCACGATAACAATTTACGAGAAAAAAACACTATTAGAAACATTCGTAGTTACAAAAGTTATTTTTGTATATATATATATATATATATATATATATATATATATATATATATATATTATCAAACACTGAAACACAGCAGAACTTAACCCAAAAAAAAATAATAATAAAAAAAAATTGTGATGCGTAATCATAGTTCAGTATTTGCAAGAAAAATTGCAGTTGATGTTTTAATACCCTAATAGGGTGGCATGAGATGCACGTCCCTTTGAATAACTCCATTTGACATCTATTAGCGGCAACAATATTAGTTGTAGCGACTCACTTTTTGTGTTGTGTCTCCAGAAGTTCTTTTCTAAAACTCATGGTATGTATTGCAGACTGGATTTCGATATGGAACCTTGACAGAGGACACATACACAGGTTTTCGACTTCATTGTGAAGGATGGAAGTCTGTTATTTGCAATCCAAAACGAGCTGCATTTCTTGGTGGTTCACCATCGAACTTAAATGATATGCTTACTCAAATTAAACGATGGTACTTGGGGTACCTTGAAATATTCTTTAACAAATATTGCCCATTGACGTATGGTGTTAGGTCCATGAATCCCCTTCATGCTTTATGTTACACACATTATACTCTTCGTTCATTTTGGTCGATCCCAGTCATTGTCTACGCATTCTTGCCTCAAGTTTCGCTCATAAACTCTTTTAGCGTGTTCCCAAAGGTAAGAATTCGACTTTTATAATCATACAATCCCATGAAATTAGCGTACTGAGATCAACTTCACATTCATAACATAAACTTTTGATTATTCCAGGTTTCTGAGGATGGATTTTTGTTGCATGCACTTCTATTTCTCGGAGCTTATGGAAAAGATTTTCTTGATTTTGTAGTGTTTGGTGGAAGGACAACGCAAAGGTGGTGGAGTCACCAAAGAATGTGGTTAATGTGGGGGCTCTCGAGCTACCCAATTGCTTTGCTCGAGTGGTCACTTAAATCCCTTGGCTTATCCACATCCGGGTTCAATGTTACAAGCAAAGTGGTCGTTGAGGAACAAAATAGATTATACGAACAGGGGGTGTTTGAATTTGGAGTTGAATCTGTTTTGTTTTTTCCAATCTGTGTAGCGTCGTTGATCAACTTATTGTCGTTTGTAAAAGGAGTTGGGATCGATGTTATATTGAATGGGAGATTAGAGGAGTTGTTTGTTCAGATATTTATATCTGGATTTGTAGTTGTGAATAGTTGGCCGATATATGAAGGCATGATATTAAGGAAGGACAGAGGGAAGATGCCGTTGAAGATTAGCATAGCATCATTAGCGACTGCAATAGCGATTTATGTGGCATCAGATTTCTTTGGTTTCTTGAAAGGCAGACAAAGCTGAATGGTGATAGAACAGTTGGTATGTTGATTAGAGGAATGAAAAAATTAGCGGTAATTCAACCCTAATGATACCAATCTATCATAAGAGTACTTGTATTCTTACCAAACTTTCTTTTGCAGTATATCTGGCATTCTGGGATGAAGTTGTTTCTTTTTTTAAAACCCGGCTTATGATTTTTATTAGACTGCATAATCTAATTGAAAAAGGCCCGCTAGCAAGTCACTAGAGGAATCGAATAATTACTGAGTCAAGGATGGAGTACAAGAAGGGCAATTATTTACACATCACACATGTCTAAATTTAGACTTGAGCTTATAACTCGGGGTATTCATTTTTTTATATTCCGTTAGTCCAAATAACCTTTTGTTAATATGTCTATTCCTATTGGAATCCAAATAAAATAGAGGAGTTTACCATTATCAAACTTTTCTCAGTCCTCGGCTTCTTCCTATTAAAGTCAACTGCATTTTGATAACGCCCCAAAACCCATATGTAACGTCGTTTGAGCCATACCACCTAAATAAGATGTTGCATATGTTGTTTAAGTTATCGGATACAGCTATGTATAGCATGTATTATAAGTTCATAATACTACCAATATAATTGTCCGCCATTTAGCGATTTCCATACTTGAGTCTTTAGCAGCTTTACGTTCCATGAAGAAATGGCTTTCAGATTCCAGATCAATATCACACCCGAGCAATGTATAAATAGAAGGTTGATTCCTATTGCATCACAATTCTTTCACCATAAACTCATAAAGAGTTTGGAATTATCTAATAAACAGACAATGTGTCTATTAGATAAAAATTCTTCAAGCTGTTCTTAGTTCTTAAATTTGTATCTGGTCTATGTCAAGGCTGTTGGTGATTTTACATCACCAATATGATTTAAGTGTAATGGATTGACTTAGTTGACCAATGTGTAATCATAATAAATGTTCAACAAGTCGGGATTGTGCGGAGTGTAACTTGTATGACATTATTGTGATTATCGCCCCGATTCACCGGGGTTCGGGGGCAGTCCCTGGTAGCAGGGTCCAAGGGGCAACAGCCCCTGGCAGGGTCCAAGGGGCAGTTATAACCGTTTGTAAGTTTTGTTGGTCAATACATGTCGTTTTCTCTGGTTCTGTTTCATAACAATCAAAACATATTCTCGGTTCAAAATATGAGTTTTATCCGAATAAAGATTTCGATAGAACCATCGAAATACTTCGATCTGAAAGTGTTTACACGACTCTCAGATTATTGTGATCCATATATTTCTAACAAAGATCGAAGTAACTGTGATCACGACGAACGAAGGAGAATCTGTGAAGGATATGACCAGCAAGTTTGATAAGTTGGTAAAGTTTGAAGGGCAGGATTTCCATCGCTGGCAAAAGAAGATGCACTTTCTTCTTACCACCCTGAAAGTGATTGTGATCATGACGAACGGAGGAGAATCTGTGAAGGATATGACGAGCAAGTTTGATAAGTTGGTAAAGTTTGAAGGGCAGGATTTCCGTCGCTGGCAAAAGAAGATGCACTTTCTTCTTACCACCCTGAAAGTTGTGTATGTTCTGAGTACACCCACTCTCGAACGGAAAGACAATGAAACTTTGGAACAGACTAGGAAGAGGATGAAGTAGGAGAACGACGACTACATATGCCGTGGTCACATTCTAAACGGTATGTCTGATTTCCTCTTTGATGTCTATCAAAACGCTGAATCTGCAAAAGCACTATGGGAGTCCCTAGAATCTAAATACATGGCAGAAGATGCTTCTACAACAAATTTTCTTGTGGGTAATTTTATGAATTACAAAATGGTTGATACCAGGCCTGTCATGGAACAATTTCATGAGATGTTAAGGATTCTGGGACAGATTACCCAACACAATTTGTTGATGGATGAAGCCATCTCGGTTGCAATTATCATTGATAAACTGCCCCCTTCCTGGAAAAAATTCAAACATGGTTTGAAACATAAAAAGGAAGATTTAAATTTGGTTCAACTCGGTAGTCATCTACGAATTGAGGAAGGATTAAGAAATCAGCTTGATAATAATCCTAAAGGAAAGAACCAAATTAGATCATCTTCTGTTAACAAGGTTGAAGGTGATGGAGCCAAAAATTCAAACAACAATAAGAATAAACGAAACTTCAAAAGTGGCGACAGGCCCGGATCTGGTAGTGGGCGGTAAGGGCGATTGCCCAGGGCAGCAGGTATGAGGGGGGCATCAGTTTCAGGCCTAGTATGATATATACTACTAAAAGCCTGTCATAGAACAAAAGCAATATGTGGCATAGTGGAAAACACCTTGATCTTTTACCCACGAAGACCTATGATCGAATCTGTTTTATCTCTCTTTTCTTATTTATTATTCATTTTTTTTTTGGTTTTTCGTTTAATTCTTCTACGCCCACTCAACTTGGCCCGTCTAAAAGTCTTGTCAATTCAATATTCATTCGTTAATTACTTCGTTAGTATGCTTCGTTAATTTCTTTTCTCATTTCCATATATTTATCATTAATAGGAACACATAATTACGTACTTATTATCATTAATAGGAACACATGATAAATATATGGAAATGAGAAAAGAAATTAACGAAGGATACTAACGAAGTAATTAACGAATGAATATTGAATTGACAAGACTTTTAGACGGGCCAAGTTGAGTGGGCGTAGAAGAATTAAACGAAAAACCCTAAAAAAATGAATAATAAATAAGAAAAGAGAGATAAAACAGATTCGATCATAGGTCTTCGTGGGTAAAAGATCAAGGTGTTTTCCACTGTGCCACATATTGCTTTTGTTCTATGATAGGCTTTTAGTAGTATATATCATACTAGGCCTGAAACTGATGCCCCTCTCATACCTACTGCCCTGGGCAATCGCCCTTACCGCCCACTACCAGATCCGGGCCTGAATGGAGGAGGAATGTTGGTGATTTTACATCACCAATATGATTTAAGTGTAATGGATTGACTTAGTTGACAAATGTGTAATCATGATAAATGTTCAACAAGTCGGGATTGTGCGGAGTGTACACTTGTATGACGTTATTGTGATTATCGCCCCGATTCACGGAGGTCCGGGGGCAGCGCCCCCGGTAACGGGGTTCCAGGGGCGGCAGCCCCTGGTAGCAGGGTCCAAGGGGCGGCAGCCCCTAGCAGGGTCCAAGGGGCGGCAGCCCCTGGCTGGAGTCGAGCTGCCAGGTCAGCTGGAAAATACTTCCATCTGAGTTTTATCCGATTAAAGATTTTGATAGAACCATCGAAATACTTCGATCCGAAAGTGTTTACACGACTCTCAGATTATTGTGATCCATATATTTCTAACAAAGGCTCTGACGGTCGCTTGTGGTGGCTGGTGTTTTTTTAGAATTAACCTCATGTTATACGATGTTGACTGGTTTGGATTAATTTAATGAATTAGTCAAAGAGTTAAGACAAATATATCAACATCTTGATTAGAAAATTCTAACACGGAATGAGCCAGACTACGTAAGACAGATTTATTCTATACGGAGTAATATATTTCTTATGTTAGCAATAATTTTTTTTTATAGCAACAATAAATCTCATTTACTAAATGCTAGCAAGAAGTCGTATTTTAATTAGAAAAAGTAATCGAGTTATCTAGCTAATATGTGGATCCAATCCAGTTTAACCATTCTGCAATATTTTCTAGAAAAAATTGAGAATTTTGCTGTGTGCAGTCGTGATTGGAGCGTCGTCTAGGTTGGTTTATGCCATACATTCTAGAAAAAAATTTATTTGAATCGATGTTGTGTTGTATGTGGTCGTGATTTCAGTGGCCGTACGTGTTTACGCCATTGATTTTACAACTTTTTTTTCGAATTCTATACATGTTGTCAACTTTTTAAAGAACTATTTGCTAATTGTAAGGTTTGGAGTTTGTTGATACTGCCTAGACTAATAAAAACAGTACGAGGGACGTGACAGTTCTTCCAATAAGCAAGAGAGGGAGGAGGCACCCGATCGATCTAGGTACCATTGTTACCCTAATACACTATGAGACCACCATCCTCTTCTTCCAGAAAAATCAACACCACAATCTCTTTATTAGTTTGCGCATGTTATAAACAAACATCGTACAAGCCTATGTTGTTCACTAACTTTTCGTTGCTATATACTGGTTCTGTGGTTCATGTTTACGGTTATTTATTTACGGAATTATGGCGAGTATATTTACCAATGACTATGAGTGACCATACATCCATACGGGCTTGAAGGCCTTAATTAACACCACCGGCACCAATTAACAAACATAGCTTATTTGGTATACAAGTAGGTACCAGACGTCTAGCTAGACTACTACTATTACATCATTCGTCCATAAACTTGTCCCAAAACATAATGTTGGGTCGTAACATCATTTTTTTAATTATCAAAGGTCCATATTTCATTATTTTTTATCATGCCGAGTCCATTTGACTGTTATTTTTCGGTCAACTACCGTTATTTCTATGAAATGACTATTTTACCTTCGTCTTCTTCCCACTCTTGTTCGTTAGATTCGTTAGATTTGTTAATTATTTTGGTGGTACAACCTTACGGACGAAAGATGTATTGACTCTAAAAGTTAACACTATCACCTTACTCACCCATACTACCACCACCAACACCACCATCACCTCAGTCACCTCCACCACCCCCCACTATTATTTGTTTATTTATTTTTTATTATAAACATCACTTTATTAGAAACTCAAATGATTTACAAGAAATTAGTGGGGAGCCGCAAAACTATCTGAGCCCCCACTCCTTTAGCTATAGCAAAGCTAATCCTACTGAAGATATGAATAGCAGCACGCGCTCCAATATCTTGAGTCATAGAGAACTTTCGGATCCAATTTAATAAGATCACTGCATCCTTCTCGAGTTCCCCGAAGGAGGAGAATAAGAACGGGAGAAACCCATATTCAATATCCGCACACTTAGCCTCATACTTGAGGCGTTTACGTTGTGCGACTTCAATCACCACACGACCCGGCACAAAATCAACCATACCAATTTGCGTTAATGGTGACGACCTTGTCAAATCAACACATACGTCATGTCCTCCGTCCCAAGAGTATAGCAACATATCAGCTGGACGTAAGGGTTTGTCCCTTTCTCCACAAAGCTCTATGTCAATTTCTTTACAAGCCGAAATCCCCGACCGAGAACAGATGTCAACAAGAGTATCACTCACCACGTTATACCGATGTTTAATACCAATAATACTAGCGCACGATACAGCATGGTCCCCATAAATATCTCCCGTAAAGACCTTGGAACAAGCTGAGCATGACGTCTGAACACTAAATAGAAGATAATGAGTTTTAAATATATCCAACTTTTTACTTTTTACTGAGTTGTGTATCAAACTTTTAATTTTGCTAAGTAATGGTCTAAACTTACTAATCTTTGCTATGTTCTATACTCAATCCACATGGTAAGGATTTTAGCTGATTTGGCAAGATTGACAGTGTTGACTCCGTTATATAATTAAAATAACTCGTTATTTCACCCCGTTTCCCCTTTTTTCTTTTTTATAATACTTTTGTATTTTTATATTCCCAAACCCAAATCCATATTATTCCAAAGATCAGTTTTTTCTCTTTCCCATCTCAAAATATCAAACAAAAACAAAAATCGATCCATTCAAACATAGTTGAATGTTTTGTGTAGATCAAACAATTATTCCACATAAGCTTTTACGACTTTGTTTTGTGTAGATCAAACAAAAACAAAAACCCACATCACAAGAACCCACATAAGCTTCTACACAATAATTGTTTTGTAGAATAAATGTTAAACCGATTACGAATAATTGTTTTGTGGAATAATTGTTTTGTAGCTATGTATGGATTTGGGTTTCCTTTTTAATGGATCAAAGAAAAACAAAAAGCCATAAACCATTAATTTGTGATGGTGAAGATTTTGTGCAAGTGGAGGAGTTGAAGCCATCTTGGGTCTCAAGTTGGATTGATTCTGAGACTAGTGATAATGAGTTTGTTCAAAAAGATGATGAGGTTAAAGAGATGGTTGTGTGCTAATCTAGAAATCAAAGATGATTTGGAGAGTATGGGTTGTTTGCTTAAGTATGAGTTTTTGGGTAGGTGTGAGTTTTTGAAAGGATTTGGTTTTGAGAGGAGTTTTTGAGGCAAGTTGGTCTAGTTAGTATTGGAGCAATGTCTTGCATCATCTTATTACCTTGTGGTGCTCGGAAATCATGTTGGGATCATACTTTTGTATTTTTTGTCAAGTCTCGGTCATTACATTTTTGTAATAGGTTGCTTTAGTCCTTATTTCATTTTGTTTAAGTTAATGGGCAACATGTAAAAGCCCATAAGGCTTTAAAGCCCACGAAAGTAAGGATAAGGGAGGAAGGGAGTGTTGCCCTAACTCCTCCCTTATAAATAGTGAGCTTATGTTAACATTTCACTTGTTGGTTATTTGATTACCTTAAGGAAACTCTTGCACTTTCACCTTTCATATTGTCTCATAATCAACCAATCTCATTTCTCATCTTATTTCTTCTTATATCATACTTGTGTTTACTAAATGGTGACCTAACAAGTGGTATCATTCGCCTACTAGAAGTTTGAAGTGTGTTTCTTTGGTTAACGTGGAGAGTGGTGCTTATTTCTTCATTTTTTTTGCATTTTTCTTTGTTCCTTTCACTCAAATCTTGAAGCTTGGATAAGTTTCAAGGTTGATATAGTGATTTGAAGCTTAGTTTTTGCATAAAGTTGTGATTTTTAAGGTTTTGTTAAGGTTTTATAGCTTCTTTGATATTGGAAAACTAGTTTTTGGTAGCTAAATCTTCTAAAGTTATTGTTTTCTAAGTATTGGTGAAGTTATTTGATCAAAAGTACCTTATTTCTAAGCATTTTTTCTTCAAAAAGTTGAGATTTTTCAAGTTTCTGACCAGTTTACGCGTAATATTGGTGAATAGTATGATTCTGTAGCTGTCAACAATACTTTTTGTCCTTTTTACGCATAACTTTTGGCTTAAACCCTTTTCTTACGCGTAAAATAGGCCTAAACCCTTATCTTACGCGTAATATTGGACAAAACCCTGATCCTACGCATAAATTGCTCTTCTACGCCTTAAAACCTACGCTTAAGTTTGATTCTACGCGTAAGTTAGAGTTACGCGTAACTTGCCAGAGTTTACGCGTAAGCTTAATCAACGATCTTCTCCTCGTGTAAAGGTGACTCAGTACTTCCCTAGCTTGGATAAGTTAGTGGAATACTTCGACTACGGACATCTTTCAAGCTTGGATAAGTTTGAAAGATTGGTTTGGTTGTTTAAACCTTACGCATAAGTCTAAACTTACGCATAAGCCTAAGCTTACGCGTAAAGAGAAAACTTACGCATAAACTATTAGTTTACGCATAACCTACTCTTTACGCATAACCTACAGTTTACGCGTAAGATTAAGTTACGCGTAAGAATTGAACTTACCCCAAGGATTCTGGAACTTACTCAAAGGAACGTGCATTTCAATCTTCTACAAAGATCCATTTCTACACAAGTGTTCTAAGATGTCTCAACCTCCAAATCATTACTTCCCTCATATTCAGCAACCTCAACATCAGCAGTCTCAGCAACCTCAGCATCAGCAGTATCAGCAACAACAATACCTTCCGCACATAATGAATCAACAACCTCCTAAATACAATCCACTACAGAATTACCTAATGATGCAACATCAGCTCATTCCTCAACAACAATCATATCAAGTGCCACAACAAACCAATCAGTTTTCCTCCAAACAACCTCACTGGTTTGACAGAATGTGTGAAGTTATTACTACTCAACAATCCCGACATGAGGCAGGATCACTTGAGACACCTCCAATGCTTACACCTGGGAACTATGTTCAATGGTCAAGTCGATTCTTACGATTTGTAGAGCTAAAGAAACCTCATGGGAAATTCTTGAAGCAAGTGATACTTGAAGGACCATTTGAGTGGCCAACTAGATTTGAAGCTGGTGATCCACATGCTGATCCTCCACGCCCTCCTGGTGATAGACCCCTTCCAGAATCTGCACTCACTGAAGAACATAAACTACATCGTGAAGCTGATCAGTACGTAATGGCTTATATACTTCAAGGTATACCTAATCCGATCTATCGAAGTGTCGATGCTCAGAAAACAGCCAAAGCTATGTGGGAACACGTTCATCTCCTTATGGAAGGAACTCAATTGAACAAAGATGACATGGAATCCAAGCTATACATGGAATACACTGACATCACAATTGAACCTGGAGAGTCACTTGAATCCTACTATCATCGTTTCACAAATGTGGTTAATGATCTGGAACGTCACAAAATCACAGTACCTAGGATCGCTGTGAACTCCAAATTTGTTGGTAGCCTTGGCCCGGATTGGCATAAATATGTGACATTTGTTCGTCAAACAAAGAATTTGCATGATGCTCCATATGGTTTGTTGTATGATTTTCTGAAACACCATGAACCTGAAGTGGAAAAAGATCGAGCTCTACGAGGAGGATATACACCAACTTCTACACCAAATTCTTTGGCTCTCGTAGCTCAGTCTCCCTACGCTCCACCACCAATGTCAAATCATGCATATGTTCAAGAGCAGAACTACTTCAGTTATCCACAATCTTCCACCTCGAACCAAATGGTCCCTTATGATTCATCTCTACCGAATACTTCTACTCAACTTGTTCCGTTAAACAACAATGATTCTGTGTACTACTCCAACTCCAATGAAGATGACGATGATGACTTTCATACGTTGAATCAGGGACTTGCTCTTATAGCTCGTGCTTTCAGCAAATTCTCCAACAAAACAAACAACCGTCAACGGTCATCTTCGAATACAAGGAATCAAGCGGTTGTTCATGATGGAAGAGTGGAAATTCAGAATCGCAATTATGGTCGATTTGGTTCAGGAAATTCTTCCGGAAATTATGGGAATGATCAGAGGTTCAGTAACAATACGGGGTTCAAGAACAACTCCGGATCTTCTCAACAAAGGTCTGACTCAGTTGCAACAAGGAACTCCAACTCAGGGAATGCAGTTTGGTGCTACAATTGTAATGAGCAAGGTCATATAGCTACAGCATGTCCCAAACCGAGAACTCGCGGTAGTAAGTTTCACAAGCAGGCGTTACTCATGGCTCTTCAAGATGAAAAAGACGGACACTTCCCTGAACAAGATAACAACTTCATGGCAAATGTGAACAATGATGATGACATGGAAGATCTGGAAGCTAATGCAGCTGTGATGCTTATGGCCAACATGCAGGAACTTAAGCTCAATGATTCAGGTCCAGTGTATGACACTGACGGCTTGTCTCAGGTACATGACCTCAATGAATGCTTTATTAATGAAATTGTCTCACCTTCTGCTTATGAATCAGATATGGCGCAAGTTGTTCCATCTAAATCATCTTCATCATCTCAAGAAGATGAACAGATAAGCACAGTTGTCATATTCGATGATGACACAGTTGTTTCATTTGATGATCCTATTGAGAATAATGAACATGATAATTTAGAACAACATGAACCATCATTTGATCCAGACCCTGACCTAATATTGTTATCTAAACAACTGGATGCTCAGCAATTGCAAATTATAAAATGCAACGAAATAAATAAAGCTTTAAAAGAACAAAATGCGTCACTTGCAAGAGATATTGAATGTTATAAAATTCAACTTTCAAATCAGGACGAAAAGATTAAAAATGCAAAAAGTTTTGAAAATGCTTTTCAAGAATCTTACAATAAAGAACAAGATCTTCAACGCAAAATGCAAGATTTAATTGAGTCAAACGGAAAGTTGATTTCAAAACTTGAAAGTGAAAAGTGTGAATTGAAAATGCAAGTTGAACGTCTTCAAACAGAACTTTCAAAAACAAAAACAGAATTGTCAAGTTGTCAAAAAGATTTTTGTGAACATAAAATACGAAAAAGAAAATACATTGATGACTTACTCGGTGATATTGTTGATCTTGAAAAACAACTCAAAGAATTTCGTCACATTGTTTACAAACACGGGAACTCTGTCACCACAATTCAGAAATTTACTTTAAAACCGAGACCCGATAAACGATTTGCACTTGGTGATTACAATTCAATGTTTCTTCACACGGCATTCAAAGATATTCCAAAAATTTACAGTATGGATTATTTGATGGATAATACGGTTGTGCGTGCTGTTGTTTTTGATACTGAGGAAGAAGAAGAACTTGAAGACGAGAGTCGGTCAAAAATGAGTAATGTTCAATATTGGACACCATATGACTATTCAAAAGCTCCTCCACTTTCAAAATCTTTTGTCACTCAAAAGGAATTACCTGAGAAATCATGGTTTATCGAAGAGTCATATGTTTCATCTCACAATGCAGCTCCTGTCCCACCTGTAGCACAAATAAATGGTCCTTTACCATCATCCGGTGAACTTACACGTTTACCAAAATGTCGTGTCTTAAATTATTTCAAAACCTTTATAGAAGACATTGATATTTTGGAGGAAACAATTGAACGCAATTCTGAAATAAAAATTGAAACTTTTCAATCCGCTTACGAGCGAGAAAAGAGAGATATTTTTCAAAAACAAATGAAACCAATTGTTCAACACCTCCGTCTATGTGCTACACGTTGGGATCAGGAACTTCAAAAGGAGGTCAAAAATATGATAAACATTTTTGATACTGCTGAAAATGAGATTTTAGTCCAAAAGCTACAAACTAAAGTTTTCAAAAATGATGCTAATCGACTCTTGGAACAAGTTCTCTGTGCTGATATTTTGTCTGTTATCATGAATGATCTCTATAAATCTGGTACTTCTATGCTTATGGATGATCTTTGTGTTGATAATAATTTGTTGAATGTGGAAATTGAGACACTTAAACAAGAAAATGATAAGTTGAGGAAAAAGAATGATGATGTGACAAAACAGTTTTCAAAAGAAATTTTTCAACTCAAACAAAAGCTTGATTGGTGTCAAGCTCAGAGTCTTAGTAAGGAATTGAAACTTCAAAGTCAAAATGTTTCTAACTCTTGTCAGCTTTGCAAAAACATTGAGTCTTTCAAACGTTTGTGTCTCAAATATGAAAAAGAAATTGCGGACTTAAAAATTGAAAACGCCGAATGGCAACAAAACCGCGATGACATCAAATATTGCAATGGTTTACTCGAGTCTGAAATTCAGGATAAAAATCACATCATCATCGATTTAAAAGAGAAAGTTAGGCTACTTCAGAAAGGAAAGATGGTTGACACCACGGTGATAGCACCAGGAATGTATAAAGTAGATAAAACAGAAAAAGGAAAGGTTGTTCATAATACTAATGTTGATACCTCCACTTCTACAGGACTAGTCTCCACTACTAGCGTTAGCAGACCCAAGCGGAAAAGTAAAAAGAAGAATAGGATCTTGCAACGTAAGAGAGGACACCTAGAAGCTCAAGAAGTAGAAGACCAACTTAGGAATTTGAATAAAACTCATGTTGCATCAGATTTAGATTCTAATCTGGCAAATTGTAATCGAAATCTAAATGTAACGAATGATGAACCTTTGAATGTTTTGAATATTAATGCATCTTGTGTGTTTTGTCGTAAAAGCGTATCATCTGGTGATCATACAAAATGTTTAGCTAATTCTCTTCTAAATCGTCATAAGAAACGTAGGACACGCATTCCTTCTAGGCCCACTATTGCCTCTAAGTCTAACTTAGGAAAGCCGTCTTCTACGGTTTCTAATGAAGCTAAAGTTACCCCCATAGGTGCCAAGAACAAATCTAGGATTGAGCCCACGACTAGTGCATTTAACATTAAGAAAGCAAATACTAGTTGGAATTGGCAACGTTGGTTACAACACAAACCAGACTTTAAATGGATTCCTAAATTGGTGAATAAATGTGTTTCTAACCAACAGGAACCCGCACTGTCTTTGGGTTCCACCCTTACTTCTGTTCCATCTGTGTCCTCTTCTTGTGATGCAGGTGGTACAGATCATTCTATGGATTGTTGATAGCGGATGCACCCGACATATGACAGGCAATCTCAAACTGTTGAAAAACTTTGTCTCAAAGTTCATTGGTACTGTCAGATTCGGGAATGATCATTACGCTTTAATCATGGGATATGGTGACTATGTAAGTGGGAACATCGAAATAAGCCGTGTTTATTATGTGGAAGGCCTTGGACACAACCTTTTCTCTGTTGGTCAATTCTGTGATGGGGATCTAGAAGTTGCATTTCGTGAGAAAACTTGCTTTGTTCGTGACTTACAAGGAAACGATCTTATGTCTGGCTCACGTGACTCCAATCTTTACACTATATCAATGTCAGATATGATTGCAACATCTCCAATATGTCTTCTCTCCAAAGCAGAGTCAACTAAATCTTGGTTATGGCACAAACGTCTTTCGCACTTGAATTTCAAAACCATGACAGACCTTGCTCGTTATAAACTTGTTGATGGATTTCCAAGATTCCGTTTTACCAAAGATCACTTATGTTCAGCCTGTGAACAAGGAAAAAGTACTCGTGCTCATTTCCCTTCTAAACCTGAACACAGTACGAATCATGTTCTGCAACTGCTTCATATGGATTTGTGTGGACCGATGCGTGTTCAAAGTATCAACGGTAAACGCTACATTCTTGTAATTGTGGATGATTATTCCAGATGGACTTGGGTTTATTTTCTACGAAGTAAAGATCAGGCTCCTTCAATGATCATCACCTTTCTCACTAAAATTCAAGTTCAGTTACGCAACACGGTCAGAATAGTCAGAACTGACAATGGAACTGAATTCAAGAATCAGACACTTAGGTCTTATTATGAGAAAGTGGGAATTGAACATCAAACATCTATTCCTAGAAGCCCAGAACAGAATGGAGTTGTTGAAAGACGCAACAGGACGTTAGTGGAAGCTGCTAGAACTATGTTGATTAATGCTCAATTACCAGATTACTTGTGGGCAGAAGCTGTTTCAACTGCATGTTACACTCAAAACCGTTGTATGATCACAAAACGTCATCGCAAAACACCATATCAAATTGTTCACAAAAGGAAACCAAACATCGATTACTTTCATGTTTTTGGAGCACTCTGTTATCCGAAAAATGATCGTGATGATTTAGGTAAACTTAAAGCAAAGGCTGACATCAGAGTGTTCGTTGGATATTGTGAAAATTCTAAAGGTTTTCGAATTTGGAATCATCGTACTCGAGAAATTCAAGAAACCATTCACGCTAATTTTGATGAACTCACCCAAATGGCTTCTGAGCAACACAGCTTAGGACCCGAATTTAACCGTCTTAACTCTCTGGCATCTTCAGCTGAACCTTTGCCACTTAACCGCAAAGAGTTAGAAACCTTGTTTGCTCCACTATTTGATGACACAATTGAATACCGTCCTACTAGGGTCTCACCAAATTCCGCTGCTCAACCTGATCACATTCAAGTACCAGACTCACCTCAACAAACTACTACAAGTGTTGAGAGAGACGGTCCTCCAGTTGTATCACCATCTACAGCAGAACAAACTGGTTCTACTTCCCGCCTTTCAGCTGATGATCCACAACAACTATCAGTTCCACAATCCGCAGAGCATGATCCTGATGCGTTCTTTAATCCGTTTGCACCAGCTACTACAGTTCCTGATATAGCTGAGTCATCAACACGCAACTTGGATCCTGCCAACATGCGAGATACGTATCAACTACACCCGTCTACACACAAATGGACCCGTGACCATCCACTAGTTCATATTATTGGCCATCCAGATGCACCTGTTATGACAAGACAACGACTTCACACCGATGGAGAAACTTGCATCTACGCACTCACAGTTTGTCATGAAGAACCCAAGAACATTAAAGATGCAATGACTTATGACAACTGGATTGAATCTATGCAAGAGGAATTTCAGCAATTCATAAGATTAGAAGTCTGGGAATTAGTTGAAAGACCTGACGGAGTCTTTGTCATCGGGTTAAAATGGATCTGGAAGAATAAGCTTGATGCAGAAGGGACAGTCATCCGCAACAAAATCACGTCTGGTAGCTAAAGGATACTCTCAACTTGAAGGTCTAGACTTTGCTGAATCCTTTGCTCCAGTGGCACGACATGAAGCTGTTCGGATCTTTTTGGCTTATGCTGCACATAGGAATATGGTGGTTTACCAAATGGATGTGAAAACAGCATTTCTGAATGGAGACCTCCGTGAAGAAGTTTATGTCAGCCAACCTGAAGGCTTCGTTGATCCTGAGCGTCCTAATCACGTCTACCGACTCAAAAAGGCTCTCTACGGACTCAAGCAGGCCCCACGGGCGTGGTATGACAAACTGTCCACTTTCTTACTGGCCAACAAATTTTTTAAAGGATCGGTGGATCCCACACTGTTTACTAAAACCTACGGGGAGGACTTACTTGTTGTTCAAATATATGTCGATGACATCATTTTTGCCTCAACAAAAAGAAGTTACTCTACTGATTTTGCAAAATTAATGAAAGATAATTTTGAAATGTCCATGATGGGTGAACTTTCGTTCTTTTTAGGACTACAAGTTCATCAATCACCCCGTGGAATTTTTGTAAATCAATCCAAATATGCTCTTGAAATTTTGAAGAAATATGGAATGATGTCTTGTGATACTTTTAATACACCAATGGGCTATACCACAAAACTAGATGCTGATTTACATGGGACTCCAGTTGACCCTACCAAATACCGAAGTATGATTGGGTCCCTCATGTATCTCACAGCTAGTAGACCTGATATAGTTTTTGCTGTCTACATGTGCTCTCGCTATCAGTCCAGACCAACTGAAAAACACCTCAGTGAGGTCAAGAGAATCCTTCGATACATAAAGGGAACCATTAACTTGGGGATCTGGTATCCGAAGGATTCTGGCTTTGAACTAATTGCGTTTTCAGATGCTGACCATGCAGGATGTTTAGACACACGCAAAAGTACATCTGGTGGATTACAATTTCTCGGAGACAAACTTGTGTCATGGCAATCTAAGAAGCAGGACTGCACTTCACTGTCGTCTACAGAATCTGAATACGTAGCCATGTCTGCTTGTTGTGCTCAAGTCATATGGATGAGATCACAACTTAAGGATTATGGCTACCTATTCAACAGGATTCCTATCTACTGTGATTCAAAGAGTGCAATTGCTATCTCCTGCAACACTGTACATCATTGCAAATCCAAACACATCGATCTCCGATATCACTTCATCAAAGAACATGTGGAAAAGGGTACAGTTGAGCTTTATTTTGTTGGAACTGAGTACCAATTGGCGGACTTACTTACCAAATCCTTGGCACCATCCAGGTTTGCTAGTTTAGTTCACCAAATTGGTATGCGATGTTTGACTCCAGAGGATCTGGAAAAGTTTTTAAAACACAATTGATTGTCAAACATCAAAACTATCTTTGTACATACACTTTCAAAAAAAAAAAAAAAAAAAAAAAAAAAAAAAAAAAAAAAAAAAAAAAACCAATGAAAAACTCAAAAATATTTTTGGTCTCTTATCTTAAAAAAAAAAAAAAAACCAATGAAAAACTCAAAAATATTTTTGGTCTCTTATCTTAAAAAAAAAAAAAAAAAAAAAAAAAAAAAAAAAAAAAAATGCAAGTGTAAAACTCTTTCAACACTATTTTTTCTAAAAAGTCTTAAATCATTTAAAATTAGTGTTGAGGGGGAGGAAAAGTAACATTTTTTTTAATTTCTACAAATTATTTTACCTTTTATACTTGCATTTTACCAAAAACATTTACATTTTTTTAACAAAAATAAATAAAATTTTAAGTGTTGATTCAAAAGGATTTCGGGTTACTCTCCTTGATCAAAACCAATTTAATTTTACCATGATTTTAAGGTCGAGGGGGAGTATGACAAGTTGTTCTTATCATATCGTAGTGTTGACTAACGAAAGTTACATGTGAATAAGTATGTTAGCATTTAAAATAAATGTTAGTTAGGGTTAAGGGACTAAAACTGTCACATTTTGAAACTTGAATTAACCACAGTCAAAACTACCATTGACCACTCACATTTAATTTTTTCTGCAAAACATTTACTCTTTCACCAACCATATCCTACGACTCACAATCATTCTAGTGATCTAATCCACCATTCTTGAATCTGTAAGTGATAACTTGTTTTGATTATGATTGCTAACAAGGGTTTTTAATTTTATTCCAATCCAACGGCTAAATTTTACACAATCGATTAAATTGTTGTTTGAGTCATGCGTAAAAATCAAACCCAGAATTATGTGTTGATTTGATTGAATTTGGTGATGGGATTTGTTCATATGATGTTATTAAACATGTTAGTTAACTCCAATCTCACCCAGAATCATCAATTGAGTGATTTGAGTGATTTGGTGAATTAGGGTTCATGCGTATAATTAGGGATTCTTGATTGTGAATGTTTGGATTGTGATTAATGATAGGGATAGGGTGTATTAGTGATAACGATCATATCCCAGTAGATTAATTGCATCACAAACATGTTTAAAGCATAAATCTAAGGTTTAGGGTTCGAAGGTCAATAGCAGATTCAATCTTATGATTGTGTGGATGAAACTTGTTGTAACTTGGTCCATATGATCCTTAGGTTGTAAGAATCATTTGCCCCATGCTTAATCTTACCCAGAAACATGTTTAATTGAGATTGTGATTATGTGTTCATGCTTGTTTACGCGTTAAAGTTGTATTAGGCATGTTTACGCGTTAAAATGGTTGGATTAAGTGTGTTGAACTAAGTATTGATCAGTGGTAATGTTTGTGCACTTTCAGGAAACTCATAACTCGAATTTCAAAAGGTGAATTTCTGGAAATGGCGTCTTTACGCGTTAAAAGTTCATCCTACGCGTAAGAATGAATCTTACGCGTAAGATTCGACACGTGGACAAATTGTGTCTTGGATAAGACACAGTTTATGCATAAAAATTGGTCTTACGCATAAGTTCTGATCTTACGCATAAGTCTAGAACTTACGCGTAAGTCATTACCTACGCATAAGTTACAATTTACGCCTAAGGGTAATCCTACGCGTAACTTCAATTTCTACGCATAAGATTTATCTTACGCGTAAAATTGATCTTACGCGTAAGTTTCACTTTTACGCGTAAAATTCTATCTTACGCATAGATTTTGCACTTACGCATTATTTCTATACTTACGCTTAAGTCAGGTTACGCGTAAAACAACTACTTACGCGTAAACTTGTCAAAATCCAAATTTTTTCCTAAGTGTTGGAAATTTTTCAATGTGTAACTTGTTGTTAATGATAAACTTATGTTGTAACTGAATTGTTTTATGTTTCTAACAAGTAAAATAACTCAAGTTTGTCACATATCAAAAGTTTTCACACACACAAACTCCCACTGATCAATGTCAAACATGCAAATCTATATGTACGCATCTTAAATGAACGTCTATGCTAACATTGTCAACAATTGCCATGTTTGTGTGTGTTTATGATCTATTCAGATGGCAGAACACAACGATATTCCACACGTACCAGTGCCTGAACCCTTATGTGCATGGGAAGACACCTTTCCTGAGAACTACTCCAGAAAGATAGGAAGGAACAATCTGAGAGTCAACTTCAACAAACTTACATGCCATGAGTCCTCTTGCCTTGTTGCAGTAGATGCTCTTATCTATCACCCGTGCAAAGTTCTACTCACCAAATCTGCTGCAGTGGCATGCTTCTACATACATCAGTTTTGGCACACAATCCACTTGGACCTCCTTGAAGAATCCTTTACTTGTATGCTTCACATGAGACAAGTCACGGTCGACAAGGATCTTCTCCGTAGTGCTCTTGGACTTCCCGAACTTGAACCTAATGAAGATTATGACCAAGTTCCCAGTGAAGAAGAATTGATAGAATGGCTGAGAGATATTGGATATGATGAGTCTGAAGGGGTCATAACTAGGCACTCTAAGGTCAATATCAGATTTCTTCCACAGCCTTGGAGAACTCTCTACATCATAATTGCCAAGTCACTATCTGGCAGAGACACAGGCCATGAACACCCTAAGCTCCAACATCTCAAGCTGTTCTGGGCTATTGCTAATGTCAAGAAGGTTGATTATGCCAGCATTATCTGGGAAGACATTGTGTGGCACATACAACACAAGACGACCAATATTCCTTTCGTCCGTTTCACCAAACTTCTCATTGCAAGCTTCATACATGAATATGATGACATACCTCAAAGACTGAGTGATGAGTTTCAGCACACATACAAGAATGAGGACACACTTAAGGTCATCAAGAGAATGGATACTAGTACAAGGAAACAAGGAAAGAAACTTCCTGATTGTCTTCTGACTAAGAAGGTTCAAGAATGCAATAATTACAAGTACTACCTTCAATCTCTTGAAGCTAATAAAGTTGGATTTCTGGACGAAGATGTTCTACCCTCCTTCATGCAAAAGAAGGGTAAGAAAGATAGTAAGACTGGGAGCTCCGGCAGTTCCACTCAGTCTAAGAAGAAGAAGAAGGGTACTCCAAAGAGAAGAATTCCTACCAAACAGCCCGCTACTATTCCCGAACCTGGATGGTTTCCCTCATCACAACCTTCTCCAAAACCTGCTGACTCTGAACAAACCGAATCCGACGAAGGTCCGATTTACAGTGAAGCCTATGCCAATATCACCAAGGAAGTCAATCTTGATGAAATTGACGATAAGGATTTGACATTCGAAGATTGGGCAACTAACATTGATGAGTTTGCCGATAATGCTGTTTACCCAGCACATCTCAATCAAAGACCTTTCACCAAAGCACAGACAATGCTGGAAGAAGAAAGGATCAGAAGGGAAAAGATGAAGGAACCAGTCACAGCTGTACAAGAACCTGAAGGACTTTCAGTAGAAGAAGAAAATGAAAGAGCACTCAAACTTGGTCTCCTCCACAGCCGAATCGACACCTTCAATGCTGATATACCACCACCTCCAGTGATCTCCCAAACCACTACCGAGGCTGGCACTTCAAGCAGCATTCCTGAGCCTACCACTGAGATCCATACTGACTTAGTAGTTTATGATAATCCCTCGGTATCTCCCACTGACGTTGAGATGACTACAGCAATGGGAGAGGAAGGAGAAGATGATCCCATGGACACTGATGCTCCAAGACTTATGTCCATGGAAGAAATGGAGCATAGAGAACGGGCTCAGGAAGAAGAATTGAAGAAGAAGCAAGAAGCTGAGGAGGCCAGGCTTGAAGAGATTGCTCAAGCTAAACTAGAAGAAACAATAAGAATGGAAGAGAGCAGGAAAGCAGAGGAAGCAGCCAAACTGGCTGAAGAAAAATTAAAGAAAGAAGAAGAAGCCAGGGTTGCTGAAGAACTAAGACTGAAAGCTGAAGCTGATAAACTGACAGAAGAACTAAGGGTGAAAGAAGCAGCAGCCAAAGAAAAGGAAGTTGTACAACCCGAACCACAGAAAAGAGATGACAAAGACACGACTACCATCATTGAATCCTCACAGTCATCTCCTCCTGCTTCTGAATCAACACATGACAAATCGATCAAGAAACCTAGCTCCAAAGCCTCTGCTGCATCAAAGTTACTCAAGTCAGCTTTCAAAAGAGTACATGAAAAGAAGAGAAGCAGATTGGAAGATCAGGTTGCAACACTTGTAACCCAAGTTGCTGAATTGACGAAGCTGAACTCGAACGTCCAAGAGCTACAAGACAAAGTTGATACTTTCTTAGCTAAAGACGTACAAGAGAACTTGGAAGCCGCTCTAGCAGCTCAAGCACAAGAATACATGGCACAACACTTAGTTGCTGAGCTAAAAGATCTGCTGGCACCAATGAGAGACGAACTCACCAAGTTCGCTGAGCAAGCAGTCAAGAAAGTTATCCGATCAACAACCTTCACTCTTTGTGCAGACAAGTCCACTGCTCCTCTACCAGGTCTATCTCTAGATGATCTGGAAGCTCAACTCTTAGAAAAGCTGGTTAACAAGTTCACTTTGACTCCTGAAGAAGCAAAAGTCCTGGAAGCACTGAAGGACAAGATGAACAAAGAAACATGCAGCACAGAGGCAGAAAAGCTGAAGCGTCAAAGAGATGACGAAGACAGGGATCCCAATTCACAGGCTAAGAAACAAAAACAAGCCGAAGGACCCTCATCTCGAACACCGGTCATTCCCCCTACTTCTACAACCTCCACACACCAACCGAAGGCATCAGGTTCTGCCCCCAAAGAACACGATCACTTCGAATACACCGGTGATGACGACATTCCTCTAACCGATGAAGTTCCAGAACCATCAACCAAGAAGAAGAAGAAAGAAAGGAAAGGAAAACATCACCAACTCAAACCGGACACCTCATCTAAAGAAAAGGAACCTAAGAAACCCAAAACCGTCCTTCAATGGCTCGATAAAGATGAGACTGCCGAGTATTCCTGGTTTGAGAAGATGATTAATTCCCAACCACCACTGGAAGACAATCAGAAACCACAAGATGGTCGTACAGTGGAATATGCTCAATTACTTCAGCACAAGTTCAAGATGAAAAAGATGAACAAGAAAGAACTGCGCAGAATTAAGAATGATGCATTTAATCTTCTCAGAGATCGGTCTGTAAACTCCATCGAGCTTGAGTATCATCTGGAAAATATTGCTCGAGCCATGTCAAGCGATATTGACTGGATTAACCCAGAATCTTTTGTCGACCCAGTCACGAAGAAGTCAGCACCTTACATCACCGACTGGTCAGAACCACTACCGATGATTGGGAGGCCCAAGGAACCAAAGATCCCATACAAGTTCTTCTACAACACAGACTTGGAATTTCTGAAACTTGGCAGTGCTACTGAGACGAAGTACGTCACCTCACTCGCCTTTCTCCCGGCTGCTCGTTATCTTAACAATGCCATCGAAGAAGAAGCCTCAGCATTATTCGTCGACAAACTTGTTGAGTATGACCGAAATGCACTTTACGGTATTCATCATTGGCCAAAAACCAGGGCACAATACTATCGTAGCAGCAGACTGAACCAGACAATGGGAGAAGTGACAAGTGATCTGAAGATTGGTGTAAAAAGCTCAATCTCACCAAACCAAACATGTTCGACATCCCCAACCTTCAACATTTGCCTCAGTACACCTTGATCAAGCATCCTTTCGGGTTCACCTACCGCAGCATTAATGGTCGAAACTGCTTCATGGCTTACACCGAAGTTCAGAAGTTCTGTGATGAAACGTTAAAGTTCGTCAGAGACGGCATCAAAAGTAGAGTAGATGACATTGCTTTGGGTAAATCGAAACGGTTGACTTCGACAGAGGTTAGGGATGCCCGCAGATTCATCTCAAGGATCGAGAACCGCTTAAGGCGCAGGGATCAGTTTCGAAGGTTGGAGAGCTATGTGGGAGGCAGACAGAAATTTCCGGTGTTAACATTTCAGAGACCTGACTGGTAGATCATTGTAAGAAATTTGATTTGATTTGTCAATAATTTACTTAATAATGGCTTGTGTACGCATTACAGTGCACAACCCGATCTTGTAAAGAAAGGACCCTGAGGTACGCATCAGTGCCTCAATCCTAAATATAAGGAGCGAAGGCTTCTTACTTTTGAGTAGAATTAATCAAACATTTATGATTTTTCATAATTCTGCTCAAAAGGACAAGTATTTCACCTCAATAAGACCTAATCACTTGTTGAGGGGGAGCACTTGTCAAAAACAAAATACTTTGCTCTAAATCAAAAGTTCTTGATGAATCTCCCCGAAAGACTCAAAAGGCATATTTTAATCTAAATGTTTGTCAAAAACACCATTTTATATGCTATTTTTGAGGGGGAGAAAATGAAAAAGTGATTAAAATATACGAAGTCAAAGCTTTAAGGTGTATCATGTGCGAGCTAGACTCAGTATTGACCCAGGAATTGACGAGATAATACAAGTTAGTAATATCGAAAGGACATAGCCTCGACGGGTAATAACATCAAGTTAGTTACTAGAGCTAGTTGTCACCTAAAAGCTGACAATGCATCTCTTTAACTAACCACGTAAGCGTGTCTCGAAAAGGATATGTCTTAGTAGAAATGTACCGTCTCGAGAAGCTTTCTGTGAACTTGATCAAGCCGGGTAATAACTTCAAGCTAGTCTAACTAGTGTTGTAAGCGTGTCTCGAATCGGTCTTGTTTACGGAAAGTGGATCAATTCAAAAGTGCTTGCTCCTCCTGCATGTGCAAAATTATTAAACACTTATGAGCACATGTGCAGGGGGAGCCCTTCAAAAGTGTACACAAAACTCTCAAAGTGTTAACCAAAATATTTGATTATTACTAACACTTTGAGAGATTTTCAATCAAAGGTTTCTTGGCTACCGTCGGAGTTATAAGGTGTTTAAGATAGGAATATCCGTCCTATGATCCGCCAGAGCCGGAGGGATCTACCCAAGGACATCTCCCATAGTTAGAATTAGAAGTCCTTAGGTATGATACGAAAAAAGGAGAAATGAATGAAAGGGAAAGAAGGAGTTGAAGAATTAAAAAGAAAAGTAAAGTAAAGGGTGAAAAGAAATAGCCCTCCATATGTTCAACCTTAGGGCAGACACCGGGTTCAATACGTATGCTACTGGCAGTTGCAAAAGACAACACCGGTATTGAAGATTAAGCCGTCATGGACCCAGTGACGCAATGCACTAAACCTTCTTAACCACTCAAGTTCTCTTAAAAGAACTTGTTTCATTCTCACGGGGAACCTGCGTAACCTATCGACCTATCTCTTAGAGACGGTTGATATTGAAGCAGGAGACACCTCCCCAGTCTCCGCATAGGAAACCTAGGTGTGCACTTATAGAGTCTAGAGCCTCGAGATACATCAAAGATCTCTTAGGAACACTTAGTCTTTCTACAGCTGGTGTTCTACATCAATGGGCATCAGTTGTAAACTATCGAGTCCTTCACAGATCTTAGCAATCTGCCGAGAACGTTTATGAGAGGATTACGTAAGTATTTCTCAATGATTGAACGGAAATCCTGCCAGGGTCAACATTAAACAGCCCTGACAGCAGGTCACTTCGGTAACCCCACAAGGGTTACGCTTAGTGTTTGCGGTGGTTCCATCTCGGTCTACAGTCGTGGAGTGATCCCCAGCGACTCACCTAGTCATTGAGCTACTTAGTAGGTCTCGTAAGCTCCTTCGGGAGTATCTGATATGGGAACAGCCTGGATAAGGATTAGAAGGAGTCTTCACACTATGCTGTTGATGAGCTCTAATTCCTTATCCGTAAGTACCGGTTGTTTTATTGCTAACTGTTTACTCGCAGGTACCTCATTTCCATGATGGTAGATTCCAACATGCTCATACATACATCTTGAAGTCAAAGAAAGCTCCCCCAAAAAGATCTCAACAACACAAAGTTCAAAGAAAGATTCTACACCAATAAGAAGAATCTACAAAGAATAATGACAAAGATCTCAAAGCACGAAAAGGAACTTCTTGTTCGAAAAAGTCAAAGTCCAAAGATGTATGAGTATGTTGGAATGGCGAACAACCACCACAGATGCAGAAGTGGCGAACGGCAGACAACTTCATAACTTATTCACTACATCATCACCAAAGAACAAAGACAAAGGGCAAAGTACTTTCATTATCATTCACTCATTTTTGAAGACGTCTAGAGTTTACATGTCACAAGTCAACGACAAAGATGAAGACGTCAAGCAACCGTGATGACCGACCCTTAGGGGGAGATTGTTGGG
Organism: Artemisia argyi; assembly: GCA_030686995.1. NCBI lineage: Eukaryota > Viridiplantae > Streptophyta > Magnoliopsida > Asterales > Asteraceae > Artemisia > Artemisia argyi. The sequence goes on along the minus strand of CM060699.1, from coordinate 174,121,672 downwards.
ATCATACTTTTGTATTTTTTGTCAAGTCTCGGTCATTACATTTTTGTAATAGGTTGCTTTAGTCCTTATTTCATTTTGTTTAAGTTAATGGGCAACATGTAAAAGCCCATAAGGCTTTAAAGCCCACGAAAGTAAGGATAAGGGAGGAAGGGAGTGTTGCCCTAACTCCTCCCTTATAAATAGTGAGCTTATGTTAACATTTCACTTGTTGGTTATTTGATTACCTTAAGGAAACTCTTGCACTTTCACCTTTCATATTGTCTCATAATCAACCAATCTCATTTCTCATCTTATTTCTTCTTATATCATACTTGTGTTTACTAAATGGTGACCTAACAAATCATTATTGGGTGTTTATGCAGCTTGCCATTTTCTCCCTCTTTTCCCTCTCATTTTCTATCATTTTTGTAACTCAAATTCCATATAATAAAGTCACATTTTAGCCTTATATATTCTATTTCCCCAAAAGATATTTGGCTAGTTGTATTTGGATAAACAACAGTATCGTGATTTTTATGGATCAAAAAAGATTGATAATGCAGAAGCTGCTGATGATGATGTTTGTTCCATCTGTTATCGAATTGAGATGGTAATGGTAACCATCAAATTTGTAACGGAAATAGAGAGTAGGGTTTTAAATTGAGGATATTTAATTGTGTTTGTGGTGGAAAAGAGGAAAATATTAATGTTACATAAAACGACAAAATAAGCCAAGCGTGTATGCCAAAGTGTTAAGCAAACACGTAAATCACCTTAATCACCTCGCCGTTAGTACACAACATAGCAAAGATTAGTAAGTTTAAATCATTACTTAGCAAAATTAAAAGTTTGATACACAACTCAGTAAAAGGTTGAAAGTTGGATACATTTAAAACTCATTACCATAATCCACCATCTTCCATTAATCTTTTAAAAATCACAAATGACTTCAAATCAAACTAGAAAATTTCTATTAACTCATGTTGAAAAGCTTATAAGTCAAAATGACCGTACTAGTGTCAAATATACTTTTTTGAAACAGACAATTGGAGTGCTTATCGAATTGGGATGGTAATGGTAACCATCAAATTTGTAACGGAAATAGAGAGTAGGGTTTTAAATTGAGGATATTTAATTGTGTTTGTGGTGGAAAAGGGGAAAATATTAATGTTACATAAAACGACAAAATAAGCCAAGCGTGTATGCCAAAGTGTTAAGCAAACACGTAAATCACCTTAATCACCCCACCGTTAGTACACAACATAGCAAAGATTAGTAAGTTTAAATCATTACTTAGCAAAATTAAAAGTTTGATACATAACTCAGTAAAAGGTTGAAAGTTGGATACATTTAAAACTCATTACCATAATCCACCATCTTCCATTAATCTTTTAAAAATCACAAATGACTTCAAATCAAACTAGAAAATTTCTATTAACTCATGTTGAAAAGCTTATAAGTCAAAATGACCGTACTAGTGTCAAATATACTTTTTTGAAACAGACAATTGGAGTGCTTATCGTGATCGATTTTCCAACACCCTATTAGTATAAAAAAAACTTACGTGAATTTATTAAAGTTTCTTATAAGTAACTTGTATGCTGTTTTCACATATTTTAAATATATCTAAAGACCTTGAGAGGCAAATGCCATTAAAAACTTGAGTAAATACACCGTTCTTTCCTAAAGTTGTAATAGTTGTACCACCAAAATAATTAACGAAAGTAGAATTGTCTATTATGCTCTTACACCAAAAATATAATGGGAGTTGACCGAAAAATAATAGTTAAATGGACTCAGCATGATAAAGAGACATTGAATAAGGACCTCTGGTGATAAAAAAAAATGTAATTTCGACCCAACATGACGTTTTGGGACAACTTTAGGGACGAACGATGTATTTTTCTCCAGATTTTAATTAAGGCATGTACTTTGTGTGTGTTACAAGAAACTATATATATTTTTGTCATTTAGTGTTATATAAAAGTTAGGAGTACATCTACATAGTATTTATACACTTTTAGAGTCATATGCTTAGAGGCCAAGGTGTCATAACTCAATAACACAAAAAAGGTGTTGGCACTTCAACGCTACATCACTTCAATATTTCAACATTTAATATCCAAAAATCACCCCTTATCATAACATCCCATAACACCACTTTTTTTAGACCCACATTTTAAAAATATTCAATTTACTAATTAACCCTTTTAGCTATTTCATTCATTGAATAACCTATTACTTCATTAATAAAGTTAAAAATTAAAATACGAAATATAAAAACATTACAAAATAAAAAAAGCTAAGACATAAAAAAAATTACGAAAAAAACTACTACATAAAAAAAGGTTACGAAATAAAAATACAATACGGAAATAAAATAAAACTACTCGGGGCGTTGCAATTTATATTTTTATTTGAGTTTTTTTTTTTCCCATTTCGATCCAATACGCATTGTCCTCATCCATCTCCTTCATGTTAATATCGAGAAATGTAAACTCTTCCAAACGCATTATCGTTCGGTCTTTCTATTTAGTGACCTTGTATGCCAATTGAGCCACTTCCTGTTTCATACGAAGCTCGGATGTCATGAAGTCCCCGAATTGGCTTGACAAGTTGCTTCCCCCATTGCTCGTCGTGGTATCGGATTTCTGTCTTTTTCCGGCAATGTTGTTTACTAGCCGGACGTGGTCGTGCATTATCACCGAATAACTCCATGTTGCTTTCCCCGGGGACGCCTCTAGTTAAACCAACCAGTTCCGACACATCTCATTTTTCATGGGTTTTCAAAATTTCCCACGCATCCTCTTGAGCAAACAAAAACCTTTATGCTCGTCTGATACGTGAGAATCGCACCAGGCTTTACCTCTCGAGGGATCTCGAGAAGCTTACAACCCCCACCAGGCAGTGTACCTGATCGTTGTAGTATAGTATAGTGACAAGTACCGGGGGATTGATCGTTCAGCTAGGAATAGTGTCGCTAGGATTAAAAAACCTAAATACTAGTTCTAAAGATGAGGGATGATTATTTTTGTATTTTTATATTTTTTTGAAAGCAAGTAAAAATCTCGGGTTTAAAGGATTTGGGCGAAATTAGTTGCTAGTCAACTAACCCAATACTAAAGATGCAATCAAAATAAAATACAAGAAATGAAAATAAACTAAATTATACTAAGGTTGTGAGCAATAAGTGGAGAAAATGTGTTTACTTAGATTTCACTACTCCCTAGATATCTTTTACACGTTAATTACTTGTTATAGTTGCATGGATGACGGATTGTATTCCTTAATACCATTCATGGGGTGGCGCACTTAATTCCCCAATCCTATGAGTGCCTACTTCACTCCTATGTCGAGCCGGCTAAGAAGCTCCTAACATGGGATCATTAGAATTTACTCATGCATTAAATACAACCAATAAAACCTAGTGCACGTCAGTTCATGTTTCCTAAGACATTCAAGCATGTTACCATATGGAGATCTGCCAGTTTTCTTAAGCCTAACATCGAAATCATTCATCCAATACAACCATAAACAAGTAATCAACACATAATTAACATCTAGGTTTCATTAGATCCAAGCAAACACAAGATAGATCTAGCCTAGCATGATGGAATTAAGACAAGAACAAGATATAGACAACCAACACATAGACATATTGATTGAATTAAAAGAATACTTATCTCAATTACACATGAAAGGGTTCAAGGGCTGAGAACCCTTGAAAAACCTGTAAAATTCGTACCAAGTTCGTACTTAGGGTTTCTCCAAAACTTCTCTCTTTTTTTAATGTGAAAATTAGAAAACTATATATAGGAAATAGGGTCTGACGGCGTCAAGAACAAATTTGTGATGCCGTCATCTCGCCGCCAAAATACTTCTCGGACTGCCTTGATCTACTTTTGACGCCGTCATGTGTTATGTGTTTCCAGGCCGTCATGCATTTTACTCTTGACGCCCTACCTTGTGACGCCGTCATTTCTTTACTGGATCGTCATGGAAATTACTCTTGACGCCGTCATAAATTCCTTCTTGACGCCGTCACCTACTGTTCCCAGCAAGGAAAATTAAGACTTTGGCGTTTTCTTCACTTTTATGCTCCAAAAACGTCCGAATTGCTTCCTTTTCCAGATTTCTCTCCCAAAGTACCTAAAATCACAAAAGGAACGATTTAGGGCAATATTTGATCAAATAAATTCGAATTCGGGCTTAAATGACCCCCTAAAAGTGGTTCATTTTTTGCCTCATCATATACCCTTACACTTGAGATTTGCTTGTCCTCAAGCAAATGCGCTTTTATTCTACTCAAAATACAAGTTAGGGGTCATTTAACACTAATATAAAAGTAATTACAACAAATAATCGTTCCACTAAAGACCAATAGACAAGCACGGAGGTCATATACTAGCACCTCACAAATAGTGTTTAGATACTCACATCTCTCGAGTGTAATAAAGTATAAATTACAATATGGAAACGGAAGATATCTCTCACTACCTGTCATAGCAAAATAGATTACCATAGGCTTGAGAAATGATCAAACCTCTACCACATGGCGTAAGCACCTAGGATAAACTATCAAAGAGGTCTTTTAAAAGGTTGTAACGTTAGGTGTAGGGATATGAAATACACGGTTTTGTTGGATAAAGGAAGTTTTACTGGTGGCGAGTTAACAATCTTGGTTAATTACATGTACAATATGGCGTTGCTAAGCCAAGACTAGACTCAACTTAAGCTAATAAATGAAAAATAACAAAAACATAAAATGAACATAGAATAAAAAGGGATGGTAGTCCATATGTTTTTTCTCTTTTTCTTTTTCTATTATTTTTTTTTTCTTTTTCTTGATTTTTTCGATTTTTTTTTTTTTTTTTTTTTTTTTTTTTTTTTTTGCGCATACACTCTTACCCTACCATCCAAAATAATACATCGTAGGGAATGTAAATTCCCCTTACACTTGAATTTTTATATACTTTACAATAAACTAATCTAATGACTCGGATTAAGAAAATCAAAACACTTGGAGTACTTTTAAGATTAACGTACATATGGGGGTAATAAATGATGTTCTTCCCCATTACTACCTAAAATAAGTACTTTACCCATGAGTCCCAATCGTCCCAAAACAATATGTACAAAGATATGACTCGACTTAGCAACCATGTAATCAATTAGATAGTTAACTTAGGGTTTAACAAATAACAATAATGCACTAAAAATGAGCGCATACACGGAAGGCTAAGGCGATTTGGTTGTACATTTAAGTGGGGTGTAACAAATTCTTCCTTTAAGTAAAATGCTTAAAGTTAGAAACGAAAAGATAGGCTCGGAGGGGTGTACTAGGGGTTTCGTGTACTAAAAATGAGTACAACGCTAAGGGTGTGGGAAAAATTAGTTGACTTAACTAGCCAAGTAATATGACTTAAATGGTCAAGTAATTATGATACGGGTTTAACACAAGGGTGATCCTAATGCCTCTTATCATGTAGTAAATCCTACTACACAAATGTAGTCTCACTAGCGGTCTCGGGATGCATCACTAACGCAAGTTCTAGAATCTAAATGCTACCGGTACACTCATAAGCACTAATAATAAATGCCTTTCCTATCAAATCTAAAGGCGAACCTCACATATTTGGGTGGAAAATTTTTTCTGAAAGTACGGTTATGTGCTAGTCATACAATCTCCTATCCATGAGACGCTTGCTGATTGATGCTAAACCGTCAACCAAAGTCAACCACGGATGTGGTCAAGATGGTCAAACAGCCTAGAGTCAATGCTCCGTGGAATATAGTGTTTCCCCGGGTCGTTATGTCCCGACGAGGTGTGGATTGTAATCAAACGGTTTCGTGATCGGGTGAATTTGGACAGGAAGGGGTTTGAAAGTGATTACACTACTGATTTGTACAAGGAAATAACTTAAATAAGTTATATGAATAAGACGGGAAATTAGGAAAAACCAGAAACGATTTAAACCTAAAAACGCGTACGTTACGTTTAAATAAAACGTAGACGTACGAAATAAAAAGTGAAAACGGAAATCTGAAAACACCCAGGGGGTGAAAATGACTTTTTTACAAACTAAAAGGTAAAAGAAAATTTTTAGAAAAAGAAAATAAATTTTTAACACTAATTAATTATTTAATATTAATTAAATACTAATTATTAATATTTAAACAACTTAAATATAATACAATGTTAATTAAATACTAAAAAGGTGAAAATAAAATTTCTAAAATTATAAAATAACTAAAAAAAACTTTTGAAATTAAAAATAAGTATTTTTGTCTTTTTGTGATTTTTCTATTAATTAATTACTAATTAATTACTAATTACCTAATTAACTATTTTAAATTAAGAAAAATAGAAAATGAACAGTAAAAATTCTAATAAAATTTATAAAATTATTTTATAACATATAAAAGCTATAAAAAATATAAAAACTAGGTTTTACTTAATAAAAACTAATTATGCTATTTTAAACCAATTATTACTTAATAATTAATAAAACTAAAATTAATTCTAATAAATACTAAATGAGAAAATAAAAATCTGAAAAAATTATTATAAATACTTTAATATATGAGTAATTTAATAAAAATATAAAATAGCTAAGTACTTAATAAAAATTTAAAAATGAAAATTAAAATTAAATTACATTAAATAGAAACTATCACTTAATATTAAATTTGTTTTTCTTGATTTTTCTTTTTTCAAAATTCTTTAAATACTAAAAATAAATAACTTTAACAAAGGCACTTTGGCCAGAAGCTTAAAAATAAGCAGAAGAGAAGCTAAAGGGATTAGCAGATAAGCACATAAGCTTATTAGAACTTATGAAGGCTTGAATAAGTTGCCACAGGCCACCACAGAATTCAATAAGCAAAAACAGATATTAGGTAACTGGAAATAAGCAAAATTGAGTAAAAAGGTACAAGCAAATAAGCACTTATAAGCAATAAGCACCACCACCCATCCTGAGTACCAAACAGGCCTGAATGGCCAAGTTTAAGCAACTGTGGGGCCCACTAGATGGATTGGAAGCCCAAAACAAGAGTGAAACAAGAGAGCTCAGCTCCTAGGCTTTCCAAAAAGCTAGAAAATAAGCTATGGGGTTCACTAGATTGGTCAGGGGAGGGCATGAAAGGTTGGCATAAAACCTGAGTACATCAGCTTATAAACAGAATGGGACAAGATTAATGGGGCAAGCAGCCCAAGTGAATGACCCCTAAAACCTAAAATAAGCTATAAGCCTTGAAGTCTGGCTTATTGGATTTCCAATAAGCCAAAATTCAACAGGTGGGGCCCACTATGGAAACCATGGCAAACCATTGAAATTGGGAGTCTGAGACTAAGTCTGTGGTGCAGGGCATACCCTTGCCCTGCAGCCCTCTTTAAGCTACAAATTAAGCTACAATTAAAAATCACAAAAATCAATCAATGGTGGATTTCTAGAGTTAAGCTGATAGATTATCATGTATGAAAGTTTCACTGCCTAAAACCAAACACAAAAATCCATAAAAATCATGCAATTTTGGGTAAATCTGAGAAAGGTCATTTTTGACTTTTTCACAAGAACATGAACTTTGACTTTAGAGGATTTCCATTGATCCAAAATGATTAAATTTGATGTAAAAAGATATAATGTGACTGTCTTAAACTAAATTAACAAGTTTTTAACTGATATGCATGATTATAATACCTAAACCTATGACAGTTGATGACAGATTAAGCATACACATATATTTTGACTTCTTTAGTAACAAGTACTAGTTTAAATGGTAGAACTAACCTATTAGGGCCTATTCAAACATGTAACAACAAGAAACAACACAACAAACACAGCTGAGACCCACCTATTCTACTGATCCAAACAGTCCCTTATGGGACTTGAATTTTGATTTGTAAAACAGATTGATGATTTGACTTGTAAAACTGGATCTTAAATACTTAATATGTTATGGTAAACAAAATGAAGCACAAATAATTATAAATAAGCAGATTCTAAACTACTACACAGTATAAAGCAAAGAGTGGAAATTTGGACTCACAATTGACTTAGGCTAAGAACTGAGAACCAGAGATCATAAGCACATCCTATAGCCTTCCTTAAGGCACTACAACCCAGGATACTCTAAAACTCTCCCTGCTCCAATCACCATCATCACCACACACAATTTTTTATTTTCACTCTAATTCTTTTGATTTTTTTTTTTTTATTTTTTTTTGTTACTTACCTACACTGTCCTACATGCTATCAAGCTTTAAAAAACTTAATAATAAGCTTGAAGGAGTGCTAAGAAACCAGAATTAACAACTTTTAACAACATAAAAGTCATAATGAAATTTTGACTTAAGATTTTAAAAACTGAATTAATAATGGAAACTTGGAATTAATACTTTAAATAGATTCAAATTACACTAATGAAACTTAATACAATAACTGAAACCAGAAATTACACTTGAAATTGGACAATTCATAAAAACGACATGACTAAATTAGAACTAAACTACTCTACACTAACTACTTTCTTTTCTTCTCTCTTTTCTTTTCTTTTATAGCTCCTGGAGTGTCTCAGAGTCTTTCCCACTTCATTTGTAACCGTAGGATGGCTTTGTTTCAATCTCACCCTTTGAATCTCATTTGGCGGGAAAAACTTAATGGGGCAGGTTGAGTGTTTCTGGTGAGGTAATTAACGAGGGTAGGAGGGGGAAGGTGAGGTTGGTGAGTAAAATTAATGCAAAGGTTGGGTTTGGTGGAAAAGAGGAGGGGGGAGGTGAGACATGGAAGCTGGTTTTCAGGGATGTGGGGGATGATGAACAGTGGTCGGGGGTTGAGGGTGTTGACTGGGTCAAACTGGGAAAGTATTAAAAGGGTTGGGGTGGATTTGGGCTCTTGGTGGGCTGTTTGTGGATCAGGTTGTGTTTGGTTTTGGATTTGGTAACAAAAGGTCCAATTTGGTTTATGTTGTATCACAAGGATCATATATGTAATTTGGTGAAAGATGATGGACTGAAAATGTAATTTTCACATAGATATCATAAGGATCAAACTTGCTAACTTTAATGACCCAAGGATCCAAAATGTATTTTTTTCATTTTTAAAACACCGGGGACCAATTATGACAAATTACCAAACTTAAGGGACCAAACATGTAATTTCCTCAAAATTTCACCCAAGGACCATTTTTGATATATTTTGATTTTCCAAGGGCAAAAAATGATTTTCCTTCCAAAAATATCCCACCAGGGACTGAATCTGCCAAAATCTAAAACTCCAGGGACTAATTCTGTAATTTTCCAAAACTTTTCCGATTTTTCACCAAAGGACAAAATATGACAACTTATGATTGTAAAAGGACCTTTGGTGATAATTTTCTATATTTTGAATATCCAGGGACTAGTTTTGTAATTTTATGAAAGTTGGGGGACTGAAACTGCCAATTTTGCAAACTTTGTGCGTTTTTCATTTGTTTTTGCTCATTTTGCATCTAAAACATATAAAACACATTTTTGAAATATTTTCAGTATTTTGATGCATTACTGAGTGTTTTTGTATGTTTTGCAGTTCAGATTAGACCAAAAATGATGAGTGTTTGAGCACTCATCAATCCCCCACACTAAACTATTGCTAGTCCCTAGCAATACTGTTTTGAAAACTTGATGGATTTTAAACTCTTTACCAAAAGCCATCACTTCTGGAGTAGCCAGGTGTAAGAACCGTGGCACACCTGATAACCGTGTGATTTTGAGCAAACCACCAGCTGTCAACGGATTTGATTTGTCTTTACCAAAAGCCGTTTGCTTCTGGACTAGCCAACTTCTTGATGGACTAAGTCAACATCTTGGTGAGCTGATTACCAATTATGGATTTTCCACGGCCTTTACCACAAGCCATAATCTTGCGGGCTAGCCAACTCATTTGTTTTTGGGGAGTTGAGGAACCATACAATTTTTGGCAAATTGCAAGCCATAAACGGATTTGAGATGTCTTTACCAAGAGCCGTTTGCTCCTGGACTAGCCAATCCATTTTGTCGTTTAGACAAGGCGGACTGATTACCATAAAAAATTTTAAGCACCAGTGAAAAATTTTTTTGAAAAATTTTTGAATTTTGGCTAAAACGGGGGTATTATATAGTAAAATGTGATAAAATTCGCTAGAATAGCGAATACCCCCCCACACTTAGCATGAATATTGTCCTCAATATTCAAAATCCCGGCTATTATGCCGACATTTTGAACGTAAAAGGGCGACATTACAAGCTAAGCGTGGAAAACACCATTTTGTATTTTCACTTCTGTAATCATAGCATGGGGGACTCCCCCACACTTAGGGTTTTCACCCTATAAGCATGCTCTGTTTGTGTTTACCGAGTCGCTAGCGTGACTCGACCCCGAATTCATTTGTCCTTGGGGAAGCATGATGTGGAAGAAACAATCTCAATCGGACTTTCATTCAAAATGTTTGGACAAACATATGAAGCACGTGAAAGTTCCACACCGATGAGATAAGTATCCGGCTCAAGATAATGATACATGAAAATGCCGGGATCAAATATAGTGTCTTCATTCCCGAAGGAGTGAAGAAGAGAAGAAGTCACCTTATAGGTGAAGAAAAGGAAGAAAATCATGATAAAAAGCATGATTTGATCTTCTTCCTCAAGAGGAGGCTCAATAGCCTGAGTTTGGATTTCAAAGGGTAAGCTCGTAAACAACCCGAGAGGGTGGGTGGGAATTTGCAAATTCTCATAATTGAGAGCATCTCCCCCCGGGCTATCAAACTGATGAGCGAGTTCACCGGAGAACTCCTCATGAAGAGAATCATTCACAAGATGTGAATCAGGGAACTCAAGTTCCGGAATAGACTCATCACAATCCTCAATCTGAGTACCAAAGAGTGGATTATCAGAAATCAAAGTGAATTCAGAATCGAATTCAAATAGAGGATTGGCGAGAGTGGTATTGAATGTTTCGGGAACAAAGTGATTAATACTCTCTATTGGATTGTCAGGATAAGAAGTGAGTGACGGATCATGATAAAGGAGACTTTCAATTTCTCCCAGATCGGCTTGGAAATCGAGGAGACCATCATCACTTTCCAATGAAAGTGGATCGATGTGAGCAAGTTCATCAGCGAACTCCTCAAGAAGATGATCAGCATTAGTTTGTGGAACTGATGCCTCAACATACTCGATGTCTCCATGAGATGTACAATCATCATTAAAATCTGAAAAAATCTCAAAATGATCGTTTGAACACTCAAGAGGGGATGGAATATCACAAATATCATCCAAAGTTCCCTGTGACTCTCCCGGGATTGGGACAAGGATCTCAACACTAGACTTTATTAATTCGTCCGATTCCTTATTAGGAACAATGTCAAGATGCTCATCCCCCATGTTTAGAGAGTGAGTGTGAACTTCGGGTGTGATAGCAGACTGAGGGAGTGGAGAGGAGCTAGCATTCATGGATTGTATGAGTTCCATTTGATCTTCTGCTAGTAATTTCTCCGTCTCATCATTTCCTCCCTGATTATCCATGGAAGGAATCACAACTGACGAATCTGATGAATCGTTTTGAATAATGACAATGTTATCATCATCGTCATCATAAAGAGCAGCATAGCAAAGATTGGCACGTATTTTAGCCGCTCTTTGCTCAGCAAGTAATTCTTCCATGCTCTTTTCGTTTCTAGCTTCTCGTTCTTCAGCAAGTAATTTTGCCATTGATTTTTCACGAGAATCTTGAAACGATGTAGTAGCTAACCCCTCCTTAAATTTTTTAAATGCTTCAAGAACCTCCTGACAAAGGTCTTGTGGGAATTGAGGGGTTGCTTGGGTCAACTGGTATTGTGGAGGTGGGTCTTGAAACGAATAGTCGTAATTGTTACAAGGAAATGGATTCCCTGTTTGACAATCAGAGCTAGTGTGTGGACCTTCACAATACTCACAACAGTAAAACTGATGTGGCTGTGAGTCATATGTGCATGAGTCATAATTGTTATCAGGAAACTGCTCATAGACAAGCGTGTTTCCCGATTGACAATCAGAACTGCAGTGTGGACCACCACAGTACTCACAACAGTAAAACTGTTGAGTCTGGCTTGGTGTATCTTGATACGAAGCATCATTGAAATTTGGGTAATATGATTCTTGCTCGTATGAATGTGATGGGTAATTGGAAAAATTTGAAGAGTCGTTGAATGAGTTTTGATTAGGATCATAAGCAAATGAATTACTCGACCCACAAAACAAACAACTCCCATTTTGAATATCATTACCACATTGTACACATGTACACCAACTACATGGCAAACCAAAAAGTGGCTCACCATAACCAACACAAGGAATAAAAGCCGGAGGTGGGACAAGTGGTGTGCTCTTAGAGCTAGCAATTTCCACCACTTCCGTTATGGTCTCTGATGAGGCGAAAAATGATCCGTTTTTAGGGGGTCATTTAAGCCCGAATTCGAATTTATTTGATCAAATATTGCTTTAAATCGTTCCTTTTGTGATTTTAGGTCCTTTGGGAGTGAATTCTGGAAAAGGAAGCATTTTGGATGTTTTTGGAGCATAAAAGTGAAGAAAACGCCAAAGACTTAATTTTCCATACTGAGAACAGTACCTGACGGCGTCAAGAGCATTTTGGTGACGGCATCAAGAGTAAAAGTGGTGACGGCCCAGAGAGAATGTGAAGGCGTCACCCAAGGCCGTCACGTGTTAACTTGTCAAAACTTGCGCGCGGAGTAGCTGATATTGTTTTGGTCATAACTTTTGCATACGAACTCGGATTTAGGTGATTCAAAAGCCCACGCGAAGAGGACGAAGAGATCTGCAATTTGGTGAAAAAATGGTCTTGACGGCGTCAAGAGAACGAGCTGACGCCGTCAAGCCTTGCCGACAGAAAACATGCCTATAAATATAACATCATAACTACACTTTTTGTAAGCCCTAAACCCTAAAGTCGATTCCTGGGTTTAGGTGGGTGTTTTTCCAGCAACTTAGAGGGTTTCAATCACTCCATAAACATCATGTATTGGTTTGATGATTCTATCTCAACTATGTCTTTCATTATTCTCGTTGATTGTCCTTCTTTGATTATGATTTGCTAATTCACCTTGTGTCTACTTATGATTATGTGAAACTTGTATATAATTGATTAGATCTCATTGATTTCTTGTTGATGTTGTGTCTATCTCCATCAATTAAGGCGTGACAACTTCAATAGATCTAGTTGGTTTAGTTTATAATCCTTGTTTCCTATTGATTCTTGTTTTGATTGAATGATTTATATGTTAGGCTTAAGAAAACTGGCAGATCTTCAAATGGTAACATGCTTGAACGTCTTAGGAAACATGAACCTATTGCACTAAGGTCTTTATTGGTTGTATTTAATGCATGAGCCACTGTTTACAATCCCTATAGTTGTGTTGGGCATGGTGTAGGAGGAGATAAGAGCTCATAGAATTGGGGAGTTATGTGCAATACCCCATGAATGGTATTAAGGAATACAACCCGTCAATTAAAACAAGGTTACAATTCAATAGGTAGGATTGGATAGCTAGCAAGGAGTAACATATCATAGGTAGACATGTTTCACTTATCTTGTAGAACCCTAGTTTACTTTTCTTGTTAATTAGTTTAAATAGTAGCTTTTGGGTTAGTTGATTAGCAACTAATTCCGCCCACTCTCCCAAAACCCGAGATTTTTACTTGCTGTTCATAAAATATAAAAATACAAAAAGAATCATCCTTCACCTTTAGACCTAGTTAGATTAATTTCAATCCTAACGACACTATTCCTAGCTGAACGATCAATCCCCCGGTACTTGTCACTATACTATACTACAACGATCAGGTACACTGCCTGGTGGGGGTTGTAAGCTTCTCGAGATCCTTCGAGAGGTAAAGCCTGTTGCGATTCCCACGCATCAAGTTTTTGGCGCCGCAGCCCGGGGAATAGTTATTGTTTAGGTTGAATTTGATTTTTATTAGGTCTACTCATTAGATTCCTTTTTAGTGAGATTTTTACTTTCTTTTTATTAGCTTTCTTGTAGTCTATCTTTTCTTTGTGCATTTGTTCGTAGAAACCTTTCCATTGACTCTTCCGTTCACCATTATGAAGAATGCGAATCCACCATACTACCGACCACGAAACCCATTCTACCCTAATGACATCTTGATGTTCAAACAATATCGAGATGAACCCATATATGATGCATGGACTCGTTTTAAAAATTTACTCCGAATAGTCCCTCATCATAGTTTCGCTTTAGCATCCCTAACCCAGACCTTTTACTATCGTGTTAACCGATATGACCAAATGTGCATTGAGGATTTTGCCAATGGGGACTTTAGGGAATTAAATGCTGAAGAAGCATGGGATGCCATAGAAGATTGTGCCCAATATTATTACAGATTAGACAACCCGACAAACAACATAACAAATCATTTGACGACAAATTTGAAGGATCATGAAACAAGTTTGTTGGGGGATGAATATACTCATGTTGAGATACCTAGTTGGATGGCACCTAATATCATAGTACAAAACAAACATATAGGTAATCTAGGTACAATGGAGGATGAGGTGGATAATCCAAGCCCACAAAGTACCCCACAAGTCCTACCATCATTTGAGGCACATACACCACCCGTGACTTACCCGGAAGAAGTAGAAGAGACTATAGGAACCCCAATTGAGGTAGAACCCTTGGACCAAGCACCACTTGAGGATATAGGTTTGAATACTTGTAGTGATAACCTTACTCCTAGTTCTAGGGAATTTCCTAATGTTGATGAACCGGAACCTCAACCTTTACACAAATTCCCATCCTTAGATTTATTTCTAGGAGACAAAAGAGGAACCGACCCACCCATCAACCAATATTATCCGGGTAGTTTTAGGATGAAGGAAGCCATTCACTCACCCCCTTCACCTCACGTGGCATATTTCCACCATAAGGGTGTGTATCACTACTTTCACCCACACTTAATCCTAAGTGTAGGGAAAACCTCCCCTATTTCCATTAAATAAGGGTAGAGTCAGGCTCGTGACTCGAACAAAAACAAGCGCTTGTTGGGAGGCAACCCAACCCATGTTTTTAATTGTTTGATGTTTTTATTTTATTTGTTTGTTTGTGTCATATATGCTTAATCATGGTTGTTTAATTTTCATGTTTCGAATAATTTGTGAAAATGCTTTATTTTGTTTTTAACCTTGTCTTAATTGCATATAAAGGTATTTTACAAAAAGATAAGTGTAGGGAAATTTATATCTTGTTAAAAAGAGCTAAATTTGAACATGAAAACTTCACAATTCATGATTAGCGTATATTTTATCTTGTTTGTGTGTCAATAATTGTGGAAATGTTTTATGAGTTCCTATTTGTAATTCATTCCACAAGTATCCTATCCTTTTGTTGCTTTGTCTTGTTTCTATTTCTAAGTCTGGAATTACATCTAGTTGTGATTTTTGTTCGGTTTGATGCTTTGGTTTTTGTGTTTGTTGATTACAGGACAAGAAGATGATTTATATTTCTGGAGGGAAGCTTTCAACGTTCGTCTTCTTGGAGGTAGATTTTACCATGTTGTCACATTATCCACGGTGAACGAATCAGGGGAGTATTAGTTTCTTTCATTCTTATTTATTTACTTTTACATCTTTTATCTAGAACATTGGGGACAATGTTCAGTTTAAGTGTAGGGAGGGTATATTAGAAACTATTACTCCACTTGGTTTTTGTTTTGTTTGATGGTAGATGTGTAATAAAACTATGAGAAATACTTGTTAGTGTAATTTTAGCGCCAAATTTAAAATTTTTTACAACATTTAGGAGTGAAACTTTAGCCATTGCAAGCGTCTCATGGATAGGAGATTGTATGACTAGCACATAACCGTATATTCAGAAAAATTTTCCACCCAAATATGTGAGGTTCACCTTTAGATTTGATAGGAAAAGCATTTACTATTAGTGCTTATGAGTGTACCGGTAGCATTTAGATTCTAGAACTTGCGTTAGTGATGCATCCCGAGACCGCTAGTGAGACTACATTCGTGTAGTCGGATTTACTACATGATAAGAGGCATTAGGATCACCCTTGTGTTAAACCCGTATTATAATTACTTGACCATTTATGTCATATTACTTGACTAGTTAAGTCAACTAATTTTTCCCACACCCTTAGCGTTGTACTCATTTTTAGTACACGAAACCCCTAGTACACCCCTCCGAGCCTATCTTTTCGTTTCTAACTTTAAGCATTTTACTTAAAGGAAGAATTTGTTTACAATCCACTCCAAATGTGCAACCAAATCGCCTTAGCCTTCCTTGTATGCACTCTTCTTTAGTGCATTATTGTTAATTGTTTAAACCCTTTGTTAGTTGTCTAATTGATTACATGGTTGCTAAGTCGAGTCATATCTTGTACATATTTGTTGGATCGTGAACACCTTGAACTTGTGTTGATAATGATACTTTGAGTGATACCACTAAGTATGCGGAATCTACTTAATGATATTTAGAAGATTAATTGTAAGTGAAACAGATTTATGTATGACCAATGAATATAACAAAACAACTAGCTCCAATATTATTAATAATAATAATACGAGTGATCTGAGATATCACTAGGGTTACACCTTGAAGCTCTAAGAAAACCATATATAAAACGTATCATCTAGGATCTCCTTTTATACAACAAGGAGTCCTCTTGTACAAGATAAGTATAATACTAATAGAATAAGATATACACAAAATCTTTTCTATGTTTATCAATGCGCGTTTCTCTAACAGCTAACAAGTGAGCAGTGGTAATATTTGTTCTTGCAGTGGTAATGAGTTTCCACTGCAAGTACAATCTTCTTGCAGTTGTAATATCTTCACTAGCCGTGGTAACTGATAGAATGATTCCCAACAATCCTCCCCTAAACTTATGATTTATTTGTAAATCAATAAGTTTCTTCAAGTATATAATAAACCTGAGGATATGGGAATTCTTCCAAACACTTATCTTGTTTTTCTTAATCCTTTATCAGCTCTTACACTTTAATCTTTAATCTTCTGAATCAAAGCTCTAACCTTCTCATTATCTGCATAAACTCTCTGCATAAACACTTAACTTTGACATGCTGAGAGCAAACCATGCTGAGAACAAACCTCCCCTGAATCTGATCATTATTATTAAAATTTTGTATCCTCCCCTGTTTGGGAGAATCTCCATCAATAAGCAGCATAATCAGACAAAAGTCAGAAGTCCTTCCATCAATAAATATCCACCTGTTAAGAGAATGGTGTACACAGTTCCATCAATTCCTTTTGGTAACATACTACCTTCAGCACTTCCAGATGTATTACCTTCTGGGAGAGGTGCATCATAAGGCATAGAGACTGCACAGCCTATATCTAATTCTTGAGAAGCAGACACATGAAGTGTTGCCAAAGAAAAAGTTTACACTGTCAGTGGTAACTGTGAACCTGCAGTGGTAAAAATCAAAAGAGTTTTTCAAAGAGCAATGATAAGTAAAACATGTAAACTTTTCTGCTCTAATTATAGTTTTTAGCAAACTATCAGCTATCAACGGATTTGATATGTCTTTACCATGAGCCGTTTGCTATGGACTAGCCAACTCTTGATCACAAAGATGTATGGTGAGTTGATAACCTAGTTTTTGGTAAACTATCAACCATGAACGGATTTGATGTGTCTTTACCTGTAGCCGTTTGCTCAGGACTAGTTGATTCTTATGTGGATTAGACATGGTGAATCAATAACCATTTGTTATGTGTCTTAAGATACACATCTTATAACTCCATTCAAATTAACCATCCAATCTTTACCAAAAATAGTAAACCCAAGTAACTTTTAACCAAGTTACTATTTATACATTTATTGCTCCAAAGGCAACTTGATATCTTCCATAATTACTTCTTCAACCTACCAAAACTGATGGAAATAAATAATCTTCATTAATTAGCCATAAACCTTGACTTTGCATATAAATAGGGATCAAAAACTTTTATCTTTCATCAACAATATCCCTCAAGAAACATAATCCCATACAGCATCATGAGTTGGTTTCCACTTATCTATATCTCCTCGGATGATTCTTCAGATGAAGAAATCAGCTACTACTCAGATTCTGAAGAGCATTCTACTGGATGGAGTGGATACTTTCCACCAACAACTGCATCAGCTCCATCTGTTGATGTTGATTCAGAGAAAGATGATCCAACCTTCAACCTGTCTGAGGAACTACCAAAAGCACTTACAACTGCCCTGAAGACTGCCATAAGCAACATGAAGTGGCCAGAGTCATCAAAGCATGCAAAAGATCTGAAACCTTCACCACAAGTGCTTGGTCTTGCATGTCCAAGGAAGCAACTATCCTTTGATGAGAAGAGGAACAAGCCAGCTAAGAGCAAGCATACATATGAGGTCAAAAGGAAAGAAGCCTATGTAGTGTCTGAAGATCTTAGGTTGTTAGGTTGTAAGTTGTTGACATGTGTTTTGAAGTTGTCTTTGGAAAAGAATGTACTCTGCAACCCTTGTTAAGCAATAAATAAATGATCTTCTCTATTTCCTTGTTAACACTGTGAGAGCAAATCTTTCCACTGTATGATGCATAGTTTCCACTGAGCTGATTTGTTAGTGAAAAACCATACATACATATACAAACAATAATAGTACATTAAAAACTATCCTGCTACACTAAAAAGTATTAGATATCAAGAGTTTATGGATTAAGCATTCCAATACCTGTTACCAAGTACTGAAACCTACCCACATCAAGCCCTTTTGTTAATAAATCAGCATAATTGTCATCAGTATGAATTTTGACAATATTTATGAGCTTTTTCTCAAAACAATCTCTAATAAAGTGATGTCTAATTTCAATATGTTTAGTTTTAGTGTGTTGCACAGGATTCTTAATAATGCAAATTGTACTACTATTGTCTATATAGATGATGGTGTTCATGAAATTGTACCCATAATCCAAGAGTTGATTCTGAAGCCAAAGGATCTGAGCACAACAACTAGCAGCTGCAACATATTCTGCTTCAGTAGTTGAAGTAGCAACCATTGTCTGTTTCTTGCACTGCCATGACACCAATCTACATCCAAGGAATTGACATCCTCCTGTGGTTGACCTTCTATCCAAGCTTGCACCAGCATAGTCACTATCTGAGTAGGTAATCAACTCCATAGGAGATTCCCTTGGATACCACAATCCCAGATTAGGATAAGTCTTCAAGTATCGAAAAATCTTTTCCACTGCAGTCATATGAGATGTCTTTGGAGTCACTTGAAATCTTGCACAAGCACACACAGCAAACATAATGTCTGGCCTTGATGAAGTAAGATACATCAAAGAGCCAATCATTGACCTGTAAGTATGCACATCCACATTTACACCACTAGCATTCTTCAACAATAAGTGAGTGGTCTTGTCAGCAGGGGTATTGGAAGATTTTGCATCAGTGAACTTAAACTTCTTAATAATCTCAGCCACATACTTGTCTTGACTAATAAAAATTCCTTCTTTACTCTGTTGAACTTGCAGCCCCAAAAAGAATGTGAGTTCCCCCATAGAACTCATCTGAAATTCATCTTTCATCAGCTTCTCAAACTCTTTACACATCTCTGGTTTAGTTGATCCAAAGATAATATCATCAACATACACTTGAACAAGTAGAATATCACCCTCAGTGAAGACGACTGTCTTTGAAAGGACAAGATATTGTCGGAATTTGTCGAATGCAAACACTACGGCTAATAATTCTTTTTCGGTGGTGGAGTAGTTCTCTTGAGCGGGATTCATGGTTTTGCTAGCGTAGTAAATAGGTTGGAAAAGCTTGTCACGTCGTTGACCTAATACAGCCCCGACAGCGAAGTCGCTAGCGTCACACATGATTTCAAATGGTAACTCCCAGTTGGGTGTGATCATGATTGGAGCTTGAGTGAGTTCCCTTTTTAAGAGATCGAAAGCATCTTTGCATTCTTGGGAAAAATCGAACGGAGCATCCTTCACAAGCAATTGAGTCATTAGCCGGGCAATTTTGGAGAAGTCTTTGATGAATCTCCGATAAAATCCGGCGTGCCCCAAAAAACTGCGTATTGCCTTAACAGTCGTGGGGTATGGTAACTTAGATATAGCTTCAACTTTAGCTTGGTCCACCTCTATTCCGTTCCCTGAGATCTTATGCCCTAACACAATTCCTTCCTTTACCATGAAATGACACTTTTCCCAGTTTAACACCAAGTTGGTTTCCTCACAACGTTTAAGCATCTTTTCTAAATTAGCAAGACAGCGGTCGAAGGAGTTTCCGAAGACTGAAAAGTCATCCATGAACACTTCCATGCTGTCTTCCATGAGTTCGTGAAAGATTGCGGTCATGAAACGTTGGAAAGTGGCGGGGGCATTACATAGCCCAAAAGGCATCCTTTTGTAGGCAAATGTTCCATAGGGGCAAGTAAACGTGGTCTTTTCTTGGTCCTCGGGTGCTATGGGGATTTGAAAATATCCAGAGAATCCACCCAAGAAGCAATAGTACTCGTGTCCAGATAATCTCTCTAACATCTGATCAATGAATGGTAAGGGAAAGTGATCTTTCCTCGTGGCATCATTGAGCTTTCGATAGTCGATGCATACCCGCCATCCAGTGACAGTTCTCTGGGGCACCATCTCACCCTTGTCATTCTTTACTACAGTCATTCCACCCTTTTTGGGTACCACCTGCACAGGACTGACCCATGGGCTATCCGAGATCGGGTAAATCAGTCCTGCATCCAAAAGTTTGATAACTTCTTTCTTTACTACTTCCTTAATGTTAGGGTTCACTTGCCTCTGGGGTTGCACAGTAGGTTTATAATCTTCCTCCATAAGAATCTTATGTGTGCAAAAAGTTGAGTCAATCCCCTTAATGTCGGCTACACTCCATGCGAGTACCCCCTTGTATTTTTTTAGGACCTCTAAGAGTTTAACTTTTTGTTCTTGTTCCAAGGAAGAGTTTATGATTACCGGGAGTTGGTCCTCCCCCTGAAGGAAGGCATACTCCAAATGGTTAGGAAGCTCTTTAAGATCAACGTTAGGAGGTTCGATAATAGAAGGTTTGAGCTTGTTTTCGGGCTTTCGGAGCTCGAGATGCTCCGTTGCCTCCTGTCTGGGGTAGAAGGAGACTGCATTAACATCCTCCGTATTTTCCACCTCTAGCAAAGGCAGAAAACTCTCGTCCCATAGCCAGCCTTCATCGATTTGTTCATCGATGCAACTGTCAATGACATCTGTGAGTTCATCTACTTCCCCGATAAAGTAGAGCCGGTTGGCTGCTTCGAGGGAGAGGTCCATAGAATCCTTAATGTCGAAGGTTGTGCTATCGTCTCCCACTCGTAAGGTCAATTTGCCATCGTAGACATCGATGACTGCACGAGCGGTAGCAAGAAATGGTCTACCTAAGATGATAGGTACCAAGTCATCCTCCTCCATATCCAGGATTACGAAGTCGACCGGGAATTTAAATTTCCCAACTTTGACTAGCACATTCTTGCATATCCCTACGGGTTACTTGACTGATCTATCGGCTAGTTGGATGTTCATACGGGTAGACTTCAATCCAGAATATCCTAGTTTACGGAACATAGAGTGAGGCATGAGATTGATACTCGCTCCCAAATCGGCAAGAGCATTCTTGATTGATAGAGGTCCTATGGAGCAAGGCAAGGTGAAGCTGCCCGGATCGTCTACCTTCTTTGGTAGCCCTCGATGGGTTACCACTGAGCATTCTTCCCCCAGGGTCACAAGACCTTCGAGTTTCTTCCTGTTGGCGAGCAGCTTTTTGAAGTATGTGCTATACTTTGGCATGTGATAGCAAGCATCAAGGAGAGGTATGGTGACAACTGAGTCTTTTAGGTATGACAAGAACCTCTTGTTATCATTCTCGGTTTTCTGGTTTCTTAATCGGGACGGGAATGGGATTCTCACAGGTTGGTTAAGCAAGGCCGATGGGGAAGGGATCGTTACGGGCGGTTGGTCTGGGGTGCCAATGCCGACATCCTGCTCCTCCTCCTCAGGTTTGTCTGGATCGAGGGTGACGGGGGACGAGTTTGGGTAAGGAGGGTCCTTGGTTGTCGTTCCAGCTCGTGTGGTTATCGCGAGCATGGGGTCCATTTTTCTTTCTAATGGCGTTTGGAGGTGATCTAGGGCTGAGTTAAGCTTGTTGAAAAATTCTCCAATACCCTCCTGCTGCTCGTCGAAAAGCTCATTAAGCCCTTTCATTTGCAAGTCTTTTTCTTGAGTGAAGTGACCAAGGTCACCTTCGAAATTGCTCCTAATTTTGAATTCAGGGCCTTCCTCCCCTTCTCTTCTCTTTACCAGATTTCCCCAAATGGTGTAATCGTCATTTTGGTAGAAAGGCAAAAGGGAGGGATCAACATAAATGTCCCCTCCTGACAAGCACGCATGTTCAGTTGTGGCTGCTCCTCCGCATTCCTCTACCTCATGCGGGCCTCCACAGTAATCGCAGATCAAGTAAGGATTCGACAACAGTTTAGGTAATTGCGATCCAGCTAGGTAATCCACTCTTTTGTGAATTTTGTTCAACCGATCCGAGGTGATCTCAGAAATGCTGATAGTCGACTCAGGTTCATCCCAAGTGTCATCCTGGTCTTGAGCATATTCTTCAATCCTATCCCATCCTTCCTCGGCACTAAGATTGGCCAATCTTCCTTTCCTAGATTGGTTAATTCCGTTCCGGTCATTAGAGGAGATATTTTCGTAAAAGATTTGGACCAAGAGCCAAAGTTCAATGCCATGATGTGGAACTTGTCTTATTAAATCTTTGAATCTAGTCCACGATTTATGGAAGGGTTCATCCTTCCCCTTTCGGAAACGAAGGATCCTATCCCTAAATGCTGAGGTTTTTCCAGGTGGAAAGAACTTCTCATAGAACTTGGATATGAGTTGCTCCCATGTGAAAATAGATTCGGAAGGGAGTTTGTCATACCATTCTTGGGCTTTTTCGTATAAGGTGAAAGGAAAGAATCGCAATCGGGATGTGTTTCTAGTAGCCCCATCCGTATGGATGGTGTCCACTATTTTTAGGAAGTCCTTGATGTGTTGGATTGAATTTTCCTCATCAAGTCCGTGGAACTTACACACACTTTTGACAAGCCAAACATCGTTTGCATGCAAGACCTCGTTGGTGTGTTCGTTTGGGTAAACAATGGCATTAGAAAAGCCATGAGGAGTTGGGGAAGAGTAGTCCTTGAGACGCTTAGGAGGAGGTATTATAGGGGTACTCATCTCGTTGTGGGAGCTAGGGGTTGTGATGTGATTTTTTGAATTTTCCTCAGAAAGAGGTGCATCAAAGTCGATAGCAATGCTGGATGGTTCAGGAGTTGAGTGAGTTCGTCTTAACCTACACATTTCTCTTTCGGGTTCTGCATAAGGCAAGACAAGGTCTTTAGTGGTACTACGACTCCTAGTGATCCTAAGGTTGGAGAATTCGTTGGTTGCCATGATGGCGGACGGTGAAGAGTTACGAACAAAGGCACGAAGAAATAAGATAGACTAAAGAAGACCTAAAAATAAAAATAAAATCTTACTAGAAAAGAATCTAGCAAGTAGACCTAATAAAAAGAAATTCTAACCTAGACAATAACTATTCCCCGGGCTGCGGCGCCAAAAACTTGATGTGTGGGAATCGCAACAGGCTTTACCTCTCGAGGGATCTCGAGAAGCTTACAACCCCCACCAGGCAGTGTACCTGATCGTTGTAGTATAGTATAGTGACAAGTACCGGGGGATTGATCGTTCAGCTTAGGAATAGTGTCGCTTGGATTAGAAAGCCTAATTACTAGTTCTAAAGGTGAGAGATGATTATTTTTGTGTTTTTATATTTTATGGAAAGCAAGTAAAAATCTCGGGTTTTAGAAGAGTGGGCGGAATTAGTTGCTATTCAACTAACCCAAAACTAAGATACAATCAAAATAAAATACTAAAAATGAAAATAAACTAATTTATACTAAGGTTGTGAGCAGTAATTGGAGAAAATGTGTTTACTTAGATTTCACTACTCCCTAGATATCTTTTACACGTTAATTACTTGTTATAATTGCATGGATGACGGATTGTATTCCTTAATACCATTCATGGGGTGGGATACATAACTCCCCAATTCTATGAGCTCTTATCTCCTCCTACACCATGCCCAGCACAACTATAGGGATTGTAAACAGTGGCTCATGCATTAAATACAACCAATAAAGACCTAGTACGCCTCGGTTC
The DNA here is from genome assembly GCA_030686995.1 of Artemisia argyi. NCBI lineage: Eukaryota > Viridiplantae > Streptophyta > Magnoliopsida > Asterales > Asteraceae > Artemisia > Artemisia argyi. The sequence continues at coordinate 174,097,406 of CM060699.1, read as the reverse complement.
ATGTTTCTTAAGACGTTCAAGCATGTTACCATTTGGAGATCTGCCAGTTTTCTTAAGCCTAACATATAAATCATTCATCCAAAACAAGAATAAACAAGTAATCAACACATAATTAATATCTAGGTTTCATTAGATCTAAGCAAACACAAAAGAGATCTAGCCTAGCATAATGGAATTGAGACAAAAACAAGATATAGACAACCAACACATAGACATATTGATTGAATTAGAAGAACACTTATCTCAATTACAATGCAAGGTATCAAGGGTTTGGAACCCTTGAAAAACCTGTAAAAGTTGCACCAAAATCGTCTTTAGGGTTTCTCCAAAACTCCTCTCTTTTAATGTGAAAAACTAGAAAACTATATATAGGAAAATAGGGATGACGGCGTCAAGAACAAATTTGTGACGCCGTCATCTCGCCGCCAAATACTTCCTCGGACGGCCTTGATCTACTTCTGACGCCCTGTGTGACGCCGTCATGAGCTACGGATTTTAATTCTTGGGGTTTGACGCCGTCATGAATTTACTCTTGACGCCTTCATGTACTGTTCCCAGCTTGGAAAATTGAGACTTTGCCGTTTTCATCACTTTTATGCTCCAAAAACGTCCAAAATGGCTTCTTTTCCAGAATTCACTCTCCAAGTACCTAAAATCATAAAAGGAACGATTTAGGGCAATATTTGATCAAATAAATTCGGATTCGGGCTTAAATGACCCCCTAAAAACGGACCATTTTTCGCCTCATCAATATAAAAATACAAAAAGAATCATCCTTCACCTTTAGACCTAGTTAGATTAATTTCAATCCTAACGACGCTATTCCTAGCTGAACGATCAATCCCCCGGTACTTGTCACTATACTATACTACAACGATCAGGTACACTGCCTGGTGGGGGTTGTAAGCTTCTCGAGATCCCTCGAGAGGTAAAGCCTGTTGCGATTCCCACGCATCTGTCTCGGGTTTTGGTTCTTGATTAACGTGAAGATTGGGTAAGTCGTTCTTTTCAGTCACTGCCCTAAGCTCTGTACGTTTGCTTGACGACCTTATAACCTTATATCGTGAAAGGCTATGATCAATTGTGAGCTTAGGTTTTTGGACAACCGTAGGTTGGACGTATTTAGCACTTCCATCGTCAGATGGAAGTACATGGTCCTTTGTCACCTTGGTTTCTTGATTCATTTCCCTCACCGGAGAGGGAATAGGAATCGAAGGTCCATCATGATCAACACGACATCTCGATATTTTTGACAAAGCCATAAGTTTTTCAATTTTGCTCTCAAAGGCCCATTGTTTAAAGAAATCGTCATCGAGAGATGTCATTTAGAATTATACATGAGAGGGGTATAAGAAGGTAGAATCAAACTGATAGAGGGTAAGGAAAAATATTTTTGGGTTTTTATGGAAAAATATGAACAAGGATGGATAAATGTACAATGGAACGAATTCCAAAGACACTAATCAGAAAAACCGTTTAGATACGCACACAACCTCCCCGGCAGCGGCGCCAAAAATTGATTGATGCTAAACCGTCAACCAAAGTCAACAACGGATGTGGTCAAGATGGTCAAACAGCCTAGAGTCAATGCTCCGTGGAATATAGTGTTTCCCCGGGTCGTTATGTCCCGACGAGGTGTGGATTGTAATCAAACGGTTTCGTGATCGGGTGAATTTGGACAGGAAGGGGTTTGAAAGTGATTACACTACTGATTTGTACAAGGAAATAACTTAAATAAGTTATATGAATAAGACGGGAAATTAGGAAAAACCAGAAACGATTTAAACCTAAAAACGCGTACGTTACGTTTAAATAAAACGTAGACGTACGAAATAAAAAGTGAAAACGGAAATCTGAAAACACCCGGGGGGTGAAAATGACTTTTTTACAAACTAAAAGGTAAAAGAAAATTTTTAGAAAAAGAAAATAAATTTTTAACACTAATTAATTATTTAATATTAATTAAATACTAATTATTAATATTTAAACAACTTAAATATAATACAATGTTAATTAAATACTAAAAAGGTGAAAATAAAATTTCTAAAATTATAAAATAACTAAAAACAACTTTTGAAATTAAAAATAAGTATTTTTGTCTTTTTGTGATTTTTCTATTAATTAATTACTAATTACCTAATTAACTATTTTAAATTAAGAAAAATAGAAAATGAACAGTAAAAATTCTAATAAAATTTATAAAATTATTTTATAACATATAAAAGCTATAAAAAATATAAAAACTAGGTTTTACTTAATAAAAACTAATTATGCGATTTTAAACTAATTATTACTTAATAATTAGTAAAACTAAAATTAATTCTAATAAATACTAAATGAGAAAATAAAAATCTGAAAAATTATTATAAATACTTTAATATATGAGTAATTTAATAAAAATATAAAATAGCTAAGTACTTAATAAAAATTTAAAAATGAAAATTAAAATTAAATTACATTAAATAGAAACTATCACTTAATATTAAATTTGTTTTTCTTGATGTTTCTTTTTTCAAAATTCTTTAAATACTAAAAATAAATAACTTTAACAAAGGCACTTTGGCCAGAAGCTTAAAAATAAACAGAAGAGAAGCTAAAGGGATTAGCAGATAAGCACATAAGCTTATTAGAACTTATGAAGGCTTGAATAAGTTGCCACAGGCCACCACAGAATTCAATAAGCAAAAACAGATATTAGGTAACTGGAAATAAGCAAAATGGAGTAAAAAGGTACAAGCAGATAAGCACTTATAAGCAATAAGCACCACCACCCATCCTGAGTACCAAACAGGCCTGAATGGCCAAGTTTAAGCAACTGTGGGGCCCACTAGATGGATTGGAAGCCCAAAACAAGAGTGAAACAAGAGAGCTCAGCTCCTAGGCTTTTCAAAAAGCTAGAAAATAAGCTATGGGGTTCACTAGATTGGTCAGGGGAGGGCATGAAAGGTTGGCATAAAACCTGAGTACATCAGCTTATAAACAGAATGGGACAAGATTAATGGGGCAAGCAGCCCAAGTGAATGACCCCTAAAACCTAAAATAAGCTATAAGCCTTAAAGTCTGGCTTATTGGATTTCCAATAAGCCAAAATTCAACAGGTGGGGCCCACTATGGAAACCATGGCAAACCATTGAAATTGGGAGTCTGAGACTAAGTCTGTGGTGCAGGGCATACACTTGCCCTGCAGCCCTCTTTAAGCTACAAATTAAGCTACAATTAAAAATCACAAAAATCAATCAATGGTGGATTTCTAGAGTTAAGCTGATAGATTATCATGTATGAAAGTTTCACTGCCTAAAACCAAACACAAAAATCCATAAAAATCATGCAATGTTGGGTAAATCTGAGAAAGGTCATTTTTTACTTTTTCACAAGAACATGAACTTTGACTTTAGTGGATTTCCATTGATCCAAAATGATTAAATTTGATGTAAAAAGATATAATGTGACTGTCTTAAACTAAATTAACAAGTTTTTAACTGATATGCATGATTATAATACCTAAACCTATGACAGTTGATGACAGATTAAGCATACACATATATTTTGACTTCTTTAGTAACAAGTACTAGTTTAAATGGTAGAACTAACCTATTAGGGCCTATTCAAACATGTAACAACAAGAAACAACACAACAAACACAGCTGAGACCCACCTATTCTACTGATCCAAACAGTCCCTTATGGGACTTGAATTTTGATTTGTAAAACAGATTGATGATTTGACTTGTAAAACTGGATCTTAAATACTTAATATGTTATGGTAAACAAAATGAAGCACAAATAATTATAAATAAGCAGATTCTAAACTACTACACAGTATAAAGCAAAGAGTGGAAATTTGGACTCACAATTGACTTAGGCTAAGAACTGAGAACCAGAGATCATAAGCACATCCTATAGCCTTCCTTAAGGCACTACAACCCAGGATACTCCAAAACTCTCCCTGCTCCAATCACCATCATCACCACACACAATTTTTTATTTTCACTCTAATTCTTTTGATTTTTTTTTTTATTTTTTTAGTTACTTACCTACACTGTCCTACATGCTATCAAGCTTTAAAAAACTTAATAATAAGCTTGAATGAGTGCTAAGAAACCAGAATTAACAACTTTTAACAACATAAAAGTCAAAATTAAATTTTGACTTAAGATTTTAAAAACTGAATTAATAATGGAAACTTGGAATTAATACTTTAAATAGATTCAAATTACACTAATGAAACTTAATACAATAACTGAAACCAGAAATTACACTTGAAATTGGACAATTCATAAAAACGACATGACTAAATTAGAACTAAACTACTCTACACTAACTACTTTCTTTTCTTCTCTCTTTTCTTTTCTTTTATAGCTCCTGGAGTGTCTCAGAGTCTTTCCCACTTCATTTGTAACCGTAGGATGGCTTTGTTTCAATCTCACCCTTTGAATCTCATTTGGCGGGAAAAACTTAATGGGGCAGGTTGAGTGTTTCTGGTGAGGTAATTAATGAGGGTAGGAGGGGGAAGGTGAGGTTGGTGAGTAAAATTAATGCAAAGGTTGGGTTTGGTGGAAAAGAGGAGGGGGGAGGTGAGACATGGAAGCTGGTTTTCAGGGATGTGGGGGATGATGAACAGTGGTCGGGGGTTGAGGGTGTTGACTGGGTCAAACTGGGAAAGTATTAAAAGGGTTGGGGTGGATTTGGGCTCTTGGTGGGCTGTTTGTGGATCAGGTTGTGTTTGGTTTTGGATTTGGTAACAAAAGGTCCAATTTGGTTTATGTTGTATCACAAGGATCATATATGTAATTTGGTGAAAGATGATGGACTGAAAATGTAATTTTCACATAGATATCATAAGGATCAAACTTGCTAACTTTAATGACCCAAGGATCCAAAATGTATTTTTTTTCATTTTTAAAACACCGGGGACCAATTATGACAAATTACCAAACTTAAGGGACCAAACATGTAATTTCCTCAAAATTTCACCCAAGGACCATTTTTGATATATTTTGATTTTCCAAGGGCAAAAAATGATTTTCTTTCCAAAAATATCCCACCAGGGACTGAATCTGCCAAAATCTGAAACTCCAGGGACTAATTCTGTAATTTTCCAAAACTTTTCCGATTTTTCACCAAAGGACAAAATATGACAACTTATGATTGTAAAAGGACCTTTGGTGATAATTTTCTATATTTTGAATATCCAGGGACTAGTTTTGTAATTTTATGAAAGTTGGGGGACTGAAACTGCCAATTTTGCAAACTTTGTGCGTTTTTCATTTGTTTTTGCTCATTTTGCATCTAAAACATATAAACACATTTTTGAAATATTTTCAGTATTTTGATGCATTACTGAGTGTTTTTGTATGTTTTGCAGTTCAGATTAGACCAAAAATGATGAGTGTTTGAGCACTCATCACTTGCTATGGCTAAAGTTTCACTCCTAAATGTTGTAAAAATTTTTAAATTTGGCGCTAAAATTGCACTAACAAGTATTTCTCATAGTTTTATTACACATCTACCATCAAACAAAACAAAATCAAGCGAAAGTGTATATGTAAGGTATCATCATTTTACCTTCCCCTTACACTTCAGATGAACATTGTCCCCAATGTTCAAGTAAAGAATGTAAAAGTGAAAAAGTAAAAAGAATGAAATCAAATACTCCCCTGATTTGCTCGGTATGGATAATAAGGTGGCCAGGTTAAATCTTCCTCCAAGAAAATGAACAATCAAAGCTTCCCTTCCAGAATATAAATCATCTTCTTGTCATACATAACCTGTGAATCCTGTGAAAATAGACAAGACAACCTCGCATAAAATCGGCGGCATCCTATATAAGTTACTAAATCCTAGAAAACAAAATAAGATATAATACTTGTGGAATGAAGTTTGCAGATTTCCTGGAGATTATAAAACTTAATAATTCTCAAAAACCATAAGACTCCGTTAGAAAAACAAAACCGGTAAAATTTTCAGATTTTTTACGCGTGACGCCGTCAAGGGTTAACTCGTGACGCCGTCAGAAGTGACCTGCAGAAATTCTTATGTTATGTTTCCGGAAAATTTCTGGAAAAACTTGGTCTCACTTCCTGGAAAATCCTGCAAAACTTCATTATGACTCAATACAAGCATTTGACACGAACAAATACGAATATACATGTTCATTTAATATTATGGAGAATCATGATCGGTTTGTTTCTTAAAAATATATTTGGGGTTTCCCCTTACACTTATCTTTTGCAAAAATACTTTTAGGTGGAGTTAAGACTAGGCCAAAACAACAAAGTAAAGTATTTCCACTATTTAATTGAGAAACATGATCTACCAACAATAAAAATAAAGCATGCATACGGAAGCAAATAACAATCAAACAAAATAAAATCACACAAAACATGGGTTGCCTCCCAAGAAGCGCTTGTTTTTGTTCGAGTCACGAGCCTGACTCTACCCTTATTTAACGAAAATAGGGGAGGTTTTCCCTACACTTAGGATCAAGTGTGGGTGAAAGTAGCGATACACACCCTTAGGGTGTGAATATGCCACGTGAGGTGAAGGGGTGAGTGAATGGCTTCCTTCATCCTAAAACTACCCGGATAATATTGGTTGATGGGTGGGTCGGTTCCTCTTTTGTCCCCTAGAAATATATCTAAGGATGGAAAGGTGTGTAAAGATTGAGGTTCTGGTTCATCAACACTAGGAAATTCCTTAGAACTAGGAGTAAGGTTATCACTACAAGTATTCAAACCTATATCCTCAAGTGGTGCCTTGTCCAAGGGTTCTACCTCCATCGGAATTCCTAAAGTTTATTCTACTTCTTCCGGGTAAGTCACGGGCAGTGTGTGTGCCTCAAATGATGGTAGGACTTGTGGGGTACTTAGTGGGCTTGGTTTTTCTACTATCTCTTCCATTACATCAATATCACCTATGTGTTCATCTTGTATTATGGTAGTGCCTAACCATGACATGCAACTAGGTGGCTCAACTCTAACCTCATGTGTGTCGTATGCTTTGGTGAAATCTATCCCTCTCATGCAAATAGGTAGTTCAACACTAACCATCTCATAATCTTGGTTTGATTCTAAGTTCATGTTCTTAGAAACTAGGTCATCTCGGTCAAACGAATCCACCAATTCGTTGAACTTATGGGTAATGGTTAGGAAGCTTTTCTCAAAATTCATCCAAAGGGTCTCACTAAAAGGAATTGATCCTGATAATGATCGTCTAATAGAAAACACACATGCATAAAATTCATCAAACCCATCTAACTTTACACCCATCTCCTCTTGTATATATCTAAGATCACTTAAAAATTCATTGGAACAATAGGAGGCAAATCGATCCGAGTAAACTAATTGTTCCTCTATAGTTAATGATCTAAATGGAATTTCATCCTCCATGGAGACAAATGAAAATGGTGTCACAAACAAAGGGCACAAAGAAAAAGATAGACTACAAGAAAGCTAATAAAAAGAAAATAAAAATCTCACTAAAAAGGAATCTAATGAGTAGACCTAATAAAAAGAAATTCTAACCTAGACAATAACTATTCCCCGGGCTGCGGCGCCAAAAACTTGATAGCGCCGCACTCTTTTGCGAAAGTTGAGGAATAAATGTAAAGATAGACAATCCCCGGCAGCGGCGCCAAAAACTTGATACGTGGGAATCGCACCAGGCTTTACCTCTCAAGGGATCTCGAGAAGCTTACAACCCCCACCAGGCAGTGTACCTGATCGTTGTAGTATAGTATAGTGACAAGTACCGGGGGATTGATCGTTCAGCTAGGAATAGTGTCGCTAGGATTAGAAAACCTAAATACTAGTTCTAAAGATGAGGGATGATTATTTTTGTATTTTTATATAAAATCTCGGGTTTAAAGGATTTGGGCGGAATTAGTTGCTAATCAACTAACCCAATACTAAAGATGCAATCAAAATAAAATACAAGAAATGAAAATAAACTAAATTATACTAAGGTTGTGAGCAATAAGTGGAGAAAATGTGTTTACTTAGATTTCACTGCTCCCTAGATATCTTTTACACGTTAATTACTTGTTATAGTTGCGTGGATGACGGATTGTATTCCTTAATACCATTCATGGGGTGGCGCACTTAATTCCCCAATCCTATGAGTGCCTACTTCACTCCTATGTCGAGCCGGCTAAGAAGCTCCTAACATGGGATCATTAGAATTTACTCATGCATTAAATACAACCAATAAAACCTAGTGCACGTCAGTTCATGTTTCCTAAGACGTTCAAGCATGTTACCATTTGGAGATCTGCCAGTTTTCTTAAGCCTAACATCAAAATCATTCATCCAATACAACCATAAACAAGTAATCAACACATAATTAACATCTAGGTTTCATTAGATCCAAGCAAACACAAGATAGATCTAGCCTAGCATGATGGAATTAAGACAAGAACAAGATATAGACAACCAACACATAGACATATTGATTGAATTAAAAGAATACTTATCTCAATTACACATGAAAGGGTTCAAGGGCTGAGAACCCTTGAAAAACCTGTAAAATTCGTACCAAGTTCGTACTTAGGGTTTCTCCAAAACTTCTCTCTTTTTTTAATGTGAAAATTAGAAAACTATATATAGGAAATAGGGTCTGACGGCGTCAAGAACAAATTTGTGACGCCGTCATCTCGCTGCCAAAATACTTCTCGGACTGCCTTGATCTACTTTTGACGCCGTCATGTGTTATGTGTTTCCAGGCCGTCATGCATTTTACTCTTGACGCCCTACCTTGTGACGCCGTCATTTCTTTACTGGATCGTCATGGAAATTACTCTTGACGCCGTCAGAAATTCCTTCTTGACGCCGTCGCCTACTGTTCCCAGCAAGAAAAATTAAGACTTTGGCGTTTTCTTGACTTTTATGCTCCAAAAACGTCCGAATTGCTTCCTTTTCCAGATTTATCTCCCAAAGTACCTAAAATCACAAAAGGAACGATTTACGGCAATATTTGATCAAATAAATTCGAATTCGGGCTTAAATGACCCCCTAAAAGTGGTTCATTTTTCGCCTCATCATCGTCACGATAAATTGATCTAGCCCGTCTCATTAAATCCAAATCATTTCCCCCACTTTTTGCCAAACGTTTAGCATGTTTGAAATCTGTGTTGAACTTTTGACAATTTTCGTGCAACGTATTCCACTTGCTTGTCAACATATTCTTTTTGCGTGGTTGGAAATTTTGACGATTGAACTCGTTCAAAACCAGATACCAAAACATGTTGCACGTTTGTCAAACTCTGACATTGGGATCCTGGGAAATGGTAGCGTAACACAAGACAAGTAGCGTTTCCTCACTCGGTAACCAATGTAACGTAGTCCCGGTCACGTTGGAATTTTTTTCCGAATAGGGTTTTGGTTCTTTGGATTTTTTGCCATACGTTTACCTCAAATTTTGGCTTTTCGGATTGTCTAGCTTCGGGTCGAATTGTAATTGTGAGGATTGGGTTTCGATTGGGTTTGGTGTTCGAATTATGGTGATTTTGTTGTAGATTTTGAAAATTGGCGTTTTGCCAAATAAGACACATTTGTTGTTGTTGAAAAAGTTGTTCGAGATTCATGCCGAGTAGGTTACGGAAACCAGATGAAGATGCATTTGGGTTCGGGTTAAAAGGAAATCCCGCGTTTGAATCCGCCATACCGAGTAGATTAAAAAAACTCTCGTTTGGAAATTCGGATTTTTTTTTTATGAGAATGGAAGTATATAAATTTGAGTTTGAGTTGTGAAAGTGTGTAAAAAAAAAAGATGTGAAAGTGGGTACTTATAAGATTTTGAATTTAAAAAAAAAAAAAAAAAAAAAAAAAAAAAAAAAAAAAATCGTCCATTGTAATTTTTGTGTATTTTTTTACTACTAGCCGTTGTAAATAAATGGTGGTGTTTTTTTTGTTTTTTGTTTTTTTTCTTTAATTGAAGTGCCACTAGCCGTTAGACGGGGGTGTTTGTATTTTTTTGGTCTTTTAGCACGTTAGTAGATATGTTGTTGTATCAACTTGGACGAAAATGCTGCCATTAACATGGACTAGCTGGTATGATAACGCTGGCCAACGCGATACCACGTAGGCAACGCCGGCCACGGATTTACCATACCGTGACCTCTTATAATGCAAGTGCATAGCCTCACTAACACGCTATCATTAAACATAAAATTTCACTGTTATAGGAACACAAAATCTTTTCTTTCTGTTTCCTTTGTCTTGCATGTTTGTAAGTAAACCGTTAAAATGTGATATCAAGATCTATAAGGCGGTGTTTGTTATATGAGTTTCGAACAGTTGGAATGGTATCAAAGAAAAAAATATATAGTTTTGGTACATTTATTTTGGATTTATCGAAGTGTAAATCTAAATACTCATTCGGGTGAGATAGTAAGTTTTGAGTAGAGATTCATATACTTCTGTCACTTCTTGCCTTTTTGATTTATCTTGGCCACATATTTTGTATTTTTTTGTCATATGCATCTTTTTTCTCTTTCTTATTTGTTTTAAAAAAAATATTTTTAATTCAATTTTAAAGTATAATTTAAATGTACATTTTAAATAAGGGTATTTCTAAAAGATAATTGATTTGCACACTTTTGTTTTTGATTGAGACACTTTAAAGACTGCATCAGACAGTTGTACCATATTTACACCATGCTTTAATTACTTATACTGTGAATGTGCCAATAAAAAGAGAAATGTGCAAATCACCTCCCTTCACTGGTACAAAAACTTGTATTGGTCACGCCAAAAATGTGTGACGATACGCATATAGTCACACACGTTTTTTCGTTGTGTGTCACTAAAGGTCCCGCCACCGTAGGTGGCATATGGTCACATTGTTGAGTTCGTGGCCTTTTCCATCGAAAAAGAGTGACCAAAACCCCGAATATGTGTGACAAATTAGGCACAAGTTTTATTGGATTAGTCATTATCAGTGACCGTAAACACCTTATAGTCACACGAATGTTTTTTGAGAGTGACTATTGTTCGTCCTTTGGCCACATAAATATATAATATATGTGACATTTAAGATGATATATTCAAGTAAATGTGTATTTTGTGTGACTATTGATAATCTAATGGCCACATGAATATACAATAAATGTGACATTTGTGATGATTTAGTCACACAATGGGTGTTATTTTTTTGGTGTTAGTCACATACAATTTAATACAAAGTGGCCAAAAGTATGAATAAGTGTGACAATATGCTGTTTAAAGTGAAGAAATGTGTATTTTGTGTGACTATTGATCATCCAATGGCCACATGAAGTTTATGTTTGCGTGGCCTTTTGTAATATTTAGTCACACAACGCATGTTTGTTTTGGGTATTTAGTCACATACCATTAAGCAAATAGTGGCTGAAAGTGTTAATAAGTGTGACCATATGCTGTTTAAAGTGAAGAAATGTGTATTTTGTGTGACTATTGATCATCCAATGGCCACATGAAGTTTATGTTTGCGTGACCTTCTGTAATATTTAGTCATACAAAGCATGTTTGTTTTGGGTATTTAGTCACATACCATTAAGCAAATAGTGGCTAAAAATGTTAATAAGTGTGACCATATGCTGTTTAAAGTGAAGAAATGTGTATTTTGTGTGACTATTGATCATCCAATTGTCACATGAAGTTTATGTTTGCGTGGCCTTTTGTAATATTTAGTCACACAATGAACTAAGCAAACAGTGACCAAAGTGTTAATAAGTGTGACTATATGCACCTTTTAGTCACATTTAAAAAATCAATATATATCAAAACAATTCAAATATATATCAAAACAAATTCAAATACAATAAAATTGGAATGTATATAACTGAACCAAATATAAAATTGGACATCCTTTTATACACCAAGGAGTCCTAGTCGGCTTACAATAATTTTCTAAGTATCTATAATCTTCTCCATAAGCAACTAGCAACTTCGAGCGGTCTTAATCTCTGAGCAGTACCAACTTTCACTAGCAGTAGTAACTTTTGTACTAGCAGTAGTAATTACTTTTGCACATCTTCTTTGAAGTTCATGAGCAGAACTAAATCCATCTAAGCAATATTAACACAAACATGATCAGCAGTAATTCAAACAACATCATGAAGACTTTTAATCCAAAACAATGAATATAATAATAAAATTTGCAGTTAAACTTACAAGTTTTTCTCCCATTGATCTAATCTCATCATCTGGATATAAAAGCCTTGAAAACATAGGCTGCTGCATATCAATAATAACCACATCAGGATTAGAGCAGAACTAGAACATGTCAAAGCTCACAACATAACAGAACTAGATGAGCATACTGGAATAAAGTTCTTAATTAGATGCTAGAAAACCTTCCTCTGTAAAAAGTATGTGGTTATATATATTGTTGATGGGTGCATCTATTTCTTGACATTTGACAGACATACTATTGCCTTGTCTTTTGTCAGGTGCATCTAGTTTGTTAGGCGCCACTAGTTCAAATATCTGTTGTTTTTATGGTTTTGAGTCGCTTGATTCGTTACTGATTCAACTATCTGCTTTGGTGGTTTTGAGTCGCTTGATGCGCCACTGGTTGAACTATCTGCTTTGGTGGTTTTGAGTCGCTTGATGCGCCGCTGGTTCAACTAGCTGCGCAAACATGATAGGAATAAAACGCATATCAGATCTTGTAACTTTGTCTCAACCACCCAATTAAAAATAAGGTATAGATTAAACTCTAGGAATGGTTTAAAAAGGTACAAGTAACTTTGTCCCAACCACCCAATTAAAAATGGAAAAGATAAGCTGAAAAAATCAAATAGACCAACACGACTACTTGATTAGAAACAACTATATTTTTTGATAATTAGATCTTGGTCTATTTCCGATTTTAGGCTTTCTTACAATCGATTCTACATCTTTTATTTGTAACTTTTATTCAACCTTCCAAAGCTATATGCATTTCAGATTATTTTTTTCAAACTACAAAAAAGTAAAGCTTCCAAGGTACCATTTGCTTTTGGCCAGTTTGGTTATGGTAAATCTAGTTTTTAAATCAGTCCCCGCATAATGGGTGCTTAAAAACATCTAAATGATGAATTCAAGGATAAAAAACCATTTCAGATGTGAATGCACTTTCAAAAATAATAAAAGATAATACCACATAAAAATGGCGGGCTGGGTAACATGTCATGAAAGACATTTCGAGTTGTTTTGCAACCTGATGATGTATTAATAAATTAAGGACTAAGATATGCACCAGATAAAGATGCCTGAATGCATCAGAAGTGTGTAATCAAGTATTCACAAAAAATCTTGTCATTATAAGATAGCAAGGCTGTATATGAACCTTGAGATTGTTTCAAAGCTTCATTGACAGCATCATCAACCCGATTTAATATTTGCACACATTACATATAGCTTTAGTGAAATCAAAATCAAGGAGCTTGAACCACGTAGCTCAATAACCATGTAAAAGCAAAGTACCAATCAAGAACAAGGCAAAGTTGGAGTGTTCCTCGCCAGTAATTAGGATCAACCAAACCGGTGAGCTGAATACCGAGCCGGACTGGACCGCCAAACATAGTGAGCTGAATACCGAGCCGGACTGGACCGCCAAACATGTCATTGGATCGGGCCTTTGCGGTGGTCTTGGTGCGAGTGTGGTGTTGGTGCGAGCGGTGGCGTTGGTGAGGAGAGTGTTGAGGAGATAGAAGAAGACTAGATCTAGATTTTGTGGATATTAATTGGGAACGAGTATTGAAAAACATGGGCGGGTAACATGTTTTTGGATAAAAAATCTTGTCATTATAAGATAGCAACCATTTCAGATGTGAATGCATCATCAATGAAATATTTGGGTGGAGGCAATTTAAATTTGGGGGAAATTTTAAGCGGGTTGGGGAAAAGTTAAAATTTGGGATGGAGTATTCAAGCTCAAGCCTATCAAATGAAGTTAAATATTTAATGAGTTGAGCTCAACCTTATAAAAGTTCGACTCGAGTTATTGATGAGTTTTCGAGCTTGTAAGTGATATAGCAGATGTTTATATATATATATATAGAGGTGGGTTCATGAAAAAAGTCCACTTTGTTAGAAAAGTGAGAAAAGTGTACAAATCAGCCCCTCTTTTTTTTCACATCAAACTACAGGGACCTAATTGTATTTTCCTTCATTCTTTAAGGAGGTTTTATAAATTCGCACCCTACCTCTCCCCACCCCCCCCCCCCCCCCCCCCGAAAAAAAAAATTCCCGCCAAAAAAATTTTTTTTTTTTTTTGGCCAAAAATTTATAACCCAGATGCACATTTTTTTTTAGTGCATCTCAGTTATAAAAATTGGTGCATCATAGTTATAACTGAGATGCATTAATTTTTATAACTGAGATGCACTAAAAAAAAAAGTGCATCTGGGTTATAAATTTTTGGCGGGAAAATTTTTGGCCAAAAAAAAAATTTTTTTTTTTGCCCCAAAAAAAATATTTTTTTGGCGGGAAAAAAATTTTTTTTTTGGGGGGTTGGTGGGTGGGGGCATGTTTCAAGACATACCCCTGAAGTTTGAGATGTTTCAAATTAAACCCTATAACTTTTTTTTCTCACTTTTCTACCAAAGTGTACTTTTCTCTAGAACCTTACCCTATGTATATATATATATATATATATATATATATATATATATATATATATATATATATATCTATATATATGTATATATATATATATACATATATATATATATATGTATATATATATATATATATATATATATATATATATTATATATAACTGGAGGCGTTTGACTATTTTTTGCCACATATTCATGGTCAATGCCCAGTCATTGCCAAATATTCATGGTCAATGCCCAGTCATTTCCACATATGCATGGTCAATGCCCAGCCATCAAATTTTGAGCGCCATGTCATCAGTAGTGTAAGCCATGTCATCACATCTTTTATTATTATTATTATTTTTAATAAAATCCGGATTTTTTTCTTTTTAATATAAAATTCGGTTTTTTTTTTTTTTTTTTTTTTTTTGATAAAAAATTATGTCTTTTGTGGGACTCGACCTAAGATCAATTAATACAAACACGAAGACCTTAACCAGTGGACTAAGCCACAATTTGTGATATTCAATGAAAATCAAATATGTTATGCTTTTTAAAAATGTATCATCTATATATGGAAAATATACTGATAATAATGGTTCATTATTTATCAAATTAAAAAAAAAAAAAAAAAAAAAAAAAAAAAAAAAAAAAAGACGTAGTATGAAAAAAAAATCTCAAAACCCTACATCCAAAAAAAAAGTCGATTAAAAAAACTATAGCTACAAGAAACTCAATTCAAAAAAACTGTGATCATCTTCTTTGTTTTTGTTTAAAGGTATATGGTTTTTTCTCATAGCCCTAATGAATCTTTGTTATTTTTTATTTATTTTTTTTATTATTTTTCTTTATGCAGAAACCACTGGGATTGCAGAAAGTATATAAACATACGTAAGAAAAATGACATGTTCATTCATCTATCCTGACAACTTAGGTAACCCTAATCATAAACATAACATACGTTCATCTATATGCATATGTGGGGTTTTTTTTTTGCATTTCGCATGTTAGTCGGGTTCTTTGAACAGATGTGGTTGTAATGAATCTTAAAACAATGATTTCTTGGTGAGTTTTATTTAGTTTCGATGATTTGTAATTGGTTTATTTAAGTTTTTGGTTTAATCAGGTTGTAGTTATTTCTTGATATCATTAGTCATTCTCTCCATATGTTGACCTAAACAGACTTTTTTTCCTAATGATCATCAAATTCTCTTTTTTTGCTAATGCTTATCTAATGACCTTTTTTGGTGTTCATGTGTTAGGGTTATAGAAAGATTAATCAAGTTGACAACTACTATCGATACACCAAAGGTAAGGTCTTTCTATGGTTTTCTGCTTTTATCTCTAAGAAAAAGTAAAGATCTATATTTATTGGTCATTATATATTTTTTTTTAAACCTGTTTGGTGTCATGAGTTATAATATATATTTTTAATGTGAATGATGCAATTGTTATTCTTATTGTGCTCGGTAATGTTGTGTTAGGTGAAGATGACATGTTGAATCCACAAACAGATTTAGTGTAAGTAATTCTGGAAACTCTTTTTTGGGTTACAACTATTTTTTTCATATTAATTCATGCAGGGATTCCACAAAACATGGGTGAGTATGAGACAATGGCAGTCCACGTAGATCGATGACAGGTATGTTGGTGACTATACTGATTTGGGTAACAATTTTAGTTTCTGATTTACATGTCTGTGGAATCTGCTCCCACTGATAATCGTTTCACATCTACATGTCGTTTAATTGGAGGTAATATCCGTTAGTATTTTAGAATGCGCAGATTCTTATGTCGTTAGGATGCCTTTTCGCGTGTTTAACTTTTTACTATGTGTCTTGCCCATAATTTGACATATGCATTTTCAGCATCTGCTTTTGTGTACTTATGTAGAAAATGGCGGTGTACAAACATCAGTTGCAGGTTTGTTTGCCAAAACTGAAGGGATTTTGTGCAGATACTGAAGCCACCACACTCTAAAGGGTGCTGCTCTTGACACAATTTTTTCATGGTAAGATATTAGACATTTAAAAATGGCACCACGCTTATTAGATATTTTCAAAAATCAAGGGTGCTGCTCTTGAATATTAATATTAGACATTTTTAAATGGCACTACACCTATTAGACATTTTAATATTAATATCAGGCATTTTAATGGCATCACACCAGCTTTAATGGTTTTTCAAATGTACATACGCATTTATCCTATTTAGATTAAATATTGATTTCTAAAAATCATACTTATATTGTAGGCTTAACTAAACATATTTGATTCGTCTGTTATGAGTATGCTTATAAAAAAATTCATAATATGAATTATTCATGCCCAATGCTTTTAACTTATAAGAATCTGAAACATCTAACTCCAGTGTTATCAATCCTAGGATTACTACCCAATATCGCCACCGACGTAATTAACCCTTCCGAAATGCTTTTCATTAAAAGTTGTTGACGATTTTGCAAGGCCTGCATTGTTAACATTTCAGTGGTACTTTCCTCTATTAAAGCTAAATTTGGTTTTTACTCAAAATCTGTATTGATTCCCGTTTTAGTAAACATAGCTGACATCGAGAAGTTTAACTACTCTGTGATCAGCGTGACAATGCTTGCAGTGTTCAAAAGGGTCATCAAAAGGTAATTTTTTTGACATTACTTTATTCTTTTTGTTAGCCTTGCTTAGTTTCTATAATTTCTTTTTTGTTACTTCAAGATCATCGAGGAGGGACTGATTACTGTAGCTCCCGAAGATATAATAAATAGGCTGGTGTACCTGTGCGTACTATGGCCACCGGGGGCAACTATTTTTTGGCGATTATTCTTTGAACATAAACTGTAGTTGAGGATCAACAACAACATGGCTTGATGCCTTGATCCATGGTGACAATCTGTGCGTACACAATACACTCCTGGCGGTTAAGTAACATTCAATATGGATTTTGTGCAGGCACTTTTATACAAAGTTGAATTTCTTTTGAAACGTAGGAACAAATAAAACATGATCCGAATACATGGTTACTGTTGACCATGAACCACTTACAAACCATGGTTCCTGTTTTTCAGATAACTATGCTACTCATAACTTAGTTGTGGGTCCTTCAGAGAGCTTTTACGCAAAATCAGACCATGTTGGAAACCAATACGTGTGGCCCAGTCATGCTTCTACTGAAGGTTATCAAAGTTATGTTGATACCTTATAACATTAAAAAAAATTTTATGGACAGTTACAGGTGCCACATCTTCTTACATTGACATTGGTAACTGTAATTGGTTTTGTGAATATTGCAATGCTGCCTTCCGGTATGAAGAACCGCTAAAGCCGTATTTATTTATACATTCCTTTTTACAAAGTGAGTATATCTTTCGACATTTTGACACCACAAAGTGTTTGAAATTGTTAATCTAAAAAATAGCTATGGTTGATCACATGAGTGTGAAAAGCTAACGAATCAATGAACAATCCAAACTATCTAAACAACCAATATTTTGACCAAATTCTATTTTGATCATGTCTGGTCTTAAACTAAAATTTGAAGGGGTTTTTGGAGTTGCTGCAAATTATAATTCTTATGTGGTCTTTGGGTGTGGTATTATGGGGTTTTAGCTATTTTTAATGGATGTTCGGGGCTACTGTGAAACAACAACAGTAAAGGGGTCAATTGGGTCATTTTAAACAGG
The DNA here is from genome assembly GCA_030686995.1 of Artemisia argyi. Classification (NCBI taxonomy): domain Eukaryota; kingdom Viridiplantae; phylum Streptophyta; class Magnoliopsida; order Asterales; family Asteraceae; genus Artemisia; species Artemisia argyi. The sequence continues at coordinate 174,079,168 of CM060699.1, read as the reverse complement.
CGTTTGGATGGCTTTTAGTGGGAGTTTGGGTGATTTTTGGCCTGCTGCAAAATAGCCGTAGTAAAGGAATCTCCGGGTATTCTTAATGCAAAAGATTTACTAAATACATTGATGATATTAACAGATGATAAATTCGCCTTTTTAATTTTAGGAAAATTATCGGACAAACAAATCACTTCACTTAACCAAGTTGATCCAATGACTGATCTGTCCAAGGCAGATGCATTTCTATTTTGCACTCTCATCGTGTCAATCAGGAAAAGGATCCTTACTCTCTTGACTTGGTACTTCAAGACAATAAAGTAAGTATCATTCCACACTTTACATGAGATATTTAGAATTTATATGATAAAGCAGCCTCATTCAAAACTATTTTGGTTTTCGGAACAACCGCATTCAAGTTTTCAATAAGAAGGAATTGAAAACTTTGGTATTAACTTATATATAGTTGTGCCCTTTTTTGCAGATGTCATAGGCACAGTTGTTGCCATTGGAGAAATTGTGCCTCTTAACTGATCTGGTGTTAAAAAACTAAGGAGAACAGTTGTTCTACATGATTCTGAGTGAGTGACTTATATTTACACTTATAAGTAATAAGTAATTGTATAGATTTTATATTGCTTATAACATAAATCTCACACAACCAATTCAATATTTTAAGAAGTTTTCATAAATAAATATTGCATTTATATGACTAGAAAGGTGCTTTATGAGATTTAGTCATAAATCCAATTTGACCCATTCATGGGCAAATGGTTTAAGAACTTGAAATTGCTTTTTGTTGTATTTATGTAGCATGTTGTCTAATTTTTATTTATAAATTTACTATTTATAATTCTCATCATCAAAGAAATTATACCTATGTTGCGGAACGTATGAATGTCTTGAATCAGCATGTCCGCCAATTTTTGGTGGGATGGATCATGGTGTTGGACAGTGTCCTAAACATCGACATGCTTGGTTTTCTTCCTGATTTTCTTGATGGTAAAGGACATTTCTTCATGATTTTCTTGTGAATTTTCTGCAAATAGGTTGAGCCAGGTATTGAGGCTCTTGAGCCATTAGGAATCTCTATCATGCTCATGGTACTAAGAGATGATTCCATAAACCTTTCTTTTCAGTTCTTGGTTTCTTAAAATGCTCTCTTATTCCATACGATTCAGGTCTTTAAATCACTTACTTTTTGATATATAAACTATAAAAAACTGCTGTTTCTGTGTACATATAACAGTCTAAGCATTGCTACTCTTGCCGAGTGAAATCGAATCTAAAAAGAGCATTTCAGTGTTCAATGATTTGTACATCAACTGTAACACATTTTTCTGCAAAGTGGCGGCTACTAGAAAGGTAAGTCCCTCCTTCTGATTGGCGATGGGTTTCCGTGTTTATGGGATGTATCTATCAGGTATGGGTGCGAAGGTGTAAAGTTTTTTAGAGGCTAATGTCATGAAATATGTCAAATATGGATATCAAGACCCAACACTGGGGGTATATCTCAGTCTAAAAAAAATGAATCTCTACCCAATGCAAGCTCTGCACCTGCAAAAGTTATCAAGACTTTTATCACTGTTCAATCTTATGGTCATATGGAAAAAGTTTTAGGTGCTACTTAAGCATGATAAACTCATAAACCTAAGACACACACAAGATCTATATGGCTAGAATTAATAGAATCTCAAAGCACTGCAGTATGCATGTTCAGCTTGGGATGGAGTGAAGCATATACAAGTTGTTGCTCCACTCTCAATATTCAGTTGATCAAGGTTGGTTATTACTCCGGTATTATTTTTCTATCTAGGAATTCAAAATGCTGTACATGGCTGTTACGTCTTATTAGATGTGTTGTTTATATACACTAGGGATGTGTACAAAGAGTGCATATGTTTGATGGGAACAAATATCACCAAATATGCCAACTCATATTGTGACTGATCCTGGGAGAACAAAAAAAGCCCCAAGTGAGCTTCCATATTGTCCTCTTTTATAAAGTAATGTTTACTTTCAATCCCCTCATAATACATAACATGCTATATCAGGCAGGCTTCGACATCTAATAACCTGTGGATAGGTCATAATATTTATGGTATAACCAAGTGAGTTGAATGAGATTGCCTTCTTTCGTCTACAATATTTTCAAGTTTTTCACTTTTACAGTCTTCTTCTTTCTGTTTAAAATTTTCAAACAGTACACATAGCATAGTCATTTTTGTTATGAAAATAACCAGAATGACCCTTGGACCATTACGAATAAAAATGGTTTTATTTGCTTTCATCATCATAATTTTGAATTTGTTCATGTGTAGGTGTCCGAGCCTTCGATCCGAAAGAGACGATTGTCACATGTCAAACACAGGATTTTAGTTTTAGACATGCTAAAACATTTACAGGAGCAAATTGCAGAAAGTATACTTACTGAAGATGGTTTAGCAAATTGCAGAAAAAGACCTGCATCCTTTCCTAAAAATTTATTTATTTCGTATAAAAATGTAAACATGCTTTGTGAAATGATTAAGGGGTTGTTTGTATAAGCGTATTTCACCAGCTTACGGGCTAATTTGTATTTGGGACAGCTCATAAGCTGAGTTTCTTTGTCTTATAAGGTAATTACATTTACCTTTTGTACTTTAATAAGTTGCACTTATAACAGGAAAAAGGTGAGCTTATGAGCTTAGTGGAGTAAATGAACAAAAAACGCAACTGAAATGGCAGTTTTTGAGAGGTCTAGAGTCGGCTTGCAGATTAACAGGAAGAAAGCGATTGAGGAAATGGTCTTTTCACTTCAGTGTTGGTGGTGAGTACTCATTATGTGTATTTATAGTCTTCAATTAGTTCACATTTAGATGGCATAATCATAACGGGTCAAAACGGGTCTGAAACGCACCCCTTTAACCTCACCCCTATATTAGTAAACCAATATTTACATATTCACACAATTTTATTATTTTGTTTCTAAATTATTTTTTTTGTAATGCAACCAGCCCGAGCACATAGTCGATATGCTTTCACAGAAAGTATATTCAGTTTTAGCTCAAGCAATAATGTAGTAAACCATCCATAAGGTAGTTACCATCGCAATTCAACCTATCTAGGGCTCTATTTAGAACAAGTTTTGTTCTTTTTAAAATACCTATTATGGTGTCGTGTTTGTTTCAATGCCAACTAACTAGAATTGAATCTTGATATGACCTATAATCTAAATGGATGTGATACGTTTCTTTTCTCATTCAGGATTCATGGGACATGAGTTGCAGAGATGCCCCTTATTGCAAAATATATCAGGGACAATGTATGTGTAGGCGTCTTTTGAATGCTGTTGTACGTTAATTAAATAATTAACAAGAATTGGTGAAGGAGCCTAAAGATGCTTCCTTGAAAAAGAATGCCAAATGAGTCACCGCTTTCTTGAAGAACTCTTAAAGATTGGTATGTACATACAATTCGGTTTTACATTAATGAGATTCAATAAAATTGTAACATGTTTGCACTTTAAGTAATCATGCTTCTATAATTTACTCACATATACCTGCTATCGAGTGTTATAAAAACACAAGAGTAACTCTAGGCACTTGCAACTGCATGAAATTTGGTTTACATCTTTAAGTTTGATGATAAATATAAATTTCTCTATTGCAAAAAGTCTCAATTGTGTGACACTCAATGTTGTCACACTTAAATGATGAATTTTTACACTTATCTGTGTAAACGTATTACAAAAAGCCTGTAGAAATAGCTAATTTGTTTTATTAATATGATCTATACCTGGAAGAAGAGACAAGCGACCAAAAAATACTGTTGTGTAGGCAACACAAGTCTTGCTTTGTGTTACAAAAGGTGAACACAACGGGGCTAAACCTAAATATACATCTGGATGTGGATGCTATTGAAATTCATGGAGTCATGGTTGTTATTATACCTTTTTCTATTGATGTAGTTGCACTAAATGTTTATGATCATGCATATTAGTATTGATAACTGAATCAATATTTAAGTGTTTACTTTATTTCACATTAGAACTAAAAGCATGTACTTTGTAATTGTGGATAACTTATTAAGTTTTATTTCCTCTAATCCGATTACCATTCATTTCTTTTTGTTCTTTATTACGGCTCTTCCTTTCAACATGTACACTTTTCAACCATTTATGAACATATATTTTTTTTCGTTCTTAATGCATTCAAAAAATAATTTGGTATGTTTAGAGTTTATTTTCATTAAGTTACTTTTTCCAATGATATTTAAAACATAATTTTACGATAACTAAAACTATCCAAATTATAATTACAAGTCATGCCTGCCCATTGGGCGGGCTTTGAAGTCTAGTGTGTGTGTGTATATATATATATATATATATATATATATATATATATTGTATGTAAGCATACTAAGTGTAAATAGTTAATTATAAATGTATCGAGCATGGTTGTCAGGATCCCGATCTTGATCTTAGGATCTTACAATTTTACGATACTGCAAAGCAAAAACGATTCGGATCTTATGTAGGATCTTTGAAAGCTTAAGATCGTATAGGAACCCAATCCTGACCATAGGATCTTAGGATTTAATCCGATCCGATCTTACTTTTCTCGAACTAGCAAACTAAAAAACTACAAATTTATAAATTGTGTTTTGTAAAATTGAAAAAACAACATGTTATAACTTCTTATACATTTCATAACCATAGTTTAGGACAACATTTCTATGAAACATTTATATAATTTTGTGTTTATGTATATAATAATTTATAAATTTGTATAATATTACAAAGGATACTTAAAAAATGCATTATGGTAGGATCTTAAGATCCCGATCCGATCTTACGATCTCGATCTTGCAAAGACAAAATCGATCCTAAGTAGGATATGATCCCGATCTTGAAAACCTTGGTATCGAGATTTTCGAGCCGAAGGTGAACCGAATTCGATTATTAGATTATATTTCAATTTTAATTTGTGTAAGACACACACCTTTACAAATAAACCAAGATTTTTGAGTGATCAAGCTCAAACCGAGTTCAAACTTTCTCGATCCCGGATAAAATGATCGGGAGGTCCTTGCATACTTGCTTCTTATTAGGGTCTGTGACAAACGGTATACACCTACCAAGCTGGTGTAACCCATGCATGACCGCCTTTAATAACTTCAAATACAATTCATATAACATTCAATTCACACTATATATAACTACTATACACCTACCAAGCCGGTGCAACCCATGCATGACCGGTGATAATGGCTAATTCACATGGGTCATTGGTCATATGTATTAGGTTATGTTGGGCCATATACAATCGTGTATATGTGATTTGATACAACAAAACTACATATGCTTCAATGAAGATAATTGAAGGACTTAATATGCATAATGGAGATTCTACAAGTTGGTGGAGTATATTTCAAATACTTATCTTTATAGAATATTACAGAAGATATTGTTTACTTGTAGGATAAGTTTGTAACCCTAGCATCTCTATTATATAAAGAGATGATAGGTACGTAGTTTTAATGATCAGAACTACACACACAAAATACACGTCCCATACATATATTAGTTAGTTCATAGCTTCAAGGTTGTAAAACCCTATCACTATTAAGAGTGATCGTATTAATAATATTGAGGCTTAGTTTGATATTCTTAATTGTTCATGTTCTTCTTAGCCTTACTGAGTAGATTCCGCATACTCATTAAAGTTACAGGTAGAATTCCACTTAGTAGTTTTGTACTTGTACAAGATTGCTAAACCCTTTATAAGTTAAAGGTTAAAGATCAATACAACAACGGATTGTCTACGTATTTGGAACCTACATGTGGTATCAGTCGCCAGGGGGAAATTCTACATAAGAAGAACGATTACTGATCCAGTGAAGTTTGTAGTGATGGTCACTTTTTACACATCATCCAGTAATCCAAACAAGAAGGTACCATTCTGTGTTAACTGTCATTCTTCTTATCAAACCTTGCTTAAAGATCTTGAACTTGAAAAAGAGAATCATAGAACAGCTAGGGCTGAGAAACTAGAATATCTGTTTTCTCTAGAAGAAGTAGAAGCTAACGTTCTTGTTTATAAAGAGAATGAAGAAGCTTGGACAGAAAAGTACAACCAACTAGAGTATCAATTAAAATTAAGTGATTGGAAGTTAGGTTGTAAGATATCAGAAGTTGAAAAGCTCACCAAGGAACGGGATGATCTTTTACAAAAACTTGCTAGTTGGAATGCATCTAGTCAATCTAGTGAATCTGTGACAAGTGAAAGTTTAGGTGAGAAGAATGATACGCTAGAATCACCTACACAAACTCATAAGATTGATAGGAATAAGGTCATCATTGAAGATTGGGTTGAACATGATGATAAAGTAGTTCCTGAAGGTTTTTCAAAGGTTAAAAAGAAAAAGAGCTTGAAGTCTGTGAAGTTTGCTGAACCTTTAGAAACCAAACCTGTTAAAAGTCACAAAAAGTCTAATAAAAACCCTAGGGAAACCAACAATAGTCCTAGAGGTAATCAAAGAAACTGGAATGGGATGTTAACTCAAAAACTAGGGAAGAATTTTGTGTTTCAGAATAAAGCTTGCTATGTTTGTGGAAGTTTTGATCATCTACAGTATACATGTAAACACAAGAAATCCGTTAGTGATCAAAAGCAGGTATGGAACAACTCAAGGAGGATTAACCATAGGAATTTTTCAAGTGATTCTAAATATCCTCACCAAAGAAGGTTTTTTAACCCATCAGCAGTACTTACTAAACAAGGATTGAAACAAATTGCTAGGCCTAAAGTGACAAGATCAGTACTTTCTCAAAGTACTGATAGGTTATCTCAAAGTACTGCTAGGCCAAAAGAAAGTACTGCTAGGTCAAACTCAGAGGTTAATGTTGTTAAAGCTTCAGCGAGATGGGTTTGGAAACCTAAACAAGAAGAATTAGATGTTTCTGAAAATAAGAATTCATCAAAGACCTTAACACGATATGATTATGTTGATGCTTATGGAAGATTCAAGTCTATTCTGGCTTGGGACTTCAAAAAGCATTAATTCTTACTGAATTGTGTGCATAGCAATTCATAGAAAGTGGGTGATTGAGAATTGCTATGGTGTATGGTGTTCGTGAACATGAAGGTTTATGGATTTACAGATTCTTGCTATGATGATTGTGATGTTTGTTTAAGGGGAAGGCAGCAGGTATGACACATCTTGTGGTACTCAACAAAGAATATTAGGGTTATTCACAAACCCTAGTTTGATCAGGTATAGAGAAGAAGATGATTAGGGTTTCTAAAAACCCTAAATCAGGTGTGACACATAGAGAAACCCTAGTGCTCTATGTTATTGTTGAAGAAAGTTTTTAGGGTTTGTCGTGTTCTAATTTTATTATATTGGTCGAGGTTATGTTGTCTTCTACAAGCGGTGAGAATGTGATTCACATTACTCTTGTACAAAGTGAAAAGGTGATTGGTCAGTGATATACGAGGATTGTAGAGCTGAATTTAGTAAAAAGATTTGAATTAATGGGTCGGTGGAGAGTATTTTATATCTGCGTCGCATGCTATTGGTCAAAGTTACTTGTGGTTTTGAGGATTATACAAGATTTGTTTTTGGTGGCCCTATACATTACGAGCATGTATTTATTTCATTGGTGGAGATTTTTGGTGCAATACATGTTTGGGATAGAATATATTATTATTATAGTCGAAGAAACTTGATCGTGTGTTTTTTCATTGGCTGTATATAATGATCACATGGGTTGATCGGTGGAGCTGATATATTCGCATTATACACGACAATATTTTTAAATTTATTATTGAATGGATGAATTGATACTTGTGGATTTGACGAGTGGGGTTACTGGAATTGATGCAAAGGGTTACGAATATTAAGAACATAGGTCGGTGAGTTATTGTGATCTGGTCGGTTGTGAATTAATTCAAACCTCGTACAGAATTTAAGGGTTGTCATGATCTGCAATATGGTGGGTCTTCAGCACATGGGACGGTGGAAAATATAGGATGGTAAAATTATTTTTATTTGTCTTTTGGAGATACGTGAATGATAACCTCGTACTACTTAATTGTGAGTCGTTATGCTGCTGTTATGGATTATTTATGAACAAAGTACTGCTAGTTTTTCAAAGTATTGCGCTCTCTTGAAGTAACGTACTGCTGCTCATATATTGAAAGTACTGCTGTCGCATTATATTCAACGTACTGCTCCAAAGTACTGCTCGTTTGTCTCAAAGTACTGCTGTTCAACTATTAAAAAGAAGGTACTGCTGTGTGATTTGAATGTATTGTTATATCTTCAACGTATTGCTACGTTCAAGGTACTGCTCGTCATTGTCATTCAAAGTACTGTTTCTCGCTTCAAAGTACTTCTCAAGGTACTGTTCATTCAAAGTACTGCTACGTGCTACAAGGAGTAAGGGAAAGTCGTGATGTGATTAATTAGAGATTAGTTAGTTGGGACGTTATTGGGTAACACATGGTTTGATTTCTCGGGGAAGTGTATACAAGTTGCTTATCTTCACAGGTTCCCTATTCGATGATTACAAAAAGGGGAAGAAGTTAACATGAAGATTATTTTGCAGCTTATTTATGTGTGTTTGTTTCATTCATGGAGATGATTACATCTCAACTTCTCTATTTAAGGGGAAGTTCGTACACGACTTTGTTTATTTTGTCATCATTAAAGACAAAATAAATACAAGAATGAAACAATGGGAATGAAGATTATCATCATTGAAGATTGCTGAATTCATGAAGATAGTTTTGTAATATCAAATAGGGGAAGATTGTTGGGCCATATACAATCGTGTATATGTGATTTGATACAACAAAACTACATATGCTTCAATGAAGATAATTGAAGGACTTAATATGCATAATGGAGATTCTACAAGTTGGTGGAGTATATTTCAAATACTTATCTTTATAGAATATTACAGAAGATATTGTTTACTTGTAGGATAAGTTTGTAACCCTAGCATCTCTATTATATAAAGAGATGATAGGTACGTAGTTTTAATGATCAGAACTACACACACAAAATACACGTCCCATACATATATTAGTTAGTTCATAGCTTCAAGGTTGTAAAACCCTATCACTATTAAGAGTGATCGTATTAATAATATTGAGGCTTAGTTTGATATTCTTAATTGTTCATGTTCTTCTTAGCCTTACTGAGTAGATTCCGCATACTCGTTAAAGTTACAGGTAGAATTCCACTTAGTAGTTTTGTACTTGTACAAGATTGCTAAACCCTTTATAAGTTAAAGGTTAAAGATCAATACAACAACGAATTGTCTACGTATTTGGAACCTACAGGTTATCACTGGTCACATTCAATAATGGGTATTTGACATCATATGGGTCATATGCATTAGATTATCACTGGTCACATCCATGACTATTGATCATTGGGTAATTAACATGGGTAACGGGTCATGTGCATTAATATTGGGTTGTAGTGACATGTCATATATGTTATCGACCAATACATGATTGGTGATCGACAATGGGTAATTAACATGGGTCATGGGTCATGTGCATTGGATTTTGTTAAATAAGACAAATACTATACAACATTTTATACGTTTTGTATTTTTTTTACGTTTTAATCCGTTTGTAATGTTTTTCGTCCCTTTTTGACCGTTTTCAATCGATTTTGATCGATGTCGCTAGTTTTCGACCGACGTTGACAAGTTTTGACAGATTTCAACGGATTTAGACCGTTTTAGTCCGACTACGACCGATTGCGACCCTTTTCGACCGATTTCATCCATTTTGAATGTTTTCGGCAATTTTCGCTCGTTTTCATATGTTCTAAGCTTTTCTGAATGTTTTCCTCTGTATTAAAACGTTATGAAACGTTTATTACATTTTCGTACATTTTTGTACGATTTTTTCATTTCCATACGTCCTTCTCGTTTTTATTCGGGTGATTCGGGTCAACCCCGAGTAACCCAAATACTAAATAGGGTCCCGTATCGGGTTGAAAATATTTGGCTAACTCGGGTACGGGGTCGGCCCGATTGACCCGAATAAGGATTAATGGCCATAAATTTTTGATCTTCTGTTATACATACGGCTAATGATTTGCACACTCAAAAAAGTTATTTGCACACTCAATGTACAAGCGGTTGAAGCAGAGTGTTTAATACTGTACAAGTATTTAATGCACAGATGGAGCGTCTCAATCAATTTATAAAGTGTGCAAATCAATTCCCTTTCACATAAACCCTAATTTAACACACTCTAAAAAATCATAACAAGTCCCAAATCAAAATCAAACTAACTCATGTCGTCTTATCTTTTTGAAGATAACTGCAAATGTGACAGGCCAGCAATGGTGGTAACATCTTGGACACCATCCAACCCTGCTCGACGTTTCATTTGCTGCCAAAATCGATGGGTAAGTTATCAGATTCGTTTAGTTTAAAGATTATTAAGTTTAATGTTTAACATACTACGTTTTTTTGATTTTAGAAATCGGGTACGAAGAAATGTGAACAATTTGATTGGTATGATCCAGAGGAGGAATGTGATTGGTACAAGATGCATTTGTTTGAGATGTATAGCAAACTGAATCCCAAACAAAGGCGTGAGGTTCAAATTGAAGTTAATCGTCAAAGAAGGATTGAAGAATTAGAGGCAGAGTTGACAAATGCCTTAAAGAAAGTCAGTTTTTGGAAGTCAACACTTTGTGTGTTTTGCAGTTGTGGTTTCTTTGGTACTTGCACTGAAGTAGTATAGTGTTTATGGCTAGATTGTGTGGTTTGTAGTGGCTCATGTACCCCATCTTTATGGTGAATGGTTAAGTGTTTGCTTGTAAATTTAACTGATCTTGATCTTTTGGCTACTCGATATCTTTTGGCAGTAATTACCCAAAATGGCACAATTTGACTATCCTGTTTGACCTTATGCAAATGAATGTACAGGCACAAAACTACCAAAAATTACCCAAAGTGACAATCATGATTGGCTATTAATTATCTTTTGATAGTAATTACCCGGAATTTCCCAAATTCACTTGGAGACTCTTTGACTTTTGCAAATGACAATCAAGTTTGACAATCTTTGTTTGACTTTTAACAAAGCATCATAATATAGTAATCGATAACTTGATTAACAAAGAAACATAACATAAGTTTTCTTTGAACACAAAAACATTAAACTTCAAAGAAACATAACATAAGTTTTCTTCGAGTCACGATCTAACATTTATTCCCTCAGGTCAAAACCCGATCCCAAATCATTGTTGGAAATATTGAGTTTGGAAGTTTATTATTCATAAAGCATGAGATACAAGTAGTTATTGCATCAACTCATTGTACTTGGTAAGTCAAGAATTGGTAAAAGGAAAGTGGAGACAGTCAATTCCTTATCTTTAGGAACAGTTTTAGAATATCTTCAATTCACAGTATGATTTAGGCGCCTTTGGTCGATCCCTTTTCCCTCCAAAAGTCTTGGGAACCGTTCATATACCTCTCCAGCCTATTTATACCTCTCTATTGTATATATACCAAATAACACACACAAACACATATTCACTTTCAAAGAAAACTTCAACAATGGCAGCAAATGGTAACTTTCAAAATGATGCAGAAGAGTACGAGTGGGTATTAAACAACAGTTTCCTATGCGACGCAGTGTTTAATCATTTCGGGTATGATCCCGTTTACGAATATGGGTCGTAGAGGCAGGTAGATACGTGGATGAGGTCAATAATTTTGAAATGGCTGCATAAACAAGACTTTTACTGGGATGAGCGTTGGGGACTGAATGATGTGGAGGTGGAGGAAGAAGATGAAGAGGATGAGGAGGATCAACAGGATGCACAGCAAAATGTGGTGGAGCAGCAAAATGAAGAGGATGCGCAACAAAATGTGGTGGAGGAGCAAAATGAAGAGGATCAGCAGCAAAATGTGATGGAGCATCAAAATGTGGTGGAGCATCAAAACCAAGGGGGTCAACAAGATGGGTTTGCATTTGCAGACCCGTTAAATATGGAAAACAGGATTACCGATCTTGAAATTAAGTTTCAATATCTCCTGGAAAGGAAAAGGATGCAACGCAGGGAGTAGAGCGCTCTTGTTTTAACAAGTTGGTGTGAAATGGAGTGAAGCAGTTTTTAATGATGATGTTTTTATGTTTCTAGTATCTTTAGTATTTAGGTAGGATAATTAATTATCTTTATGTTTGCAGCTTTTATGAATGGTTGTATCTTTGAAAAAATATCAATGAAAATTTTGAGACCTTGTATGGTTGCTTGTGATGTTAAACTGTCAAAGGTGTGTTTGGTTTCTTGGATAAAAGCAGTATGTCAAATTGTTAAAATCCAGAAATGATTTGTTAATGTTGCTAGTTATAAATAGTATTGCTAAGTGTAATTGATGATGTGATTATTGTGATTCGGGTAATGAGTTAGGTTTTGTGTTTTTGGGACTAATATTTTGCAGGATAAGCTGAGAAAAGTGCTGGAGTCCTGAAAAATAAGGGTTTCGAGTGGAAACTGACTTAGTGTTGCTAGGCATATTTTAGTGCTGCTAAGCCTAACTTAGTCAGGCTAAGGGTTGTTCTGCTATTTTTGAGAGTGCAGGGTACTGTTTTAGAAATATAAATGGTTAAGGGTTTGTACACTTCAATCATTCACAGTTTCACACAAATGTTTTTATCCGATCAAAACTCTATCAAACATAAAACCACTGCTTGATTTTATCAATTAATTACAATTCCCAGCAAAACCCTACACAAATTTTCAAATTTCAAAATGTCGACTCTATCTTTTTCCAACAAGCATAACATGATTGCATTCTTGCAAAAGCCCACCAAGGAGAATGAAGAGTTCACTGAAGTTGTTGATTTTCTCAATGCTACTCATATTAGGTATGCATTAACAGTTAACCCTACTGTATATGTTTCCAACATCAAACAGTTTTGGGCTACTGCAAAGGTCAAAACTATTGATGAGGAAGTACAGATTCATGCCCGTGTGGATGGGCAGAAGATTATTGTTACAGAGGCATCTGTTAGAGAAGTTCTTCATCTAGGAGATGTTAATGGAATTGAGAATCTTTCAGACTCCACAATTTTTGAAAACCTTCAAGAGATGGGGTATGTAAGAAAAAATGATTCTTTGAAATTTAATAAAGGTGGCTTTCCCCCACAGTGGAAATTCTTAATTCACACTTTGTTACAGTGTCTTAGCCCAAAGACTACTGGTTGGAATGAGTTTAGTAGTAACATGGCTTCTGCCCTTATATGTTTGGCAAAAAATAAAGAAAAATTCAATTTTTCAAAATTATTTTTTGATCATGTGGTTAAAGCCTTGGATAATTCTTCAAACCAACATTACTTATATCCAAGATTTTTGCAACCTCTTATGGACAAACAGTTTACAAATAAGAAAGTTCACGACAAGGTTTATCCTGTTCACTCTCATATTAAAAAGGTCTTTTCTAACATGAAGAGAAAGGGTAAGGACTTTCCTGTCATATTTAAACCATTGTTTCAAGCAATGTTGGAACTAGGTCAACATAAGAAGGGTGAAGGTTCAAGAACTTATAATGAATCAAGTTCCAATGGAACTGATTCAGGTGAAGGAAACCGCAGGTGCTAAGAAACCAAGGGGAACAATGCAAGTGATTAGGATAAAAGTGGTGAGGAAGAGATGGAACTTGTTAAAGAATTGATGGTTAAATATACCAAACTTAAAGAAGAGGTTCTTGGCCTACAACAAATCACAGATACTCAGGGGGATGTAATTACAGGTTTGAAGCTGAGGGTTAAGCAATTGGGAGGTCAGAAGGGGTCAAGAACCAGGTCATTCAAAAGACTGAAAAAAGTGGGCACAAGACAAAGGATTAGTTCATCTGAAAGCATAAGTTTGGGGGAGGATGATCCCAAACAGGGGAGGAATGAAACCAAGGATTCAGGGGAAGCTATGCAAAATTTTGATAGTGCTGCTGCTGGTGATGACATTGGTGTGGATATGGATGTGGATTCTGCTGAGAATGATTATGAGTATATGGTTTTTGATAATCATGGTAATGAGGTTGTTATGGAAGCATCAATCAAAGGCAGGGGAGATTCTACTGCTAGTGCAAGTGCAGAAATGGCCAAGGAGGATACTACTGCTGAGGAAAATGTTCCTATTGCTAGTGATGATGATGAAACTTTGACCGAAGCAATGATTCTATTGAAGATACGATTTAAACAAGCAGTGCCACAATCACCACTACCAACAGAACAATCACAACCACCACCACAACAACCAAGAGTACCTGTCAAAGGTGTGGTGATTAGAGAACTAACTCAACAAATCAAGAAGAGTGTACAAGAGCCAAGTTATAAGGGCAAAGGAAAAGGTATTATGGTTGAAGAGCCTAAGCATGATCCTTTAAAGGATCTTCCTTTTGTGTACTGGCCCAAACACAAACAACTTGAAGTAGATGGAACTGCTGCAAGAAAATTGGCTGCTTTGTTTGCAGAGGAGAATCAGATGGTACTTGAACAAAGAAGGAAACACGCTGAAGCTGAGTTCAAAACAAAAGCACTCTTGGATTCTTGGGATGAAGAAAGGATTAAAGGTGATGCTGATATTGCACTGATGAAACAAATAAAAGAAGAAATGCAAGAGTACACTCAAGAACAAAAAGATGAATGGAAGAGGAATTATAAAGCTGAGAGGAAGAAATTTTATCTCAATCAAAGAAAGAAGAGAAAAGTGCTCAGTCGTCCAACACAGTTAAGCAAAAGAGGAAGTACTATGAGTACTATCTAAACAATATGAAGGGTTGGAAGCTTGTTCAATTAAAGCGATACTCAGATGATGAGATCTTCAACATGTATGAAAGAGCCAAAAACTCAATGTAACTAATATATATCAATGTTAATGATAACTGACTTCACATTTTGCTATAAATAATAGTCACATGAATATTTCACAATGTGACTATTTTGAATGTATTGGTCACATATAATACCCTTATAATGTGGCAATAAACATCATTTAGATACACATTTCTGATATGGTGTGACTATTGTAAAGCCTATAGTTACAATGTGACTTCACATATGGTGTGACTATTGTAAAGCCTATAGTTACAATGTGACTTACTTTTCCGTTGTCACTCATTTCAAACACTATGTGGCTAAATATTCAGCAAAGAATAGCAGTCACGTTTAAATAATGTGTGAAAAACATGACTATATAATTTAGCCACATACACAATTACCTCATGTGACCATATATCTATTTTGGTTACACTTTTAAATTGTGTGACATATATTTGTCACATATGTATATCTATAGTGTGACCAATGTTTCAAGCTCATTTGTATCTGTCACACGTCCCGAATTAAAAGTGACTAAATAATCCAAAATTTTTTTTTCCAGTTACCTCTATTCACATAAATATTCAAATGTGTGACAATAGAATTCCGAAATGGTCACACAAGTCGGATCAAGTGTGGCTGTTTATTTTATTCTGGTACATTTAGTCACGTATAAATGTTACAGTGTGACATTTCAAAATCGACCATGCGTGACCAATAGAACTTTTTGTACTAGTGCTTTCTAAAATGTGCCCTCAAGGCACACGATACTTAGCATTTAATATTCATTTAGTTTTCGTATTTAACTAGTCTCCACATTGATGCCATATTCATATAATCGTGATTCCATATATGCCCTTTCTCTAATTATCCATATTTTTTAAATCTTTTTGTTTAATGCAAAAATAGTGCAATAGTCAATTTAATTGGTGCCAAATTTTAGCCACAACACCAGTACTTCCCTCGTCATTCCAACTTTTATTATAATTAAATTCTTTTCCCTCCAACATTTCCCACAAAATTTCTAGACAAAAATACACCGTTGGTCCCTAAACTTTCCCAAAAACATCATAGGTGCCCCAAACTTGGCAAAATCGTCGCCGTACGTCCCTTTTCCAAGTTTTTGAGGCTGATTGCATCCTTTGACCATTATCAGCTGGTCAACGCCGTTTCTCGCCGTTACCTTTTGTTTTTAGCAATAGTGCATAAGCGTCATTTCGCAATCACACGTGAGTAACTGCCACACGACTTCTACAGTTGCTACAGTAATTTAATGTTAATAAAAGCAAAACTTTTTCACCACTCATCCCTAAACTCTCCTCTCTGTGATAAAAGCTTATCCTAAATATTTCTGATCAAATCTTAACAATGGTGCGATGCGGATGTAGCAGGTTGGCGGTCGTAAGAACTTGTTGGAACAATGTCAATGTAAGGCGTTACTATGGTTGTCTGATTGAGGTGCGTTAATGGTTGAGTTGCTTTAAGTTAAAATGTCACGTTTAGTTAATCATGGTTTAAGTCTAATGGTTGTTTTAGATTACAAGTTTATTTTCTACTTGAGTTTAAGCGTCAATCTCTTAATTTTTGCTTTTTAGGGATCCAAATGTCCCATCAATTGGTGGTACGATCCAACCATGCAACCAAGAGCTAGGGAGGTGATCCTCTAGTTGAGGAGGCACCTTCACTGAAATGAGGTGGCGTTACAAGAATGCCAAGTCGGCATCATGGCTGAGACATTGGAGGATGTCAACGCGGGTGACAGGGCAATCCAACTAGAGGCTGCATATGGTTTAGTTTGCATATGGTTTTTTTAGTGTCTTTAGAAAGACACTGGTGTTTTGTGTTTTGGAGACGTTTCAAGAAGTTATAAAATCATGTACAGTAGTTGTTTTTTTGTCTTTGGGAAGCTTCAATGTAGGTTGACTAATAGAAAGCATTGACTTCATGTACTTTGGTCCTTGGCTAAGTGTATAAATATGTTATTCCTGCCTTTATTGGTTTACTAGTATGTTAGTCACACACACATTATCCAACTCACAAACATATAGATTCAAGACATATCCAAGTATCAAAGATGCAAGAAGTATCAATGATGGGTGAACAGACATCACTTTCAAGTATGAACATAAAGTTGCTATGGTATTGTTCATCCATTGTTGATTCTTCTTTGCTCTTTGTCAAAATATAGAAACATCAGCCAATTAAGATCACAAGCTGGTAAATTGACTATCGAATAGTCATTTTTCATGTATAATGAAAGTAATAGAGTATGTTAAAGTCAATATTTATAAGTATCTGTATGAACTTGCAACAATAAGTAGAAATCGGATAAAGTGACAAATGGATACATTTAAACCTCAATTAATCCCGTAGACTAACATGAGATGATTTCTTACATAATGCAAATTGGATATATTTCCAAATGCATTAAATTTTATAGTCTACATAGTTCAGAAACACACATTGTTAAAAGATTGAAAATATCTCTAGGAATTAGATATTCGATGAAAAACATTGTCTTTGAATATGGGTCGTAGAAGCAACTGATTGTGCCTTTTCCTTGCTGGCGACCGATTTCAAAAACAACCATGACATTGGCCACGACCGATATCCAAATCGGTCGACCCATTTGCACGACCGAAATCCTCAGACCCACTATGAGAAGCCTTATGTTTGTTTAGTTATGTATCATATTTACATAATGAGATTGCCTACAATGAAAATGAAGAACCACTAAAATATTGAATTTGGCTAGATGGGTCAGTATTGATGGTCTACACGAAATAATATTGTTTAAACATAAAAATCTCTTACATCTATAATTTAGCCACTAGTTTAATTATTTGATGCGTAAATACTATCAGGTGGCTAAAATTTGGAACCAAATTGATTATTGCACTATTTTTGCATTAACCAAAAAGATTTGAAAATTATGGATAATTAGAGACAGGGCATATATGGAATCACGATTACATGAATAGGACATCACTATGAAGACTAGTTAAACATGGGGCTGACCATCGGGTCGGAACCAACCCGAACCAAAAAAACCGAGGATCGAAATTCATGAAAAACCGGAACCGAAACCAAACCGACGGGCCGTCGGGTCGGTTCGGTTTTCGTCGGTTCGGTTCGAGTTTGTCGGTCTAAGTGTATTTTGGTATGTTTTTTTCGGTTTGGTCGGTCCAGTTCGGTTTTGAACCTTCGGTGCTCAGCCCTAGTTAAACATGGAAAGTAAATGAAAATTAAATGCTAAGTATCATGTGCCTTGAATATCTCATGGAGAATTGGTCTTTGTATTTTAAATTCTTTGATTTCCTTTCTGATTGGTGTGGAAATGGTGGAGTACATATGAGCACGGTTATCAAGATCGCGATCTTGATCGTAGGATCGCACGATCTTACGATCATACATTAGAAAACCTTGCAAGATCTAAGTAGGATCGGAGATAACATAGGATCGAAGTAAGATCGTAAGATAGCTAATAAGATTGTAAGATTGCAATCGATCCCGATCCTACTATAAAGCCTAATTTTTATTGTTAAACAAACTTTTGCCTGAAATTAATCCTACTTTCCAAATTTTGACCGAATTTACCCTTACATATGACCAAACTTTACTCGTGCCATATTTCTTTTCTACCTAGATCATTTATCAAACTACTGAAACATGAACTAATTGCATGTATTGCATTGTTTATATTATTAGGATGTTTAAACTTTGAAATTTTCATCTATATTCACTTAAATTGGTCTTTTATATCGAATTTTATATAGAACTATATAACACCACGACCCCTATCTGAAAATTTTACATTTGTTAGAATCGTATGGTCCCGATCTTGCGAAGACAAAAACAATCTTACGTAAAATCGCGATCTTGATAACCTTGCATGTGAGAATTGGTTAGTCTACAAAAATAATATAGACACGTGCTATCTCATAGCAAGAATAGGGGTTGTAGTGAGTAATTTTTGTTACTCGTATACACTATACAGTAACTTAAATTAAAGTTTGAGATAAGTCACGTTTTTTACTCGTATACAATAATTTTTGTAGTGACTAATTTTTTGTTACTCGTATACAATAATTTTTATAGTGACTATTTTTATTTTTTATTTTATTTTTTTATTATTTTTTTTAATGATTTTCTCATCAAACAAAATAATGCCAAATAAATAATTTATCAAATAAAAAAATTATTGCTTATTTTTCGGGTCAAGTCTCTTTTGTTACTAAACACTGGAATCCAACAAAATTCTCTACTGATTTTTATTCCCTGAATTTCTCTCTACCAAACGTACCTATATCAATATGACATCAATGTGAAGACTAGTTAAACATGGAAAGTAAATAAAAATTAAATGCTAAGTATCATGTGCCTTGAGGGGCACATTTTTGAAATACCCTTTATATAATTATAGAAGTTTTTTTTTTTTTTTTTTTTTTTTTTTTTTTTTTAATACAAATCTTATTCCAAACCACTTACATACCAAACACACATATTGGTTTCCTATTAGAATATAGCAATTACTCAATCCATATCGTTGGTTTCATTATTATAAATCACGATACAAATATTGTCTTTATCAGGTTTAATTTTTTTTATTGGGATGTGCTACACCCACAAAAAACATTCACAAAAATTCATAGTTTCATTGTTGTATTTTACTATTTTTTTTTTAATCTTTTTTCTCTTTGATTAAGTTAATCAAACCCTAACAACTCATTTTGTATATGTTTTTATATATGTTTTCTTGTGGTTGTAGCAAATCTCTTTATTACTAGGTGATAACACTTTTTAGTTTTATTGCTTTGTTGTGGTTTATGGTATTTTTGTCTTTTGTCCCAAGCTTCATTTGTATAGTGTGTCTGTGTTGGTTTTTGTATGTTGTTTATTTTGGGATATATGTTATAGGTGCCTTATGGCTTACTAGAAAAGGGGATAAAATTGCAAAAGATTTTTTTTATCTTTCAGTTTACTGTACAACACAGTTTTTTATCATTTTATATTCTGTAATTTTTGTTAGTTTAATATTTTTGACTGGTTAAATTTTATAATTTTTTCGTACTTTTAAGTTTATAGTTTTATAATATAAACAAAATTATAAAAATAATAAATAAAAAAAAAAAAAAAAAAAAAAAACCAAAATAAACAGGGGAGATACGACTTGTAAAAAAAGTTCCTTGATCTACCTTTTTATTTTGATTCCTTTGTCGCACTCATAGTGGTTATTATTATTATTATTATTATTATTATTATTATTAATAAGCGTATATCCCACTCTGAGTTAATTATTTTGTTTAGCAAGAATTTCATGAGACGCAAGAATAATTGTTGTCTTTTTTTAAAAAAAAAATTAGTTACAAAATAAAATGAAAAAGTTGTAATCGTATTTAATCGTTTAATGTTACTAGTTATAATACCCGCGCACGCGCGAGTTTTTTTAAATTTTATGAATTGTGTATTTTTATTTATTAAAAAATAAATAATTTAATCTTTGTTTTGTTTGATTTATTATGTTTAATTATAGTTTTTTATTATTAAAGATAATTATTTAAAAATTTTAATCCTATTATTAATTGCATCTTATCTATATTTTTTGTATTTATTTTTTACTTGTGTTATGGATAAATATAAAATGTTACCTAATAAGAAAATATTTTTTTTTAAATAAAATTATTACTAAATAAGGTATGAATTCATTTTTTTGAAATGAAAAATTCTCAATAGGGGTTTTGTTTTATTATATAAAAGATTTATATATGGCACTCAGAAAATTATTTTTTTCTAGAACTTTAAGCTATGCAAAGTATTCTGAACCCGATACCCGACCCTAGTTGGTATTCGGGTTAATCGGGTTGACTCGAGTTAGATTTTGAACCCGAGTAACCCGACCCAATTATCATTAGTTGGGTTCGGGTTTGGGTGGGGCCCGGGTCGGGTCATGATTTATGTTATTTTCCTTGGCTGTTGGCTTGTTGTCATTTTCATTATCTCTAATCGTATGGTTAAATGCTACTACGTTTACCATTTCATTAATATTGTGAAGTTGAAATGCTACTACGTTAACCACCAATGTTCACAGTCCGTAAGGTATATAAATATGTGTGAAGTGAAAGATAATTGAACAAGTGTAAATGACATAACATAAACTGATAAACAAACAACGCTTGGTATCATGTATTCTACCTAAGAGTCTAAGACTAATGACTCTCTCACCCTATATGATCTGTTGAATGAAATTAGGACATTGTAACATATATTGCATCATATTCATTGTGTTTGTTATGGTCTACAAGTTGTACATTTGGTTTGTTACATGGTTTATACATATATTGCATCATATATAACTTATGCAACAAACAAATTATGTGATTTTAGCTATACTAAGTTTAAGAAATCAAATTATGTTATTTTGTAAATGACACTGACCCGACCACCAGACCCAACCCGATTTGACCCGAACCCGACTAACCCGACCTCAAATAGAGTCGGGTTCGAGTATATTATTTTTAGTCTCGACCCGACTTGAACCCGGCCCGTTTGACCAGAACCCGACCAACCCGATCCGATTAACACCCCTACTTTAAGCCATGACTTCAAAGAGAAATGTAATATTGGCATTGGCTCTAAGTTTAGATTGTCACTGGATTATATTAACGCGTAACTAAATGAATACTATAACTAAATTTTAAAGCATTGCACAAAATCAATGGTACAATAATCATTTTACGCCGTTTTCAACTACCTATTTAAAACTTATTTGACATTTTGTAACTTGATGCATATGACATACTGTTGGCGTATGTACCCTCTGTTAGTTTTATAGGCAAAATAATAATAGTCGTGTGTTAGGATCGAACTTGAGATCACGGGATTGCACACAATACGTATGAAGAGGAAATGTAATAATTATTTATAAAATGTTATAATTAATTATTAAACACAAAACAATTAAATAATAATTAGTATTATTGATTAATGACTAATTAATTATTAAACAAAGATTAGGAAACTAATTACTAGACAAAACATGGAAACAAGAGAAGGTTCCGGAACCCCCTCTTGGGCTTCAAAACCGATCGGCCAAGGAGGTCAATCCACCTCCTTTGTGCCTTGAGCTCCAAGTAATGACTAGTATATAAGCAAACCCAAGGTGAAGGTTTTTCTCATAACTTGTACACACACAACTTGGTGTTTTCTTCTCCTGCTCTTGTCTTGGTCGAACCAAAACCGAACACCCTAAGGGTTTCGATTTCTTGCATCTAAAAATTGTTTTGTGTTATTACTTGCATAAACTTTTCCTTGAATTAGTACGTGTGTACAAGAACGTGAATCAAACACACTATTGTTTGATTCTTGGATTGAATTACAAAAGGGTAAGGGGTAATTCATATAATCCTTATAAACCCTAATTAGGGTTCATTGGTTCCGGAAGATTGCATTGATTCTTGTTCGGGCTAGAATCACTACGGTATGTTTACTATTTAAATTAATGATTAATTAATTACATGTTATTCGATCTATTATAATTGCTTCCGCTCATGCTTACTTTGATGTTCATGGTTTATTAATATGATTGTCATGATATAATAATTCCAACAGTGGCATCTAGAGCCGTTATAATGTGTAATTAATTATCGCAACGCATAAAAATTGGATTTTGATTCGTATAGTTACATGTTTTTTTTAGGGTTTATGTTTTTTTCCCTAACCCTAATTTTTGGGTCGAATGACCTTTTAGGGTTGTTAGGGTTTTGCTTTTATTTTTTTTTTAAAATTGACTAGAAACCCTAAGATGTCATGTAATTGTTTATGCGTTTTAGTAAACGATCTTGGTGCAATGTGTTAATTGTTAAACTAAATCCATGAAAAAGTGCATATTTGCATGGATTTTATTGTGTTATTTAAATTGCTTATATATATTAATGGTTAAGTTATATTAAAACATGTAAATTTTTATAGATGTCGGATTGGGGAAGACTCCAATATTAAGTAATCAATTATGTGCTATGTGGTATTTATTTAATTTTGGCTTACGCAATCGATTTATCGATGTATGTGGCTCTTTTTCTAAGAAAAAGAAAGCCCTAATTGAATTAATATGTTATACGCCTAGATTTGATTATTAATAGGACCTTTTAATAAGATTTGCATGTGGCTACATGTTTTATACATATTTAATTGTTATGATTATGTATATGTGTTTATTTAGTTGTTTTATTTTTTATTGCAAATTACTTGTTTTGTTTATTTATTGTGTTAGACGTGTTTATATAAACGAAAAGGGTAATTTTTTGAATAGAAAAATAATACGGACTAAATAATGGCGAAATTGTTTTGGTTTTTAAGTGTTAAAATTTCAAAGGATTGGTTGATTGATGTTTTTGTACGTAATGGTTAAATAGGCTCGACCGAAGTTTACACACTACAAGATGGGTATAAGGATGGCATCGCATTAAATTGTGGCCTTAGATAGACAACATTCATGTCTTAACGCTCGTTTGTGTGTAAATTAGACTTACCAAACAACCATTACATGTACATTGTCATCTTAAGGGTGAATAACCACAATTCCACAATGATTATCCGAAACACTAAGCCTTCGGGCTTAAGCAAAAGTACGATATAGTGGACGATAATTGATGGTTATTCTTTAATTGGTGAACCCGATACCTCAATCAAAACCTTGTTATTTTACTCTTAGCTAATTGGTAATAAAAATGTTTTGTAAAACCAATGTTATGAAGTTGTATGCATGCTTCTTCATACATTATTTTGATCACATCAAAATAGTAATACCCTTATAAAATTAAGTTGAATGCCATCTAATTAAGAACACTTGAAGTTGTAATTTACGTCATAGTGAGACTTGGCGAGATTGCAATGGAAAGGTAAATTTCATAAATTCATTGCTAGCAGATCAACTGATGTGATGGATTTGTGAATTTACAGTTTTTAAGTTAGACGACTTAAATTGAGTAGGAAGTGAGACTTGGACTCAAGGCATTAAGATGGGGACTAAACATGCTTACAATACAAATGTTTTGTGATTGTAAATCCCATAAATCTAGGAATTGGACAAATGTTATGCCAATTACTTGTACGACAAGTTACCTCATATTATACTTTCATTACTAGCAGATCAACTGAATGTGATGAAACTATGTTTATGGAGGATCCTAGTTTTCAAGATTATTCTATGGATTTATTTTCCTTGGGTATTTTAATTTTCTTGAAAAATTGTATTATCAAAAATACTAATGTTTTGAACTTTCTTTATCTGTAGAAATGGCTCAAACTGATAACACCAACTTACGTTCTGTGTTCAAAACTTATTTTGAACGAGAAAAATTGACTGGCTCGGAAAATTTCAATGATTGGTACCGTTCACTAAGGATTGTCCTGCGAGTGACTGGTCAACTCGAAATCTTGAAAACGCCTTGTCCTGCTGAACCTGAAGGCACGGCAGCTACTGATGCTGCTAAAGCCAAATGGAATCTTGATTGCAAGGAACATATTGATGTGGCCGCAATGATGTTAGGGGGAATGTCCACAGCTCTTCAAAGACAGTTTGAGGAGTATTTTCCCAAGGACATGATTGATGAACTCAAGAAACTTTATTAGAAACCATCAAATGTAGAGATTTACGATTTGATGGAAGCTCTACATGGTTGTAAGCAAGGTCCTGGTGAACCTGTGAGTGCTCATGTGTTGAAAATGAAAAGTTACATGGATCAACTACAAACACTTGGGAAACCCTATGACAATGATATGGCTGTGAACTTAATCAATAGATCCCTTGATAAGGAATTTAGTGGTTTTGTGAG
Organism: Artemisia argyi; assembly: GCA_030686995.1. NCBI lineage: Eukaryota > Viridiplantae > Streptophyta > Magnoliopsida > Asterales > Asteraceae > Artemisia > Artemisia argyi. The sequence goes on along the minus strand of CM060699.1, from coordinate 174,054,510 downwards.
GAACTTCAATATGCATTGCGTGGGGAAGACTGTAAGTGAATTGCACGCACTACTCATTGATTATGAGAAAGGTACACCACAAAAGGCTCCTACGCCCCAAGTACTAGCAATACAAGGGGGTAGAATTAACAAGCCAAATGCGAACAAGAAGAAGGGTAAAGGAAAGAAGAAGGATGATAAGAATAAGCAAGTTATGGCTTATCAACCACCTCAACCAAAGAAGAACCCTCCTATCAAGAATAATCCAAAGAAGGATCAAGGATGCCATTACTGCAAGGTGATGGGCCACTGGAAGAGGAATTGTCCTCTTTATCTCGATGACTTGCGAAACAATAAGGTTAAGAAGACTGGGCACATGGGCGCCAGCACTTCAGGTAACTTATTTGTCATTGAATTATTTAATTTATCTCGTGTAATAAATTCCTGGGTATATGATACTGGATGTGGTATTAATATTTGTAATACACTGCAGGGGTTTAGAGAGGAAAGGAGACTAGCTTATGGGGAGCAATTTCTGCATGTGGGAAATGGAGCACAAGCAGCGGTTGAAGCCATAGGAATGTTTGATTTAGTTTTACCTTCGGGTTTAGTACTTTGTTTAAACAATTGTCATTATGCACCTTCTATAATTAGAGGTGTTGTTTCCTTTTCATGTTTGTTGGATCTTGGTTTTTCTCATACTATTAATGGCAATAAAATTTCTGTTTCTTTAAATGGTGTATTTTATTTTAATGCTGTTGCTGTGAATGGTGTGTTTGAAATTGATATGAATAATTGTGTGACTTCCAACAATAATAATAATTCGATGTACAGCATAAGTAAGAGAATGAAGTATGACTTGAATTCGTCTTACCTTTGGCACTGTAGACTTGCCCATATAGGCAAGACTCGCATGCAAAAGCTGCAACGTGAAGGGCTTTTGAATAATATCAATGATGAGTCATTTGATAAATGCGAATCTTGTATTTCTGGGAAGATGACGAAGAAACCTTTTCATAATAATATGGAAAGAGCTTCAGATCTACTTGGTTTAATACACACGGATGTGTGTGGACCACTTAGACATGTGTCAAGGAGAGGTGCTGTCTACTTCTTAACTTTTACGGATGATTTCAGCCGTTATGGTTATGTTTATTTACTTAAACATAAACATGAAGTGTTTGAAACATTTAAAGTTTTCAAAGCAGAAGTAGAATTGCAATTGGGAAAGAAGATTAAAGCTCTTCGTTCTGATCGAGGTGGTGAATACCTTAGTCAAGATTTTAAAGATTTCTTAACTGAGAATGGAATTGTCCAGAATCTCACTTCTCCATATACTCCACAACAAAATGGTGTATCTGAGAGAAGGAATCGTACATTGTTGGACATGGTTCGATCAATGTATAATCTTACTAATCTTCCTTTGTCTTTTTGGGATTATGCTCTTGAATCAGCTGTTCGTATTTTGAATATGGTTCCCACCAAGAAGGTTGATAAGACACCATATGAGATATGGACTGGAAAAGATCCGAACTTGTCTTATTTAAAGGTCTGGGGTTGTGAGGCGTATGTTAAACGTGACTCACAAGATAAACTCCAACAAAGATCTGTAAAATGCATTTTTGTAGGATACCCTAAGGAAACTATGGGTTACTACTTTTACTACCCACCTGAGAACAAAGTGTTTATTGCAAGATATGGTGATTTTCTTGAAAGTAAATTTGTGGTTCAAGAAATCAGTGGGAGAGTATATGATTTAGAAGATGATCTAAATAATGCATTACCTTCAGAAAACACTAGCACACTTCCTATAGAACCGGAAAGTCTGGGTCCTCCACCGGAAGTTGAAGTAATTCCCATTCGCAGATCTTCGAGATCTGTGAAAGCTCCTGACCGTCTATGTCTTAATGTAGAGGTCGATCAGCGTACACTAGGGGATCTTAATGAACCTACTAGTTATAGAGCTGCCATTAATAGCCCTCAAAAAGCTAAATGGAAAGCTGCTATGGATGGGGAAATACAATCCATGCATGACAATGAAGTCTGGGAAGAAGTTGACTTACCTCCTGGTGCCAAGGTAGTTGGGAGTAAGTGGCTTTACAAAATCAAGACTGACATGGATGGATATGCACACATTTATAAGGCTCGTCTAGTTGCTAAAGGTTTTACTCAAACTTTTGGAATAGATTACGAGGAGACATTTTCTCCTGTAGCAGACATAAGAGCTATAAGAATTCTCATAGCTATAGCAGCGTACTATGACTATGAGATTTGGCAAATGGATGTGAAAACTGCTTTCTTAAATGGTCATCTAGATGAAGACATCTATATGGCACAACCAGAAGGGTTTGAAAATCCAGATTTCCCAAATCGTGTTTGCAAGCTTAAGAGATCCATTTATGGATTAAAGCAAGCATCACGACAATGGAACAAGAGGTTTGATGCTGAAATTAAAAAGTTTGGATTCACTCAAAATCTTGATGAGCCATGTGTGTATCACAAAGCTAGTGGGAGTGATGATGTAACTTTCCTAATTCGATATGTTGATGACATATTGATCATGGGAAAAGACATTCCAAGTTTGCAAGCAGTAAAGGCATATCTTGGAAAGTGCTTTTCTATGAAAGATTTAGGAGAAGCTGCATACATTCTGGGAATCAAAATCTATAGAGATAGATCAAGGCGGTTAATTGGATTAAGTCAAAGTGCTTACATTGACAAAATATTGAAAAGATTCAATATGCAAAATTCCAAGAAAGGATATTTGCCGATGGAAGTAAAACATGGCTTATGTAATGAGTATTGTGCTTCAACACCTGATGAGGTGACTCGCATGAGTAAAGTTCCTTATGCTTCGGCTGTAGGATCTATTATGTATGCGGTTAAGTGCACAAGGCCAGATGTGGCGTTTGCTCAAAATATTACCAGTCAATTTCAACAGAATCCAGGTGAAAAACATTGGATTGCTGTTAAACATATTCTTAAGTATTTAAGGAATACAAAAGATATGTTTTTGGTATATGGTGGAAATCCATCTGCAGAACTTTGTGTTACAGGTTACTGTGATGCATCCTTTCAAAGTAATAAAGATGATTCGAAGTCTCAGACGGGTTATGTCTTTGTTATCAATGGAGGAGCTGTAGACTGGAGGAGCAAGAAGCAGAGTACAATTGCGATGTCTGCAACAGAAGCTGAATACATTGCTGCTTCGGAAGCTGCTATGGAGGCTGTTTGGATTAGGAAATTCGTTTCTGGGCTTGGTGTTATGCCTTCAATTGAATTACCTATTAATATGTATTGTGACAATTCTGCTGCAATCATATTTGCCAATGAACCTGGAGTCATGAGAGGCACCAGACATTTTCTACGGAAGTATCACTTTGTTCGTGAAAAGGTTGATGAAGGTGAAATAAATCTGTTGAAGGTTCACACAGATGATAACTTAGCTGATCCATTCACTAAGGCTTTGGCGAAAGAGAAGCTTAATGAATTAGCCAATGGAATTGGACTTAAATTAGCTAGTAGTTTCATGCATAACTGTGATTAGTATTTGGATAAAGGATATTGTAAACAATTAATTATTTTAATGAAATAAAGTATGTTGGTATGTTTATTTCTGTTATTAATTATTGTTGTCCTATTTTTGCATGTTTAAATCCATGAATAAAAGTTATTCTGAATTGTCCGTTGTCAGTTAATAATATGGGAATATTATTAAATTAAGACAAATCTGAAGTTGATATAATATACTTAAGTATATTGATGCGTAGACATGTCATTTCAGATGATATTCGATGATACTGAATATAGGACTTATCCCAACTATATGATGTTACTTTATGGATCTTGTCATTAAGTAAATCATAAGAAGTTATCCTTAGACTTGAGATGCAAGATAACGGTCATGAATGTAGTACATTTTTGTGGAACAACTTAACGCTATACGTAACTGGTAGTCATAAGGGTTGTTTTCGGAAGTGTTACAAAGTTTGTGTGTTTTGCTTGTAGTCAATAAAGAATTTGTTCCTTCAAATTAATTTTTGGAGTTTAATACTGCTGGGCCCCTCGTAGGGTTGTCAAGGTGTTTGCGTGGCCACGCCCAAGGTCTTTTATGAAAGGTTCAAAAGATTTGGTAATCTTGTCAATTTCTAAGAACGAGAAACAGAATGGTTAATTAAGGAATGACCTAGATCCATATCCTTATTAACGTAGTATTAGAAACAAAGGGATAATAATAATGAGAAATCATTAAAAGGTTTTCCAGGAGCCTTACTCAAGTTGTACTAGAGGCATCGACGTGTTGCAAGACACTAATCGATGTGATCACACTATTATGATATGTCTAAGTGGGAGCTGTTGGTTTTATAGACAAAATAATAATAGTCGTGTGTTAGGATCGAACTTGAGATCACGGGATTGCACACAATACGTATGAAGAGGAAATGTAATAATTATTTATAAAATGTTATAATTAATTATTAAACACAAAACAATTAAATAATAATTAGTATTATTGATTAATGACTAATTAATTATTAAACAAAGATTAGGAAACTAATTACTAGACAAAACATGGAAACAAGAGAAGGTTCCGGAACCCCCTCTTGGGCTTCAAAACCGATCGGCCAAGGAGGTCAATCCACCTCCTTTGTGCCTTGAGCTCCAAGTAATGACTAGTATATAAGCAAACCCAAGGTGAAGGTTTTTCTCATAACTTGTACACACACAACTTGGTGTTTTCTTCTCCTTCTCTTGTCTTGGTCGAACCAAAACCGAACACCCTAAGGGTTTCGATTTCTTGCATCTAAAAATTGTTTTGTGTTATTACTTGCATAAACTTTTCCTTGAATTAGTACGTGTGTACAAGAACGTGAATCAAACACACTATTGTTTGATTCTTGGATTGAATTACAAAAGGGTAAGGGGTAATTCATATAATCCTTATAAACCCTAATTAGGGTTCATTGGTTCCGGAAGATTGCATTGATTCTTGTTCGGGCTAGAATCACTACGGTATGTTTACTATTTAAATTAATGATTAATTAATTACATGTTATTTGTTGACGTATGTACCCTCCGGATACATGCCGTACAAGGATATACCCTCCGGACCTGTATCAGGTAAAATGTATTCAGATGTGTTCAGTCAATACGGACCAATATCCGAAGGGTTACGAATGTCCGCATGATCTCAGCCGTCCGGATATCACAAACCCTTCGGATAAACCAACAAGTACCTAGACCAAAGTACAAACAAGTACGCCAAAGTATATGATAATGGAGTCTAAACTAGCGAACATTAAGGGCTAAGTACAAACCAGCCTGGCACTTCATGTAGAAAGTCTATAAATAGAGAGGAAATCTTCATTTAAGGTTAACTAATTCTCCTCTACTCTCTAGTTTTATTCATACTTTCTCTCACTAAGAACATATACTTACTCTCACGCCGGAGGTTGGTCCTGGGATACATTCCCGGGGCGAGTCTAATGGACGTATTTGTTTTGCAGATATCCGAAGCAACATACTGTAAGCAAGGATCACCTTGAATCCGGAGGACCTACTCTAGTCCGAAGGATTCGTCTCGCTTGTTCGAAGTAGAAGCAAACTTTTACCTCAACAAATTGGCGCCATCCGTGGGACCCGTCATTCACTCTACTGAAGCTAAGAGATGACAGGTCCTTCCCCAACCACACCCGAAGGATCCGGAAGTCGTCCGGATAATAATACCAATCCTGTTAACCTTGAACAAATCCAAAGTCACTTTGCTGCTCTAAAATCTCTCATCCAACAATACAATGTCTCAGGAGAAACACCGATTGACCCCATCCAACTCGACTTTGAGGTTGCCGGATCTCATGATGTCGAAGCCCAAAAAACCGAAGAGGAGAGGATGGACGACTTATCCAAACCTTTCAAGGCGACGTCCAAGAGTCCTTTTACCCGGAGGATCATCGATTTCTCCGGTCCGAAGGGTTCAAAGTATCTGATGCCTTCTCACTTGAAGTTATACAACGGATCTACAGATCCTGACGATCATATCACCAGATTTGAAGGGGCGGCCAATCAAGGTGCGTGGCCCATGCCCATTTGGTGCATGATGTTCCAACAGACCCTGGATGACGCTGCTAGAGCGTGGTTTGATCGCCTTCCGCGAGGTAGTATTGATAATTGGGATGAATTGAGTGAGCAATTCATTCAGAGGTTCGCCCTTCGTAGAAAGTGCATCAGAGATCCGATGGAAATTACCAAGATCATCCGTAGAGCTAACGAGGCCCTCTCGGAATTCAAGGAACGATGGACGGACGAGGCTAGTCGCATTTCGAGAGTACCAGAGCTGATGCGGATATCCTCTTTTATTGATGGTTGTAAAAGTCCGGAGCTAGCGAAGAGATTCTCCGAGAAGGTTCCTCAGAGCGTAACCGAAATGATGATACGGGTTGATGATTTCGTCCGTTCCGAAAGAGTGTATCGACTGACGGAAGTACCAAAGGGAGAAAGGGTGGATAATTCTCGTAGAGATTATCAACCTAATCCATACAGCCGAAATGACCATAACACACAACGGTCCTCCTTTAGAGGAAACCACAGGAAAGATGTTCAAGACTTTAAACCTAGACGAAATGAAAATTTCGCACCATACGTGCCCAGACGAAATGACAATAATACCTATCGGATAGACTACCGAAGGGATTATCGGCGTGACGACGGGAACAGAAGAGATACCAGACCACTAGACTTGAACATGCTCACAAAGGCCCCTAAAGAGATCTTGTCAACGGAGCATCAGCTCAGGCTACCGGCACCCCCGCCACTAAGAGGAAGGCCGTCAAGAGAAAACATGGATAAATATTGTGATTATCATGGAGAGAAAGGCCATCTCACCAATGACTGTCACAATCTGAAAGAGCAACTCAAGATAGCCCTGGATACCGGCAAGCTTGACCACCTGATCAGAGACGTCCGACAAAGAGACAGAGCACCACCCAGAAATAACCATCAGAACAACCAAGGTCGAATTATCAATATGGTCCGGCATCAAGAAAGAAATCCGAAGCGAAAGACGATAGATCAGGAAGAAGAGTGGATGAAAGCCCCCATAAGCTTTCCTCCGATCCTCCCGGGAGACGCTTCCGATGAGCCACTTATAGTGGAAGCAGAGATTGAGGGATATACTGTACGGAGAGTATATGTCGACCAAGGCGCATCGGTGGAAGTAATGTACGAGCACTGCTTCCTAAATCTGGACTCTTCCATCCGGTCACGTCTATCCAAGATAAACACACCGCTGGTGGGATTCTCAGGAGAAAGCATAAATCCATTGGGGAAAATAGAACTAGAAGTATGCTTCGGGAGCGAAGGGCTATACCGCCGAACCATCATGAAGTTCGCGGTGGTTAGATCTCCCTCTCCATATAATGTGATACTTGGTCGATCCGGAATCAAAAAACTAAAAGCCATCCCGTCAACTATACACTCCATGATGAAATTTCCGACGCCGAGAGGCATCGCCACTCTAGTAACCCAATCGGTCATCATCTCAGAGTGCCGAAAGCTCGAAGAAAAATTCTTAATGGAAAGGGAGACTCAAACAGAGACTTCCTCGGAAACACCCATTGAAGAAACTGCTGGAACCGAAGATGTGCTGGTTCATCCGGCTTATCCGGAACAACTAGTGACAATAGGAAGGAATTTCTCAAAAGAGGGGCGAAGGCAATTGATAACTTTACTCAAAAATAGCCGAGACATTTTTGCATGGGAACCCTCGGATATGACCGGCGTTCCCCGATGGGCAGCTGAACATAAGCTTAACGTAAACGTCCAGGACAAACCGGTAGCGCAGAAAAAGAGATTCTTCTTGGAAGAAAAGAACCAAGCCATAAATCAAGACGTAGAAGAATGGCTAAAGGCCGGAATAATCAGACCTGTCCGATATCCGACCTGGATCTCTAATCCGGTACTGGTGAAGAAGCCGGACGATACCTGGAGGATGTGCATTGATTTCAAGAACCTGAACTCATCGTGCCGCAAGGACTACTATCCATTGCCCGAAATAGACTGGAAGATCGAGTTGGTAATAGGATTCCGATACAAGTGTTTCTTGGACGCTTACAAAGGATATCATCAAGTACAAATGGCAAAAGAAGACGAAGAGAAAACGGCCTTCTATACGGATCGGGGAACATACTGTTATGTAAAAATGCCGTTTGGTTTGAAGAATGCCGGGGCAACCTATCAGAAATTGGTAGACTCTGCCTTCCGGAAGCAAATAGGTCGGAACTTGGAAGTGTGTGTAGACGATATGGTGATAAAGAGTCAAACGGAAAAAGAGCTATTGGCCGATATTGCTGAAACGTTCGACAATCTCCGGAGAATAAACATGAAGCTAAACCCTAAAAAATGTTCTTTCGGAGTGGAAGAAGGAAAATTCCTCGGATATATGGTGACGTCCGAGGGGATTAGGGCTAACCCCAAGAAAACCAGAGCAATCGCTGATATGCAATCACCAAAATCACTAAAGGAAATGCAAAGCTTAAGTGGCAAACTCACGGCGCTCAATCGTTTCTTATCAAAATCAGCCGAAAGGTCTCTCCCTTTCTTTGAAACTTTAAAAAACATCACCAAGGACAACAAGGAAAAATATCAATGGACGGAAGCGGCTGAAAAAGCCTTCCAAGATATGAAGAAAATGATTCTGGAGCTTCCCTGCCTAACGACTCCGAAATCTAAAGAAGATTTGTATCTATATCTGTCAGCCGCAGCAGAAGCAATAAGTGGAGTGCTGATGGTCGAAAGAGAAGGGCGGCAGATCCCAATTCATTATGTAAGCCGAACCTTGCACGAAGCCGAAAAGAGATATGCTCCAGTCGAAAAGTTGGCTCTAACCCTCCTGCATTTATCAAGAAGATTGAGGCGGTATTTCGAAGCCCATCCCATCAAGGTCATAACGGATCATCCCATCAAACAAGTGCTGAACCGGGCAGAATCGTCCGGACGATTAGCCAAATACACAGTGGAATTGGGGGCCTACAACATCACCTACGTGCCCAGAAATGCTGTCAAAGGACAAGTGCTTGCTGACTTCATTAATGAAATACCCATCGGCACAGCCTCCCCGGATCCGAAGAGGAGAAGCAAAGAGATATGCAACGTTTCTCAACCGGAAGAGTGGATCCTATATACTGATGGGGCCTCCAGCAGGAAAGGTGCCGGAGCAGGATTAGTGTTAATTAGTCCGGAAAAGGAAGAATACACATATGCTCTCCGGTTAAATTTCGAAGCTACAAATAACGGAGCAGAATACGAAGCACTCCTGGCCGGATTGAGAATTGCAAAGGAGATGCATATAGAGGCGTTGGACGTACGAGTGGACTCTAACTTAGTGGCAAGCCAAATCAATGGAGAGTTTACTGCATACAAGGAGAGCATGGCAAAATACCTCGCAAAGGCCAAAGAATACATCACTTGTTTCAAACGCTTCAGAATAAAGAACATCCCAAGAGCTCAGAACCAAAAAGCAGATGTGCTCAGCAAGCTAGCATCCGTAGCATTTGACCACCTAACGAAAGAAGTCCTGGTAGAAGTATTGGAGAAGCCGTCCACCGAAGAAGAAACAGTCAACGCAATAGTGGAAGAAGAGGAGGAAAATTGGATGTCCCCCATATTCCGATGTTTAAACGAAGGTATATGGCCGGAAGATCAAAATGAAGCTCGAAATCTCCGTATGAAAATAAGCCACTACACATTAATTGACAACGTGCTATTCAAAAAATCCTACCTAGGACCGATGTTACGATGTGTCAGACCTCTCCAAGCCAATTACATAATCCGAGAGGTGCATGAAGGAGCCTGTGGCATGCACTCCGGACCCCGGACGGTGGTAGCTAAACTCATGCGACAAGGCTACTATTGGCCAACCATGCACCGGGACGCTAGGGAAGTCATCCGAAAATGCGATGCCTGTCAGATACATGCTCCGGTCCCCAAGTTGCCAAAAACGGTACTAACTTCCGTCATGGCACCATGGCCCTTCTTCCAATGGGCAATTGACATTTTGGGACCTTTGCCCGAAGCTCCAAGAAAAGTTAAGTATGTTATTGTGGCAATAGACTATTTCACAAAATGGATGGAAGCAAAACCGTTGGCCAAGACAACCGGAAAAGAGGTCAAAAAGTTTGTATGGGACAACATCGTCTGCAGGTTCGGACTACCCAAGATAATTGTCACGGACAACGGAAGCAACTTTGTGGGAGATCCGTTCAAAAGTTGGTGCGAGAGGTTAAATATCACACAAATCAACACGGCCGTGGCTCACCCTCAAGCCAACGGATTGGTCGAAAGAGCCAACAAAAGCCTAATGAAGGGATTTAAGTCTCGGCTAGGAAGAGAAAGAGCAGGATGGGTAGACGAATTACCAAACGTACTATGGGCTTTTAAAACCACTCTGAAAACTAGCAACGGAGAAACCCCTTTCAGTCTAACTTATGGGAGTGAGGCAGTCATTCCGGCCGAGATCGGTATGCCTACCTTCCGGACCATGATGGCAAACGTTGAAAACAATGACGATGAGATAAATCTAAACCTAAACTTATTAGAAGAACGGAGGGAAATGGCAGCCATAAGGGAGGCGAAGTACAAAAAGAAGGTGGAGCAATATTACAACCGAAGGGTTAGACCCGAAGCCTTCAAAGTGGGAGATTTCGTGTACCGAAAAAATGAAGCCAGCAGAGTGGAAGATCAAGGAAAATTGGGACCTAATTGGGAAGGCCCCTATCGGATAACGGAGGCTTATCAGCACGGCACATACAAGCTCCAAACCATGGAAGACGTGGAAGTACCTCGCACCTGGCATGCAACTAACTTAAAGAAATGTTTTATGTAACCTATTATGTACTTTGATTTTCCAGGATCTATTGTAAGGCATGAGCCATTTTCACATCAATGAAAAACCCGATGCATTTTGACCATACATAGAGTTATTTTCCGCAAGACACAAGTTGTCCAACGAAGAAAAACCCCAAGTGGGTATTACTAAGGCCAAGAGCCGAAGGGTACAGGTTACCCCGTCAAAGAAAACCCCAAGTGGGTATTACTAAGGCCAAGAGCCGAAGGGTACAGGTTACCCCGTCAAAGAAAACCCCAAGTGGGTATTACTAAGGCCAAGAGCCGAAGGGTACAGATTACCCCGTCAAAGAAAACCCCAAGTGGGTATTACCAAGGCCAAGAGCCGAACGGTACAAATTATCCCGTCAAATATAACCTCAAGTGGGTATAATTCTAGGCCAAACGCCGAAAGGTACAGGTTACCCCATCAAATAAAGATAAGGAATAAACCATGGCCAAGAGCCGTAAGGCATATATTGTCCGATGAAACAAAACCTCACGAGTATATAATTAAAAGCCGTAAGTTCCATAAATTACGTACTCCTCGGAAAAATACATGTAGCTTAAAGACGATACAAATAACAAAAGAAAGTGATATATTCATATGATCAAAAATTGATTACATCAAATGTTCCGGAATAACGGAATAATAAAAGATGGAATTTCAAACCTATTCTATTACATGGTTGTTCCGATAGACCCATTCTACAAAATAACGGAACATCAAAAACCTACTACGTTAATTGATAAAGAGCTTCACGAGGAATCCGGAATACCTGAATCCATAGTCAAAATGGAGGTATCCGGATCCCAACATACAAAATCCAAAGGAGTGAGATAAAAAGCTTCAGGCAAAGACCGAGGCATTCTGATCCGAAGACTGGTTCCCGGAAGGATTCTCGACATGAGATTCGACCTCCGGTCCTTCAATCACCGGTTCTTCAGCTGGAGCAGGGTCAGGAACCAAGGCATTTAGCTCATCAAACTTCCGGTAGATAGTTTGACGGATCTTCTGGATGAAGGGATAGTCCTGAGAAAGGGCCTTATCATACAACGGACCATATTTGGCTCCGGCATCCATATCCATCCCGTCTACCTCCCCCAACAACTTCTCCGCCTTCTCCGGCTCATCAAATAAACCTGCCCCGTCAATCAACCCAGAAAGATAAAACAAATTAAAGGGCTCAGCCAATGCCGTTCGGAATTCATGACTCCCAAGAAAACGATGGATAGCTTCCGGGATAAACTCATTAACAATGCGATTCCTCTCCACCTCGGCATTACCAGCAGCCACAGCAATATCCACCTTCTCCTGAAAAAGCTCCCTGTAAGCTTTCTCTTCATCACTTAGCTTCTGCTTGGCATCAGACAACTGCCCCTCCAACAACCTGATCTTCTCGGCCTGTTCGCCGGAAACTTTCCTCCACTCATTCTTCTCCAACTCAAGATTACCAACCCTCTCCTCCAGACTCGCATTTTCTGCACGAAGCTTTCTCAGACCCTCCGGATTCACCTCGGAACAGTCTGCATGAACCTTCTTCAACTCATGAAACTCTCCGGACATCTGCTGGAACGTCTTCCAGTTGTCATCAAGGGTCTTATCACAGGTCTTGTGGGCATCAAACAATTTTTTGTACTCCTTGGAGAGAGACTCGAAACGGAAAATCATATCCGTTTGAGCCGTGACGCATTTACCCAACAATAACCACGACCTGCGGACAGCCTCTTCATCATCCTGATCATCCAGATATTTCTCCTCCTTGGGAGTTGCAAAATTTATCAACATGTCTCGGCAAGCAGTGGCGGTGTTCAGACGTGTCCCTTTCGTCACAGTCCACGCAGGCACATAGGGGGCATCATCATCACCATCCCCCTCTATATCAACATCCTCCTCATCCATAAGAGCTTCCTTCCCCGGACGCCGGGATGCACCCTCCGAACCCCCTGACAGCACAAGAACCTCCGTCAAAAAATAATAATAATAATAATAATAACAAATAAAAAAAAATGGAAGGAGAAACCATAAAAAACCATCCGAACGTACCAGACGCCAAATCCTCCGGATGAACGGAACGGATGGGTTCTGGCCTCTCCACGGTCTCTCCAGTATCCAAGTCAATGACGGTATCACCAGCAGAAATCTTACTTCTCTTATGAAGGCGGGAAGAGACACTCCCCGCTCCGGTTCTCTTCAACGGAGGCTTTTTCAAACCCGCCTTCCCAGCCTGCTCCTTCTTCCTCTCTTTAGCAGCTATCACTTTGTCATCAGCAACTTCAACATTCTTCAACTCCTCCGTCTTTTCCGGTACCTCAGTATTGGAGGCCAAGGGTGGAGTAACATGCACCTCACGAGTATGCCCCTCCGGAAACGGGGTACCTTGAACAATCTTCGTATTCTTTCGTAGCGGAGGCTTCTTCAGATAATTCGACATGGTTATACCTGCGGACAAACAAAACCCAACGTTAAAAACAAAAAAAAAAAAAAAAAAAAAAAAAAAAAAAAAAAGAGATGATGCATAATATAAAAACACATTATAACAAGGGCTATACCCCTCCCCTGCTCATCCCTTAACGCCGGACGGTAACCAGGAAACTCCCAGTGGTCCGATAAACCCAGGGCATACAAGAACGCTTGCGGAACTTGACAGGGCTCAACGATCGTCTCGGAAAGCCTTTCGGCATGAGTAACATCATACTCACTTGCCTTTGGAAACGGATCCGATACGTCCGAATCCGAATGCCTCCACGGCATGGCAAACGGAATAGCTCGCCTATCGATAAAGAAAAAATTGTACTTCCAGCCCTTCAGACAAGAGGGAAATTCCCCAAAGCAAACCTTCCTATTCTTATGAATACGCTTCTCGAAGGAAAACCAATCACCCTGCTTGCTAAGTTTATAGAAGACACGGAATAGGGGAGTAGTAGGAGGAATGTGCATGCTACGGCAATACACCTCAAACAGGGTAACACGATGCATACCCAGCGGAACTAGTTGAGAAATGTGAACTTTAAAATACCTAATGACATCTAAAAGAAAAGTGGAAAAAGGGACAACGAGACCGCCCTCAAAAAAGTACTCCGCATACAAACCGATGGCATCCTCAGGTAACTGGCTCATCGTCATACCCGTTGGAGGTACCCTTGGATGTAAATCCTCCGGTAATCCGAACGCTTTCACCACAGCAATTACGTCAGACTCGTCCATCGCGGACACTCTTAAATGCATGTCTTTCTTAACATGCGAACCCTCCGGATTGGACATATCTTCGTACTCAAACGATGCGGTAGATTCCGACATAATGGACAAGAAGGAGAGGAGAATAGCCAAGCAACAAAAAAAAACTAAACGGGCCGAGACGTACCTCAAAGACGACGAGAGTAATCGTTCGGAATACAGAGAAGACGAAATGTGTCAGAGGTATGTGTGTGAAATAAATTACGGTGCTGTAAATAAAAAGAAATGGGACTATTTATAGGCAGTCAAAAATAGGCGGGAAAGGGACACGTCACCCGTAGGGCTAACGTGTCAGCCATCCACACCGTGTCTCTCAGAAAACGCGTACGTGTTCCAATCCAAACGACGCGGTAAAAAACGACGGCGCACCTTAAACGACACCTTAATTACTTTTGGCATTTTGCGTGACTCTAGCAAAAGAACAAAGCTATGACTTACCCTCCGGAAAATCGCAAAAATAAACTTAGTATCACACCATTGGCACAACCAATACTATGATACTGGGGGGGACATGTTGACGTATGTACCCTCCGGATACATGCCGTACAAGGATATACCCTCCGGACCTGTATCAGGTAAAATGTATTCAGATGTGTTCAGTCAATACGGACCAATATCCGAAGGGTTACGAATGTCCGCATGATCTCAGCCGTCCGGATATCACAAACCCTTCGGATAAACCAACAAGTACCTAGACCAAAGTACAAACAAGTACGCCAAAGTATATGATAATGGAGTCTAAACTAGCGAACATTAAGGGCTAAGTACGAACCAGCCTGGCACTTCATGTAGAAAGTCTATAAATAGAGAGGAAATCTTCATTTAAGGTTAACTAATTCTCCCCTACTCTCTAGTTTTATTCATACTTTCTCTCACTAAGAACATATACTTACTCTCACGCCGGAGGTTGGTCATGGGATACATTCCCGGGGCGAGTCTAACGGACGTATTTGTTTTGCAGATATCCGAAGCAACATACTGTAAGCAAGGATCACCTTGAATCCGGAGGACCTACTCTAGTCCGAAGGATTCGTCTCGCTTGTTCGAAGTAGAAGCAAACTTTTACCTCAACATTATTCGATCTATTATAATTGCTTCCGCTCATGCTTACTTTGATGTTCATGGTTTATTAATATGATTGTCATGATATAATAATTCCAACACCCTCCGGATATATGCCATACGGAGTACATACCCTCCGGGTCTACATCAGACAGAATGTATTCAAACATAACAGACCAACATCCGAAAGGAACAAGGCGATGTCTTCCGGATCTCAATATCCGTATGACCCAAACCCTCCGTCCATGAACCAAAGTACAAATAAGTACAAACAAGTACACTGTAGTGGAGCATAAACTAGCAAACACTAAGGGATTAAGTACCAACCAGCCTGACACTCCATATGAGCAGCCTATAAATAGAGGAGAAATCTTCATTTAAGGTTAACTAATTATCTCAATCTCTAAACTTTACTTATACTTTCTCTCTCTAAAAATATATACTTACTCTCACGCCGGAGGTTGGTCCTGGGACACACTCCCGGGCCGAGACTAACGGACGTATCTGTTTTGTAGATATCCGAAGGAACACACCACAAGCAAGGATCACCTCAAATCCGAAGGACCGGTCATAGTCCGGAGGATTCATTTCGCTTATCTGAAGTAGAAGCAAGATTTTACTTCAACACATACTTAATTGAATTCCATAAATATGTGTTGCTCATATATAATGAGATTTATATGAATATAGGAAGTTACTCAGTTTTTGTTTAAATTATACTGTAAAGAGAAAAAAATGATATTGGTTTGATGCACGCAGCTAGCAATCTTAAGGAACGACCTATGAAAAACACAAGTTTAAATGTCAAAACCTGCTTTACAGACTAGCTACTTGCTAACTACTCCGTATATTACATGTAAAAGTAATTCAATTTCAGATTACTAGATATGTGCGAGATATAGCGCTATCACACTCTTGGATCTCACATCATAATAAGAATGTAAATCCCGTTTGGAAGAGCGGATTAACGATCCGATCAACCCTTGTTTGATTTTTTCGCGGCTCTGCCTTATTAGTTCCTTGCTAATTTTCTCTCACAAAAAGCATATAATACCTTGATCCTGATTTGAATTAGAAGTATATTGATTTTTCTCCAATAATTGATTCCTTTTGTCTATAAAGCATACCTGATTCCATCTATAATGTGAATATACCACATCAATTCGTTACGTATGCATGATGAGATTTCATTGTTATAGGGCTAAATACAAAAGATTTTTTGAAGGGTCCCATTGGCGTGCATGTGGTAGGAATTGAACCTACGCCTAACACTGAAATAAATATGAAAATTTGACTTTGTATCTGCTATAACTACAACTAATCAACTATAATTATGTATTTCTTTATACATATATATTTTTAATAAAACTGAAATACTCTCTACACATATATATGCCTATAGTACTTATTGAAAGACTCTCAGCTCGGCACATAATAAACATATCTAAAGCATGCATTAAAGTCTTTCTCTCAATTAGGAAGTTTTATGGCTTACAATACGTCTATAGTACTTATGTCTCTCAATTATGAAGTTTCGCGACTTACAACAAGTCTTTCTCCCGACACACATATATGCCTATAGTACTTATTGAAAGACTCAGCTCGACACATAATAAACATATCTAAGCATGCATTAAAGTCTTTCTCTCAATTATGAAGTTTCGCGACTTACAACAAGTCTTTCTCTCGACACACATATATGCCTATAGTACTTATTGAAAGACTCAGCTCGACACATAATAAACATATCTAAGCATGCATTAAAGTCTTTCTGTCAATTATGAAGTTTCCCGACTTACAATATGTCTCGAAAGAAAGTATACTCTACCAAGTTATTGTTTTAGACATTTCGTTATTAAAATAATACAATTGGCCTATGATAATAGTAAATAAATAAATAAAAATCCAAGTTATGCGTTAAAAGTTTTTATATATACTTCGATCAGGAACCCAATACGGCTATATATAGCCACACCACCTCAAGTCCTCAATCTTATATGAGAAGTTCGAACGTCCCTAGGGAACAAAGAACCACCATGCAGAACCATCTTCTTCCGCTTCACAGTCGGTTGGTCCTCCGTCGTGTGTGGCCTAACCGCATATTTGCACTCATTTACACATGCACTATCGTAACCCTTATATACCATCAAATCACTCTCCTCTTCCATGCAAGCAACACAACAGTCTCTTTGCTCATGCTACTAGCGAACATCGTGCTAGCCTTTATGTGGTTCACTCATCAAGCATTCCGAATGAACCCTGTTCAAAGGAAAACTTTCCCCGAAAATTTACCTAAGGATGAGACTAAATATCCGGCTATTGATGTGTTTATATGCACAGCTGATCCTTACAAAGAACCACCAATGGTTGCAGTGAATACGGCTTTGTCCATCTTGGCTTACGATTACCCGACTGAGAAGTTGTCGGTTTATCTATCGGATGACGGAGGATCGAAGTTGACACTGTTTGCTTTCATTGAAGCTGCTAAGTTTGCAAGACACTGGTTACCGTATTGCAAGAAAAATGGTATTATGGACAGATGCCCAGAAGTCCATTTTAGCTCTAAATACACTTGCTTCTCTGATACCAATGAAATCAAGGTAATGTTTCTTTCCCTAAACCAAAACACTTAACTGCTTTTACGTTAGCTGTAGTACTAAATATGTTTATTTTTCACTTATTGTTTATGTAATAAACTTGCATCATATTATATCATTTGACTGTAATTCATTTCCTTAAACCATAGAGTAGAGTCTACTACATCATATTTATCAATTATTTATTACTTGTGCACTTTATTAGGAGGACCGAAACATAAATTTTAATACATAATAATAATAATAATAATAATAATAATAATAGTGCACGATACTCTTGTTAACGTTTGTTCTCGGTCGTGGATATCGGCTCGTAAAGAAGTTGACATCCGGCTTTGTGGAGAAAGAGAAAAACCCTTACGTCCGGCTGATATGTTGCACTACTCTTTGGACGGAGGGCAGGACGTATGTATCGATTTGAAAGGGTCGTCGCCTTTGACGCGAACTGGTACGGTTGATTTTGTGACGGGTTGTGTGGTGATCGAAGCCGCACAATGTAAACGCGTCAAGTATGATGCTAAGTGTGCAGATATTGGATATGTGTTTCTCCTATTCTCATTCTCCTCTTTTGAGGAACTTGAGAATGATGCAGTGACTTTATTAAAGCGGATCCGAAAGTTCTCTATGTCTCAAGACATTGGGGCAGATGCTGCTATTCATATCTTTAGTAGGATTAGCTTTTCTATAGCTAGGGGAGTGGAAGCCTAGTTAGTATCTCGGCTTCCCACTAACTTCTTGTAAATCTTATAAGTTTCTAATAAAGTGATGTATAATAATAATAATAATAATAATAATAATAATAATAATAGAGTAACTTGCAAAACAAAAGAAAAAATAATCACAAGAACACTTAGGTTGCGTTTAGTTGGTAAAAACACCATTGTTTTCTATAAAATGTTTTGTGAAAAACAAGAAAAATAAAGATCGCGTTCAAATCAATGTTTTCTAACAAAATATTTTGCAAAACACAAAATCCCTTATTTCTTAACTTAACAATGAAAATTACAAAACAAATTTTAGTTGTTTTCCTTTGTAACCCACAGCACTCCTTCCTCTTCTCAAAATAGAAAATACAAACATCAACTAAATGCATTTTTTATATTTTCAAGTGTTTTGTGAAGATAAATTTCCCATCCAAATTTTTACGAAACAAAAGATAAAAAACAAGAGAATTTTTTCTCTAAGCAAACGCACCCTAAAAAAGCAACTTATGTTTTGATTTCCTTATTTTCTAATAGTTTGGTAAAGAAAACTTCACAAAATACCTCTAAAATTGTACGTAGTATATTGCAGTAACAATCCTTGATTTTGGGGGGTCGGGACCCCTACCTCCACAAAGGTCCACCCGTGTTTATTGAGAAACACTTATTCACGCAATAGATATTTGTACAATATTTTTATTTTCCTTTATTAGTTTATACATTAGTGTGTATCAATCAATATAACATGTTTGCAAATCATCGCCCAAATCATATTTTAGCAAAATGTTTAATTGAATGTGTATATTATAGAGAAAAAAATGAAGTACACATAATCTTTCTATCAATAGTTGTTAAAATCGCGATCCTGATCGTAGGATCGTACGATCATACACACAAAAAACGATCAGGATCTTAACAAGATCGTAATTCAAGTAGGATCGTATCAGGATCGTAAGATCGTTTAGAATAGCTTATTATTATTATTATTATTATTATTATTATTATTATTTTGCATTTATCTATATATTGTAACAAAAAAGTTATAGAATCACGTACCAATAAATTAACATTATCTTTTTGCATTAATCTAAATGCTATTACGAAAAACCTACAAAAAAAACATTGAAACAAGAAGTTGGTGCACGTATATAATAACTTTGTACAAGTATGTATTGCAATATATCTAATATTCTACTACTATGGTACATGAAAATATAACTTTTTCTTTTATAGTTCATTTATATTCGTTTATCATATGAAATATAAAACTAAAACCCCTATACAAAAATACATACATTTTCATAGGATTACAATCTTGCAAAGCCGAAATGATCCTAGGTAAGATCCCGATCCTGACAACCTTGGTCCTAGCTACTAGAGACATTTTTATATAATAATATATTTATGAAGTATTGACATTTCCAAAATAAATAAGTAAATAAATAAAAAAGATTCCAAATATATTTATGGACCCCCCCCCCCCCCCCCCCCTTTCAAATATGTGTATACCTTTTATTTTTGTAAATAAGTAGTAAATGCCAAATGTTTTTCTAGAAGTAATAGACCTTCGATTATTGGTATTCCGCATCATATCTTCTCATTCTCGTGGAATTAGGCATTGTTATTTTTTTCGTCGTTGTTTGTAAAGATGTAAATGAAGAACTAAATACTTTAATTTTAGAATAATTGAAACCCGTATGAGATATTGCAATATTTGTCAAAGTATTTATAGAGTGTACACATATACCACAATGAAACTCTATTTGTACTCAAACCCAAACACGGGCTTGGGCCATATCTATACTCCAATACTCAAGTAATAGCAAATTTGTTGATAAAGGTATCCGGTAGGTGGTAACAAGCGAAGACAAATCTTCAAGTGCAACAGAGAAAGCAAACATGTAAAGCAAAAATTAAAGGTCGTTGGCCGACAACAATGGCATCTTTGATCAATTTATTTATTTATTTTGACTGAAGCTTTGAAAACTTCAAAGGCACTGAATAGCAGGTAGGTTTGAGTTTAAATAACTGAACCATATACGATGGGTCATAGATCTGACGTGAGATCTGTTGGAATTATTATATCATGACAATCATATTAATAAACCAAGAACATCAAAGTGAGCATGAGCGGAAGCAATTATAATAGATCTAATAACATGTAATTAATTAATCATTAATTTAAATAGTAAACATACCGTAGTGATTCTAGCCCGAACAAGAATCAATGCAATCTTCCGGAACCAATGAACCCTAATTAGGGTTCATAAGGATTATATGAATTACCCTTTACCTTTTTGTAATTCAATCCAAGAATCAAACAATAGTGTGTTTGATTCACGTTCTTGTACACACGTACTAATTCAAGGAAAAGTTTATGCAAGTAATAATACAAAACAATTTTTGGACACAAGAAAAACGAAACCCTTAGGGGTGTTCGGTTTTGGTTCGACCAAAGAAAAGAAAGAGAAGAGAAAACCCAAGTTGTGTGTGTACAAGTTATGAGAAAAACCTTCACCTTGGGTTTGCTTATATACTAGACTTTACTTGGAGCTCAAGGCACAAAGGAGGTGGATCCTCCTTGGGCCGATCGGTCATGGCATCCCCTTAGGGGTTTCCGGAACCTTCTCTTGTTTCCATGTTTTGTCTAGTAATTAGTTTCCTAATCTTCGTTTAATAATTAATTAGTCATTAATCAATAATACTAATTATTATTTAATTGTTTTGTGTTTAATAATTAATTATAACATTTTATAAATAATTATTACATTTCCTCTTCATACGTATTGTGTGCAATCCCGTGATCTCAAGTTCGATCCTAACACACGACTATTATTATTTTGTCTATAAAACCAACAGCTCCCACTTAGACATATCATAATAGTGTGATCACATTGATTAGCGTCTTGCAACACGTCGATGCCTCTAGTACAACTTGAGTAAGGCTCCTGGAAAACCTTTTAATGATTTCTCATTATTATTATCCCTTTGTTTCTAATACTACGTTAATAAGGATATGGATCTAGGTCATTCCTTAATTAACCATTCTGTTTCTCGTTCTTAGAAATTGACAAGATTACCAAATCTTTTGAACCTTTCATAAAAGACCTTGGGCGTGGCCACGTAAACACCTTGACAACCCTACGAGGGGCCCAGCAGTATTAAACTCCAAAAATTAATTTGAAGGAACAAATTCTTTATTGACTACAAGCAAAACACACAAACTTTGTAACACTTCCGAAAACAACCCTTATGACTACCAGTTACGTATAGCGTTAAGTTGTTCCACAAAAATGTACTACATTCATGACCGTTATCTTGTATCTCAAGTCTAAGGATAACTTCTTAAGATCCATAAAGTAACATCATATAGTTGGGATAAGTCCTATATTCAGTATCATCGAATATCATCTGAAATGACATGTCTACGCATCAATATACTTAAGTATATTATATCAACTTCAGATTTGTCTTAATTTAATAATATTCCCATATTATTAACTGACAACGGACAATTCAGAATAACTCTTATTCATGGATTTAAACATGCAAAAATAGGACAACAATAATTAATAACAGAAATAAACATACCAACATACTTTATTTCATTAAAATAATAATTGTTTACAATATCCTTTATCCAAATACTAATCACAGTTATGCATGAAACTACTAGCTAATTTAAGTCCAATTCCATTGGCTAATTCATTAAGCTTTTCTTTCGCCAAAGCCTTAGTGAATGGATCAGCTAAGTTATCATCTGTGTGAACCTTCAACAGATTTATTTCACCTTCGTCAACCTTTTCACGAACAAAGTGATACTTCCGTAGAAAATGTCTGGTGCCTCTCATGACTCCAGGTTCATTGGCAAATATGATTGCAGCAGAATTGTCATAATACATATTAATAGGTAATTCAATTGAAGGCATAACACCAAACCCAGAAACGAATTTCCTAATCCAAACAGCCTCCATAGCAGCTTCCGAAGCAGCAATGTATTCAGCTTCTGTTGCAGACATCGCAATTATACTCTGCTTCTTGCTCCTCCAGTCTACAGCTCCTCCATTGATAACAAAGACATAACCCGTCTGAGACTTCGAATCATCTTTATTACTTTGAAAGGATGCATCACAGAAACCTGTAACACAAAGTTCTGCAGATGGATTTCCACCATATACCAAAAACATATCTTTTGTATTCCTCAAATACTTAAGAATATGTTTAACAACAATCCAATGTTTTTCACCTGGATTCTGTTGAAATTGACTGGTAATATTTTGAGCAAACGCCACATCTGGCCTTGTGCACTTAACCGCATACATAATAGATCCTACAGCCGAAGCATAAGGAACTTTACTCATGCGAGCCACCTCTTCAGGTGTTGAAGCACAATACTCATTACATAAGCCATGTTTTACTTCCATCGGCAAATATCCTTTCTTGGAATTTTGCATATTGAATCTTTTCAATATTTTGTCAATGTAAGCACTTTGACTTAATCCAATTAACCGCCATGATCTATATCTATAGATTTTGATTCCCAGAATGTATGCAGCTTCTCCTAAATCTTTCATAGAAAAGCACTTTCCAAGATATGCCTTTACTGCTTGCAAACTTGGAATGTCTTTTCCCATGATCAATATGTCATCAACATATAGAATTAGGAAAGTTACATCATCACTCCCACTAGCTTTGTGATACACACATGGCTCATCAAGATTTTGAGTGAATCCAAACTTTTTAATTTCAGCTTCTCCTAAATCTTTCATAGAAAAGCACTTTCCAAGATATGCCTTTACTGCTTGCAAACTTGGAATGTCTTTTCCCATGATCAATATGTCATCAACATATAGAATTAGGAAAGTTACATCATCACTCCCACTAGCTTTGTGATACACACATGGCTCATCAAGATTTTGAGTGAATCCAAACTTTTTAATTTCAGCATCAAACCTCTTGTTCCATTGTCGTGATGCTTGCTTTAATCCATAAATGGATCTCTTAAGCTTGCAAACACGATTTGGAAATTCTGGATTTGCAAACCCTTCTGGTTGTGCCATATAGATGTCTTCATCTAGATGACCATTTAAGAAAGCGGTTTTCACATCCATTTGCCAAATCTCATAGTCATAGTACGCTGCTATAGCTATGAGAATTCTTATAGCTCTTATGTCTGCTACAGGAGAAAATATCTCCTCGTAATCTATTCCAAAAGTTTGAGTAAAACCTTTAGCAACTAGACGAGCCTTATAAATGTGTGCATATCCATCCATGTCAGTCTTGATTTTGTAAAGCCACTTACTCCCAACTACCTTGGCACCAGGAGGTAAGTCAACTTCTTCCCAGACTTCATTGTCATGCATGGATTGTATTTCCCCATCCATAGCAGCTTTCCATTTAGCTTTTTGAGGGCTATTAATGGCAGCTCTATAACTAGTAGGTTCATTAAGATCCCCTAGTGTATGCTGATCGACCTCTACATTAAGACATAGACGGTCAGGAGCTTTCACAGATCTCGCAGATCTGCGAATGGGAATTACTTCAACTTCCGGTGGAGGACCCAGACTTTCCGGTTCTATAGGAAGTGTGCTAGTGTTTTCTGAAGGTAATGCATTATTTAGATCATCTTCTAAATCATATACTCTCCCACTGATTTCTTGAACCACAAATTCACTTTCAAGAAAATCACCATATCTTGCAACAAACACTTTGTTCTCAGGTGGGTAGTAAAAGTAGTAACCCATAGTTTCCTTAGGGTATCCTACAAAAATGCATTTAACAGATCTTTGTTGGAGTTTATCTTGTGAGTCACGTTTAACATACGCCTCACAAACCCAGACCTTTAAATAAGACAAGTTCGGAGCTTTTCCAGTCCATATCTCATATGGTGTCTTATCAACCTTCTTGGTGGGAACCATATTCAAAATACGAACAGCTGATTCAAGAGCATAATCCCAAAAAGACAAAGGAAGATTAGTAAGATTATACATTGATCGAACCATGTCCAACAATGTACGATTCCTTCTCTCAGATACACCATTTTGTTGTGGAGTATATGGAGATGTGAGATTCTGGACAATTCCATTCTCAGTTAAGAAATCTTTAAAATCTTGACTAAGGTATTCACCACCTCGATCAGAACGAAGAGCTTTAATCTTCTTTCCCAATTGCAATTCTACTTCTGCTTTGAAAACTTTAAATGTTTCAAACACCTCATGTTTATGTTTAAGTAAATAAACATAACCATAATGGCTGAAATCATCCGTAAAAGTTAAGAAGTAGACAGCACCTCTCCTTGACACATGTCTAAGTGGTCCACATACATCCGTGTGTATTAAACCAAGTAGATCTGAAGCTCTTTCCATATTATTATGAAAAGGTTTCTTCGTCATCTTCCCAGAAATACAAGATTCGCATTTATCAAATGACTCATCAATGATATCATTCAAAAGCCCTTCACGTTGTAGCTTTTGCATGCGAGTCTTGCCTATATGGGCAAGTCTACAGTGCCAAAGGTAAGACGAATTCAAGTCATACTTCATTCTCTTACTTATGCTGTACATCGAATTATTATTATTGTTGGAAGTCACACAATTATTCATATCAATTTCAAACACACCATTCACAGCAACAGCATTAAAATAAAATACACCATTTAACGAAACAGAAATTTTATTGCCATCAATAGTATGAGAAAAACCAAGATCCAACAAACATGAAAAGGAAACAACACCTCTAATTATAGAAGGTGCATAATGACAATTGTTTAAACAAAGTACTAAACCCGAAGGTAAAACTAAATCAAACATTCCTATGGCTTCAACTGCTGCTTGTGCTCCATTTCCCACATGCAGAAATTGCTCCCCATAAGCTAGTCTCCTTTCCTCTCTAAACCCCTGCAGTGTATTACAAATATTAATACCACATCCAGTATCATATACCCAGGAATTTATTACACGAGATAAATTAAATAATTCAATGACAAATAAGTTACCTGAAGTGCTGGCGCCCATGTGCCCAGTCTTCTTAACCTTATTGTTTCGCAAGTCATCGAGATAAAGAGGACAATTCCTCTTCCAGTGGCCCATCACCTTGCAGTAATGGCATCCTTGATCCTTCTTTGGATTATTCTTGATAGGAGGGTTCTTCTTTGGTTGAGGTGGTTGATAAGCCATAACCTGCTTATTCTTATCATCCTTCTTCTTTCCTTTACCCTTCTTCTTGTTCGCATTTGGCTTGTTAATTCTACCCCCTTGTATTGCTAGTACTTGGGGCGTAGGAGCCTTTTGTGGTGTACCTTTCTCATAATCAATGAGCAGTGCGTGCAATTCACTTACAGTCTTCCCCACGCAATGCATATTGAAGTTCCTCACAAAACCACTAAATTCCTTATCAAGGGATCTATTGATTAAGTTCACAGCCATATCATTGTCATAGGGTTTCCCAAGTGTTTGTAGTTGATCCATGTAACTTTTCATTTTCAACACATGAGCACTCACAGGTTCACCAGGACCTTGCTTACAACCATGTAGATCTTCCATCAAATCGTAAATCTCTACATTTGATGGTTTCTCATAAAGTTTCTTGAGTTCATCAATCATGTCCTTGGGAAAATACTCCTCAAACTGTCTTTGAAGAGCTGTGGACATTCCCCCTAACATCATTGCGGCCACATCAATATGTTCCTTGCAATCAAGATTCCATTTGGCTTTAGCAGCATCAGTAGCTGCCGTGCCTTCAGGTTCAGCAGGACAAGGCGTTTTCAAGATTTCGAGTTGACCAGTCACTCGCAGGACAATCCTTAGTGAACGGTACCAATCATTGAAATTTTCCGAGCCAGTCAATTTTTCTCGTTCAAAATAAGTTTTGAACACAGAATGTAAGTTGGTGTTATCAGTTTGAGCCATTTCTACAGATAAAGAAAGTTCAAAACATTAGTATTTTTGATAATACAATTTTTCAAGAAAATTAAAATACCCAAGGAAAATAAATCCATAGAATAATCTTGAAAACTAGGATCCTCCATAAACATAGTTTCATCACATTCAGTTGATCTGCTAGTAATGAAAGTATAATATGAGGTAACTTGTCGTACAAGTAATTGGCATAACATTTGTCCAATTCCTAGATATATGGGATTTACAATCACAAAACATTTGTATTGTAAGCATGTTTAGTCCCCATCTTAATGCCTTGAGTCCAAGTCTCACTTCCTACTCAATTTAAGTCGTCTAACTTAAAAACTGTAAATTCACAAATCCATCACATCAGTTGATCTGCTAGCAATGAATTTATGAAATTTACCATTCCATTGCAATCTCGCCAAGTCTCACTATGACGTAAATTACAACTTCAAGTGTTCTTAATTAGATGGCATTCAACTTAATTTTATAAGGGTATTACTATTTTGATGTGATCAAAATAATGTATGAAGAAGCATGCATACAACTTCATAACATTGGTTTTACAAAACATTTTTATTACCAATTAGCTAAGAGTAAAATAACAAAGTTTTGATTGAGGTATCGGGTTCACCAATTAAAGAATAACCATCAATTATCGTCCACTATATCGTACTTTTGCTTAAGCCCGAAGGCATAGTGTTTCGGATAATCATTGTGGAATTGTGGATTATTCACCCTTAAGATGACAATGTACATGTAATGGTTGTTCGGTAAGTCTAATTTACACACAAACGAGCGTTAAGACATGAATGTTGTCTATCTAAGGCCACAATTTAATGCGATGCCATTCTTATACCCATCTTGTAGTGTGTAAACTTCGGTCGAGCCTATTTAACCATTACGTACAAAAACATCAATCAACCAATCCTTTGAAATTTTAACACTTAAAAACCAAAACATTTCGCCATTATTTAGTCCGTATTATTTTTCTATTCAAAAAATTACCCTTTTCGTTTATATAAACATGTCTAACACAATAAATAAACAAAACAAGTAATTTGCAATAAAAAATAAAACAACTAAATAAACACATATACATAATCATAACAATTAAATATGTATAAAATATGTAGCCACATGCAAATCTTATTAAAAGGTCCTATTAATAATCAAATCTAGGCGTATAACGTATTAATTCAATTAGGGCTTTCTTTTTCTTAGAAAAAGAGCCACATACATCGATAAATCGATTGCGTAAGCCAAAATTAAATAAATACCACATAGCACATAATTGATTACTTAATATTGGAGTCTTCCCCAATCCGACATCTATTAAAATTTACATGTTTTAATATAACTTAACCATTAATATATATAAGCAATTTAAACAATTTAAATAACACAATAAAATCCATGCAAATATGCACTTTTTCATTGATTTAGCTTAACAATTAACACATTGCACCAAGATCGTTTACTAAAACGCATAAACAATTACATGACATCTTAGGGTTTCTAGTCAATTTTTAAAAAAATTAAAAGCAAAACCCTAACAACCCTAAAAGGTCATTCGACCCAAAAATTAGGGTTAGGGAAAAAAACATAAACCCTAAAAAAAACATGTAACTATACGAATCAAAATCCAATTTTTATGCGTTGCGATAATTAATTACACATTATAACGGCTCTAGATGCCACTGTTGTAATTATTATATCATGACAATCATATTAATAAACCAAGAACATCAAAGTGAGCATGAGCGGAAGCAATTATAATAGATCTAATAACATGTAATTAATTAATCATTAATTTAAATAGTAAACATACCGTAGTGATTCTAGCCCGAACAAGAATCAATGCAATCTTCCGGAACCAATGAACCCTAATTAGGGTTTATAAGGATTATATGAATTACCCTTTACCTTTTTGTAATTCAATCCAAGAATCAAACAATAGTGTGTTTGATTCACGTTCTTGTACACACGTACTAATTCAAGGAAAAGTTTATGCAAGTAATAACACAAAACAATTTTTGGACACAAGAAAAACGAAACCCTTAGGGGTGTTCGGTTTTGGTTCGACCAAAGAAAAGAAAGAGAAGAGAAAACCCAAGTTGTGTGTGTACAAGTTATGAGAAAAACCTTCACCTTGGGTTTGCTTATATACTAGACTTTACTTGGAGCTCAAGGCACAAAGGAGGTGGATCCTCCTTGGGCCGATTGGTCATGGCATCCCCTTAGGGGTTTCCGGAACCTTCTCTTGTTTCCATGTATTGTCTAGTAATTAGCTTCCTAATCTTCGTTTAATAATTAATTAGTCATTAATCAATAATACTAATTATTATTTAATTGTTTTGTGTTTAATAATTAATTATAACATTTTATAAATAATTATTACATTTCCTCTTCATACGTATTGTGTGCAATCCCGTGATCTCAAGTTCGATCCTAACACACGACTATTATTATTTTGTCTATAAAACCAACAAGATATATGGTTGCATGGGATGGAGTTTATTGCATGGACGAGATGGATTGTAGGGTCCATATGAATTATAGTAGTAGCATAACATTAGCGAGCACAAAACCAAATTCTAGGGATCAAGTGTCAACTGCCAAAGCAAGAGGCTTGATAAATGTTGGATCAAAAAGTGTAGATTGGCAGGGACACCTCAACCCTGTGTATCATAATGGTACCCATCAATCCTATCCAGCAAAGGTTAGATGACTGTGAAATACCTCCACCCAATACCTAACCATGCTGCGGAACGGAATCGAACTCGCGTCCTTTAGTTGGATCAAGACATCACATGGTTGGGCCCATGCTTCTAAGGTAGCTGGTTGATATCATTAGAGCTTGTGGTTCCCAAGTGAGGACTTCTCGGTTGGTCACCCAACCCGGTACTACTCTCACCTAGGCTCGCTTAACTTAATAAGCTTCACCCAGTGGACCACAAAGCCCCATGATATATAAATGTTGATAAATAGGATTTATGGTTTTGAGGGAGGGGATAATGATGGCGGGAGTGTGACGGGATGACATAGAGTACACGGCAAATGAAGGCCTACTAAATCTCAGAATCAGACAAACGTTAATATCATGTTAGAATAATTGATAACTTGTATGAGATATTGTATTATTTGCCAAAGTATTTGTAAAATACATATAACTTAATGAAACTTTAACGAACTCAAACTAAACCAAGTTTTAGTTGAGCCATTTCTCTAGTGAGGGAAATGCTACATTTACAAAAGCAAATCTACAAAATCAGCTAAAAATGACGTGTCAGAGAGTGAGTGGTTGAATCAAAAAGAAGATAGAGAAACTATCACGAAATACACCAATTAAGGAGTGACACCTTATTTTGTGGACCATTTTATGAATGTTATTTTTTAGTGTCTCATTCCTCCTCTAATAAAAACCAGCTAGTACATGGTCCAAAACTCTTTTGGAAACATATATACAATTCTCTTTTACTGGTACTAATTTTGTAGTTTTCTACATAAAAACATGTTTCAGTTAATATACGAGACAATGAAAGCCAAAGTCGAAGAAGTCGTCGCCAGTGGAAATGTTTATCCTGATGAGAAGTGGGCTCACGTATTCAACCTTTGGGACGCTAAATTCAAGCGTGCTGATCACCCCTCGGTTATCCAGGTCCATTTTTATCCTGCACCATCACTTAATATATGATATGTTCTTTTGTAATCCAACTAAAGAAACTACATTCAAGTTCTTGATGTATAACTGATATATTAACAAATAGTAGATACTAATAATATTACTTGATGTTGATAAAGGTTAAAGATGTGAATTGAATAATGGACCAAATTATACGATTTAACCGACAAAACTCATTTTGGCTGTGCTCTCGTGATTAAACTTTTGTTGGCTGACATTTTCGATAGTCTTTTTGCTCACAATGAGAGTTTAGCGATCATAAAACTAGTAACTAAAGTTGAGAGACCTAATCGGTGAAATTATATTACTGAGTAAATCTTACTTGAAAAGTTAACACAATTTTTGAGACTAAACCGCCACATGTTTAGAGTATGTTGAGTTATACTGTTATTAACCCTATAGAGTTTATTATGTTTATTACATCTATACAGGTGTTGTTAGATAGTACCATAGACGATGATGTTCTAGGTCATGGCATGCCAAATCTTATTTATGTCTCACGGGAGAAATGCAAGGACATACCTCATCATTTTAAGGGTGGTGCTCTTAATGTTTTGGTAACATACTTAACTATTTACATGAGTTTTAGAACAAAAACTACGTTAATTTAGAGTGCTTAATTATAGATTACTTCTTTTATTTGTTATAGCTTCGCGTGTCTAGAGTCATGACAAATGCACCGATAATCTTAGCAGTAGATTGTGATATGTACTCAAATGACCCTAAAACACCAGTAGAAGCGTTGTGCTACTTCTTGGACCCTTCACGAGATTCCAGTAACATAGCCTACATTCAATATCCTCAAATATTTCATGGGATCAGCCAAGACGATTTATATGGTGCAGAGTTTAAGTTTGTATTCCAAATCAACATGGCTGGGTACGATGGTTTAGCGGGGCCGTCTCATGTTGGCACTGCTTGCTTTTTCAAAAGGTGGGCCTTTTATGGTAGCCCATCATCGCATACTTTTGAACAAAGCCGAAGGCAATCAATTCAGTCTAATGAAATGTTGGCCCAAGCCCATGAGGTAGCTAGCAGCAATTTTGAGACCGGAACAAAATGGGGTCGTGAGGTAAATAGTCATGTTAATGATACTGTAAGTTTCTTATTATTTTCTTCTACCTTATTCTTGTTTTATCGGTCTAGTTGGGCTATCGATATGGATCAATGGTAGAGGACGTCTACACGGGGTATCTTCTTCAATGCCTAGGATGGAGGTCCGTTTTTGTTTTTCCGAAGAGGCCAGCATTTTTAGGAAACGCGCCTATGAACCTTTATGACTTGCTCAATCAAACGCAAAGATGGTCCATAGGTCTTTTAGATATGGCCTTTTCTAAGTACAACCCATTCACCCATGGGTTCAAGCTCTTACCCTTATTGCAAAATCTGTGTTACATCCATTATGCTGTTTGGGCCATTTGGTGCATCCCAATTATCATTTATTCCATTTTGCCTCAACTAGCCCTTATCCACTCTTTTCCAATCTTTCCCAAGGTATTATAACTAACGTTACTATACACGAGTAATATGACATCTAGTTTTTCATACATATGGCTTAACATGTTTCATTATACAGGTTTCAAATCTTTCATTTTTGTTGTACGCCTTTGCTTTCATCGGAGCCTATATTCAGGATTTTCTGGAGTTCAAACTAGGAGGAGGAACAACACGAGGGTGGTTCAATAACCAAAGAGCATGGATTATACGTGGTCTATCAAGCTATGTGCTTGGCATGATTGACTATATGCTCACAAAGTTACACATATCTTCTTCATCATTCATTGTGACAAGCAAAGTGTTTGACAAGGAAGCAAGTAAGAGATATGACCAAGGAATGATGGAATTTGGTGTTGAATCGTCCTTTTTTTACCCTATAGCTGTTGCTTCTTTGGTCAATATGTTTGCATTTACGTACGGGATTGTGCAAATTATCACGTATGGAGGATTAGAAGATTTGTTCGTGCAACTCTTTTTATCAGGTTTTGGGGTAGTAAACAGTTGGCCTATTTACAAAGCCATGTTCATCAGGAGTGATGGTGGCAAAATGCCATTAAAGATCACAATAACATCAACTGCATTTGCTTATATAATTTATTTAGCTTCTCTTGTAGTCTTTTAGATTACTAAAAGTTGTTGTAGTTATATCCTTTCTAGTTCTTGTACTATAATAATTATAAAAAATGTAAACTTCCATCTATGAACGCGGTGCATTAGCTGACAATTGTATCAAATAGTGATTGAATGGATGAAATACCTGGTTCTATGTATTTGCTAATTTCAAGTTTTACAAAAATAGAACATCGGAATCATCCATATTTGTCTATATTATTCTACACTATTTATTCGTATGTTGACAATGGATAATCTGATCGATCATCTCATCATCCATCATCGATGTTGTCTCGACTACGTACCTCCTAAGACTCGGATTTTGTGAAATATGTAAACAGATAAGCTCTTAACAGCCTCTTAATCTGAACCGTTCAGACGCGGTCAGACATTTTGGTCGTTCAGACCGTTTGTTTTTTTTTTTCCCGTTCAGACGCGTTCAGATGCAGTAAGATCTTAATGGTCTAGACTTGAGAGGGTGTCTGAATGCCTCTTGTTGTCTCTTGCTGACACAAAAGAAATATATATATATATATATATATAAAAGAAATATATATATATATATATATATATATATATATATATATATATATATATATATATATATATATATATATATATATATATATAGTACAAGCAAGGAAATGTGCGGTTCAAACATGAGTTTTTTTCCCGTTCAGATGCGGTCAGATTCAGACATTTAAGCCTCAAATTCAGATTCAGATGTACGGTTCAGATTCAGATTCAGAGTCTTTTAAAAAACAAACACCACCCTACATGATGAATTGTTGGTCTTACGGTTTTGCTTTTCTTCTTGATGTCACATGCTAATAGCTACCCAGTTAAATGTGCAACTTTATCATGTTTCGACTCATTTAAGATTATCTAAGAAACATATATGAATTAGAATTTTGTATTGTATATAAACTAGTTCGTATCAATGTTAAAACTGGACAACTACGTACATGGGGTGGCAAAATGGCTTGTTAAGTGGCTGTTTAGAATAAACAACTATATCAAGCGACTAAAATAATACATTCACATAAAAAATGTCATTTAGTAATATTTAATCCTCTTAAAATTAGTTCCTACTATGGTCTTTACTAATACATAGAAGAACATGTCATAAGTCCAAAAGTTATGGCTAAAAATAAAAGTGTCACTAGAAGCTACGTATAAACGCGTCGTTAAAGTTTTTACTTGTTTCTCTTACACATGAAAAAGGTGTAACCAAAGATGGTGTCTGTATAGACCTTTATATTGTCACAAAAGAATGCTTTGATCAGACGGCTTTGTTTGTACCTTGACGTTGATAGTGGGTGATGTAAGTATTGTATAGATGGTTTAATGTGTCTAGATGAGATAG
Source organism: Artemisia argyi (assembly GCA_030686995.1). NCBI lineage: Eukaryota > Viridiplantae > Streptophyta > Magnoliopsida > Asterales > Asteraceae > Artemisia > Artemisia argyi. The sequence continues at coordinate 174,020,994 of CM060699.1, read as the reverse complement.
TTTTTCTATTAATGCTTTCCTTTATGGCTCATTATGTGTAAGCCTCATAAAAAAAGTTTCCTAAATCTTGTAGTTTGGGTGTTCTGTTGATGTGTTCTGTTTTGAGGCATTGGGATCTACTGGGTAGATGATCTCTGTTTTATTCTATTAATGAGTCGGCAGTTTTGGTGTATGGTGTTTGGTTCAGATGGCAATTATGGGATGGTTTTTCCTCTACTTCTTTAGTGCCCTATCTCAACTACAGAGTGCTGAAAGACAGAGGCGGAGGGGATGGGGTGACTAAGCAGGTTCTAGGCCCTTCCCAACTAGCCCGGTGAATACAATATTACATAGGTTGAAAGCCCATTATTTGAAGAAGAATAAAAGTCGGCCTCTCCCAATATGCCAGCAACTCAAATTTGTGTTTTTAAGATAAAAGAATACGGAGTATTATAACGTGTACGAGTTATGATGGAAAATCCGAGCAAACAAATTTACAATATATTGCATAATCATCGCATCAGCACCACGTGTTGAATTATCTAGTTCTTTATTTTTCATTATTAATCACAGTTGGTATTTTCTGTTTTGTATTAATTGAATCGTTGATCACTTCATCACTATCAAGTGGTTAACTCCTTAACTGCTTTGTTACTTGTTACGTGTTGTCAATTTTTATTTTATTTTTTTGTTTTGGATTTTATCTATAGTTCTTCAATTTACCGCATTGGATTTTATCTATGATTCATGATTATATTGTCTTGACATTGTGGTCGTGATGAAAAATGCGAATGCAATTTTTAGAAGTTACGAATAATTGATACATTGTTGGACGTAGGTTTTTGTAATATGTTTTTATACAGTAATGTGGGTGCCCTTTATTGTATTTGAGGTTTTTGTATACCTTATGCTCATTCCAGCAGCCTTATGGCTCAAGTTGGTTGGTTATTATATAGTTAGTTGGTTATTATATATCTTTCTTAATAAACTGCGGAGTAATAATCCGTCGTATGTCATAACATATAGTAAAGATTTAGAGAAAAAAAAATCCCCCAACACAACTTGCAAGCAATATATAGTAAATGATTTAGAGAGAAAAAAAATCTAGCCGCAACGCGGCGGGCGCTTTTTGCTTGTTTTATACTAAGATATAATGATTATATATATATATATATATATATATATATATATATATATATATATATATATATATATATATATATATATATATATATATATATATATATTATATATATGGAGACTTTCTTACGAGAACTATCTTATCCGCGAGAACTGAGAGAACCACCAAAAACATACATGCACGCCTTTTAAAATAAAATAAAAATACATGCAAATCATCAATAATTGTAAGTATCCACCTATGTTCTTCAATATCATCATGAATTCATCCTCTTTTTTCACAAAAACCTTGCACACGACCGCAATATTATCGTTGCACGCCTTATAAGAACATACATGCACATCTTAAAAGAAAAATTTTGTATTTCCGATTTTTTTATCAAATTCTTTGGAACAACTATGTTTTTTTTTAAAACATATATGTTGTTTTTCGAACATATGTGCAAAACTACAATTATTGAAGGCGTGCATGTATGTGTTTTGTGGTTCTCTTAGTTCTCGCAGATAAGATAGTTCTCGCAAGAAAGTCTCACTATATATATATATATATATATATATATATATATATATATATATATATATATATATATATATATATATATAACAGGAGGCGTTACACGTAGATAATGCCACGTAAACGCCACCTCATTGCCCAGTAATTCATTATGTGACATGTCATCAGATTTTTGCCATGTAAGCAATTTTTAATTTATTTTATTTTAAGTTTTTTAATTAATTATATATATAACATGATCACGTTAATTTTTATAATTAATTTTGTATTTTTCTAATTAATTTTGAATCCATGTCATCACATTTAAATGAATTAAAATTCGAATATTCTTAATTTTGGTAAAATTCGGTTTTAAAAAATTGTGGTATTGACATGATTCGAAACTTAGACCTTTATTGTATTATGAAAGCCCCTAACCACTAGACTATATATGTGTGTGTGTGTGTGTGTGTGTGTGTGAAATTTGGTTTTCGGTTTGGTTCGATTCTCATTTTTCCAAAACCATATCCAAATAGAAAACCGAATATTTAATTTGGTTCGGTTTAATTTTTAGCAAATTTGGTTCGATTTTGGTTTTCGCTTCCCTTGAGTATTACCCGATTTGTGAACACTCCTACAAAAACTATATACAATTCAAATATATCACACTTATTTTTGACATTATTGAAACACATAACGTGTTGTTTAGCAAGAATCTTACCAATTACGAATGCTCACCATAACATCTCTATTGGTTACATTGCTCATATATTTTAGGAGATGCTAGTGCGTTTAGTTGGAGGAAAACACACTTGTTTTTCGCAAAATGTTTTGTGAAAAACAAGGAAAACAGAGATCGTGTTCAAATCAGCGTTTTCCAACAAAATGTTTTGCAAAATACAAAATCCTCTTTTTTCTAACTCAACAAAGAAAATTACAAAACAAATTTTAATTGTTTTCTTGTAGACCGACAATACACACAGGAATGATGCTCAAATAAAGGATTGACATGATAGAGTGGCAATAAGAGAAGATTAAACAATGATGACCATTCAGAAAACGCATGCTCCGTAAATTCATTTAACAATAACACACACATAAACATTTCTTTAGAGACTTTCTAAGCCCAATGGATGACATTGGCCAAGATGTCTAGTGCCAAATTAAACATAAATAAACGTAAGTTCTGAAAAGCGAAACGATTAAACCTAGAGAAACATAAGCAAAAAATCACATTATATTATCCAATTCCGAAGCTTCAAGTATTGACCGTATGCATAATTGATCTCGTCCATAGCAATCCAAATAAATAAGTGTTCTTAGTCTTGACGCAAGAGAGTTAAACCACATGATTTGTATGTAACGATTTTTAATTATTGTCTTCTAACTAGAAATAGAAAACAGAAGTTTCAAATTGGGTGACGTCAAGCTTTAACCATAAAAAAAAAAAAAAAAAAAAAAAAAAAAAAAAAAAAAAAAAGGTTAAGGCTACTGAAAAAGCTAGCATTTCTCACTGGACATATGCTAACAGAGGCATTAGCCCCAAACACGCTCAAGTTCGGCGAACACCAATTTTTGTAGGTCACATAGGATTAATCTCTTGCTAGATGACTGACCATCATACATGATGCTCTCAGTATATGGTTTGATTTCCTCACACCAAGTTTGACTTTTGGCGATTGAAATCATGATGATAAACCAAGTTTTAATCACAATGTATAAGATGAATATAGAAAGATGTATATGTGAAAAGTTTAAAATAAGCAAGGGAGAATGTTTCTTCATACCTATTTCTTTAGAAACTTTATAAGCCAATAGTGGATGGACATTTTTCACTGCAACTTTCCTCTATCCAGTTGCATCTGTAGCAGCCTTATGATGGTCATAAGGACATAAAAACATAATGAATTACAAAAGTGATGCACATTAGTTGGGAGGTAGGCACGCCAGGAGAATAAAAAATGTGACAAAAGTAGGATTGGAAGATATATATAGGGATAACGAATGTGTGTAACTGTGTGTAAGAATTATTTTCAATTTATAGAAATATAATGGTTTAAATGACCGTTGGGTAACGGTCATGAATGGTATGATGTAAACTCAATTAAGGGAGTGCCTACGTGTATAGAGTGAACAAAGGAATATTACTTTATAGAGATGTATATGACCGTTGCCCAACGGTTACCTCGGTAACATGTATTAAATTCAAACAAAGCTGCCATTTGTTTTTAAATTAAAAGAAAATTGACCGTTAACCAACGGTCAAAAGCCCAAGAATAGAATCAAACTCGTATGGACACAAAAGTTTAGATGTACCAAATTTAAAATATACTACCCAAAATGTAGTTGGTACTTTCTTTTTGGTATGGCGAAAAAAACCCGTACCCGATGAGATATGATTCTCAAACCCGATTTGACTAGGGAATCCTCGAGTTGACCGGGAATGCAGATAGGGACGGGAATCCCCGAATTATGAAATTGGGGATGGGGATAACATAAATCCCAGACCCCGACCCGATCCTAAATTTTTTATGTATAAATATACATAAATTATATGTATATTAACAGAAGAGGCGGAGGGGATGGGGTGACTAGCAGGTGCTAGGCCCCTCCCAACTAGCCCGGTGGATACAATATTACATAGTTCTTCAATGGGATAATTACCAAAATAGACCGGGTAACCAAGGGCAATTCGGTTCTAAACCCGGGATCCAAAAATGTCTTTTTTAGACCAGGGCAACTCGTACAATTGGGCAACTGACGAAGTGTCACTTTTCTGCAAGTGACAAGTGTCGCTTGTCTGTCAATTTTTTGGGCAACTTGTGTATTTTTTGGGCAACAGCCGTCATTTTTTGGGCAACTGGAGACACTTGTCATCTTATGGGTCGAGTTGCACAGTTACCTGGTCTAAAAAATACATTTTTAGATCCCGGGTTAGGAACTGAATTCCCCTTAGTTGCCCGGTCTATTTTGGTAATTATCCCTTCTTCAATTTACCGCATTAGATTGTTAATTTATTATAAGATTTACAAAGTCATGATACACTACTTAATGTTAAGATTGTTTAACTTCGGTACAAAGGTTTATAATTTTTGGCATTGGTTGAGACTATCGTATATACAACAGTAAGAGTACCAACATCATTAATATGCAAATGCAATGGGTTACTAATATCTTGATATATTAAATAGAGTTACAGTTTCATCATCTGATTCATATTCATTATGCATATACTCGTAGGGAAAAGATCAAGTAAGAAGACTAATTATAATAAGAATGGTAAGAAGTAATTCTAGCCACACATTTCAAATTAAGAGGGAGAATTTGAAAGAATATGCATCCACTTTTATAGATGCATTTGAAATATGTGGTTGTGACCACTTCTCATCTTTCTCATTTTATTTATTATTCTTATTTGATCCTATCTCTCTATATTCATAACCATCTCCATGACCTTATTCTATTTAAAAAGAACACATAAGTACAATAATACAATAATAAAGATACAGAATAAACAAAAAACAAATAACATAAATAACAAAAACACCCGATGGTATCTAAGAGACCCAATCACAACATAGTACTAAGCATACACCAAACCTAGACAAGAGCATGATTCCTTGCTTCTCTTATGAAAGTAGGTCAAGAATAGTCTATATGTATAGGGCATATACCCAGATAACCAAACATTATGCAATAAGGTCAACTAAACACCAACTCCTTAAAACAAAATAATCCACCAATTAAAACTCCACAACTTCTCAACAAATAATCCCAAACCTATCCTCCAGCAGCCTAAAAAAAAAGAAATAGCATAAATGTAAAAGTGTGCGAGAGGTGTAATAGAGAACGCTTTCCAGTAATAAAAACAGCTGAAGACAACTTATTACACTCTTGATTCGGTTAGTCAAGAATAGTAACATGAACCAATAAATGTCAATCCTAAATCAGCCTAGAATCAACCAATCGAGTGATAATAGATCACCAGAACTTCAATCAACCAAAAGCCCAAAATCAAGAAACCCTAATTTTTTTCAAAAAAATAGGCGAATTCTCCCAAAATTTCCAAGAACTAAGAATAATACCAGATCTATTGACTAACAACGGCTAATCGACTAATTGAAGCCTTAAGATTCAAAAGCCCCAAATTATACAAACGCTAATATTTTTAAAGATTTGACGTTTTCTCAATACTTCAGATCTATCAAAAATAACACTAGATCTGTCAACTAACACAAGTTAATTGACCAGAACACTTTGAAAAACTAAAAAACCCCAAATATTTTCGAAACCCTAATTTTTCAAAAATCGATTCAGAGCAAGATGTATCGTATCCGCTCTGATACAATGTAGATAGATCAAATAACACCCCATGTCGATTCAAAGCACGATCTCGATTTTGTATTAAACACATTTGATCAAATAACACCCCATGTCGACCGACACCATTATGCTACTTTACGAGTATTTTATTTTATCGGGTTGCCTTTTTATTCACCGGTATTTGTCCGCGGGCCTATAAACTATCGCCTATACAAATCGCATCTACTGTGTCCAACACGATTGTTCATTTTTCGTTCCCCATCTTATTACGCAAGATATCAACAAGTACTTTTTAGCTATCCTTTGAAATACCCGTGAATTTCATAGGTCTTTTAGCTAGTTATAAATAACGGGAAGTCGTACTTATTAGAGTTTCTAAGTTTCTATAACACAACCTACCTAAATAATGTAGCATTAGACAAGGTTATTTTCGAAATTTCTGTTGTTTCTTAGAGTTTCACCAATAAACAAGTGTAGATTGAACATATCTATAAATCTGAAACCCACATGAGGTTGCTTTATTGATAGAGAATAAATTCCGAATGCTCATATCAAGGTTTGTATGCCGAGAATGCAACAACGGAATTGTGCCCACCAATGCCAAATGAAGTTGAAATGGCTGCATACAAGAAAATTTGGATATAGTAATTAATTTAACAAAGTGTGGTTACCAAACGAGGGAAATGGAAGGGTAACAAACTCACCAACGTTGACTTCATGTTGTTGCTTTTGATTTGCAACAGTGTTGAAATCTACAGCTGGTTCAGGATTCTATATTTTGATGCAACGAAAAAAGTGAGATTTATAGAATCATTTATTGTGAGGAAGAACGAATGGACACAAATGTAGATATTACGTACAAATTGATTAATGGTTGGATGCAACCATCCAGTTTGAATCCCTTTAATAGTAGCAATGGCTTCTAGACCTCCAGCTCCACCCATACAATGCCCTATCATAGACTAAAACATAGTAATGAAGATAGAGTCAATACTGAGACCATAGAGAGAATTTGTGGATAATGGCTGATCATGGTGAAGTTCACCTTGGTGGCGTTCATTTTGATCCCATCAGTGTTCTTGAATACCTTCTTGAGAGCCTTTACCTCTGCCAGATCACCAACCGGTGTAGAAGTTGCATGCGCATTGATGTAATTTACCTTGCAACATACAAAATTTAGATGTGAAAGATAATCTATGAGTTTTCTCGCATATTCAGCATGAGTGAAAGAAAATTAAATGATAAAAAGGGTAGTACTTCCTCTGCTGACACATTAGCATCCACCAGGCAGTTTTGAATGCAAGCAGAGAGATTCAACCCATCAGATCGTGGAATAGTTATATGATAAGCATCACAATTTATGGAACCTCCCAAGTATTCCGCAAGTATTGGTGCATCCCTTTTCATTGCATGTTCCAAACTCTCCATTACCTGCAAAAGAAGGAAAAAAAAAAACAAAAAAAACAAAAAAAAAAAAAAAAAAAAACAAACAAACAAACATATAAAGTTTTTACATAAAGCATTAAGCAAAGTTTTGTATTATATAATATCTTAATATCAACTACAAAAAGGTATATTGGGTAATGGGAGTATAATGTTGGTTATAAAATTACCAAAACACCAGCACCTTCGCCCATAACGAAGCCATCTCTATCTTTATCCCATGGTCTAGAAGCAGTATTGGGATCATCGTTTCTTCGAGACAATGCTTTACAAGCAGCAAAACTACCCAGTCCAAGGGGAACAACAGAAGCTTCAACTCCACCAGCAATCATCAAATCAGCGTTCCCTAGACGTATATGATTTGCTGCAGCACATAAGCAATAATTGGATGTTGCACATGAAGCAGAAATTGAGTAGTTTGGTCCCGAAAAGCCAAGATCAATTGCAAGTAAGGCAGACCCCATATTTGTTATCATGAAAGGTGCTAAAAATGGTGAGATACTACGATAACCTCCCTTGAGCAAAGCCTCCACACCATTACTAAATACTGTACCACCTCCCTGGGCTGAGCCAACAAGCACGCCGGCTCGCTCTTTATCAATCTGCACATGCATTTTGACCAATCAATAAGAATGCATAGACAGTGAAAGTAATGTAACGAACTGAATCATTTATGAAAAAATTACAAACCTTGGAGCGTTGTTCTTGTCCACCAAGTGCAGCATTTTCAAGTGCTTTTTTCCCTGCAACAATACAATACCGTTGACAATCATCAAGTCTCTTGTCAGTTTTCCGATCAATATACCCGTTTGATTCAAACCCACGAATTTGACCACCAAATTTTGTAGTAAGTTCTGAAGTATCAAAGCGATCTATTAATCTGATTCCACTCTCTCCAGCCAACAGTTTTGTGTAAAATGTGTCCACGTCATTTCCAAACACGGAAACAAGACCCATACCAGTAATAACGACTCGCTTTTTTGCATCTTTCTCCCGTTTTGGGGCACTAGTAGAGAGGTGAGAAGCAAATATCCCATGGCGTCTGGTGATGGTGCGGGCTGCATATGGTGATTTGACCCTTGTTGGTAATGAGTTGTTGCGGAGTGATTTGAGTGGAGACACCGCCATTGTTAAGGAGTGATGAGCTTGAGTTTGCATTATTCTCTACTTTTTTTTAACCAAAATTGTGAAACTGATGCTAAAACTTTATTTTCTTACTCAAACAATCATACCTTTTTATAGTAACTATACATGTTTAAAATGACAGAATTTTATTATTTTTGTTAAACTTTTTTGACCTTGTCTGTGGTTTTAATTGGCTAACTAATATGTTCTCATCTTCTCATAATGAAATGAGGGGCCGGTTTCGGGAGTAGGGGACTCAAAAAAGGAAGGATATATAAATGATTGGTCAAAAGTATTGTTCTTCTAGAAATGGAAAATTTTATGACTATATATATTTGGAAAGAAAAATTATACATGTGCCTAATGAATAGGCCTAAAACTAATACAATTGTGAGTGGTTAAACATGTAATCAGTTTAAAAATGATACATGTGCGTAAACGCACCCATGAACCTTTATGTCGTCTCTAAAAACGTCCCCCAACACCAGTAGCACACTCATCATTTATGCGCAGCGTAAATGACAGAGAGCGTAAAATAAGGCAGCAGGACCTGCCACCTTATTTTTCCAGCCATCAAAACATATATTTTTCTTTGGAAAATACTAGATCCACATAAGGTTTACAAAATTTCAGCCACTCGCTGACGTGGCAGAGTGCTGATTGGTTGGTTTTCTGTGGGCCACAGAAAATCAACCAATCAGCACTCTCCCACGTCAGCGAGTGGCTGAAATTTTGTAAACTTTATGTGGGTGTAGCATACCTCTTTTTCTTTTGCCACTAGTTTTTCAGTCTTTATATGTTCTCAGAACATTAGTTGCTTATGAGGAAGTTTGTTTATCTCTGTGATCAAAACTCATGTGCTGCTCATGTTACTTGTATTTTTGGTTTCGCTAATGTTTATATCATTATATAGTGATAAAGAAAGCAAATATTAGAAATTTTAAAAATTTGAATATATTAACTGTATCCACGTAGTCAAATTTTATATATCAGACCATCTTGTTAAGAATTTTATGGGTTTTAACTTTCGATTTTTCTTGTGATATTATTTTTGCGATGATTCATGAGATTATTGGGTTGGTTACTCGTGTGGTGGGCAAATACAGAACATCAAATTTAATTAGTAAATCTAATGAGAACGATAGTCTAGAAAGATGAAGGGTGAAAATTTTCCAAAGGGTGTTGTTAGGTACCCCTATAGGTTAGCGACATCCTCTTAAGCAATTTTATCAGTCTATGTAAACATGAAAAGTTTTCTACCGTTTTCTGTTCCGTGTTTTTAGTATTTTAATATTTTTGATTAATTAAACTTTCAATTTTGTTGTTTAATAATAAAACCTAAATTTTAATTTTTTTTAAATAAAAAAAAAATGATAAGGGGTGCCATTATCCATCTAGGGGGAGTATGTATAACCTAAGTCTTTTCCAAAGTCTCTAAAAGCACTCAGTAAGTTACCCGAGTACCCAGGGCCGGTCCTGACATTTTTGATGCCCTGGGCAAGGTGATCAAAAAATTCCCCTCCCAAATCTCGAAAACAAATGACACACTATCCTTTATAGGTTTGGCTTGCAAACCCCTAACCCCAACCCAATGTCAACTTGATAAAATTTGAACAATTATTGAATTTATTTTTACATTCGTGACATGAAACATCTCCTAGTATTTTTTTTATTTCTCATTGTTTGTATATACGACTAAAATTCCCAAAGAACACTGTTCGTTGTTCTAACTCTCTCACCTAAGTTTTATCCATTAATGAGTATCAAGCATCTTTTATAATCATAACGTCTCACATAAAATTACTACTAAATGTACTACTAAAATTACTCTGATTCTACATTATATATTTTAGACATGTTTCAAGAGCAATAGGAAATTGTGTATTTTCACTATTTTGTTTCTATTGTTAATACATGCTTTATTTCTTTTGAAAATGTCATTATATTTTCTAAACCGCTAGACAGAATCCGTAAAATTCAAGATGTTATTGAAGTAAGAGGCAATATGTAGTTTTGCTTTTTAAGAATATGGGTGTTGTTTTGGCATTTAGAACAAATATTTCGGAGCCTCGTACTTATGTATTTAACATAAGATCTAGACATATAAAGTTATAAGACTTGAGGGACAAACCTTGAATATTACAAAAACAATAGGGTCATAAAAACGTCATTTGGTGGTCCCAGTCATCTTCCTTGGTCATCTTTCATCTTCCCCATTTGCAACTCACTTCCATTAAAACCTAAAATACCAATCAAAGCTTTATATTTTTAAGGCTTCAATAATTAGTTTATTAGCAAATAAAATGTATCATAAACATTATACACCACTTAGTAAGTTTAGATCAATGAATCCGAGTTTCCATAAAGTCCAGGTTATATAACCGATTAAAAAAAATGATGTCCCCTATTTTTTTGATGCCCTAGGCTGTCGATCATCTCGCCCATGCCTAGGGCCGGCCCTGCGAGTACCCACATTATAACATAACGCACCATGGTTTCTACTGCTTTATGCCTTACCGGCATTGAAAGGCTCAACGTGCTGCGTTTTAGTCTTAACGCAGCGTTAAGTTGCGTATATATTAAAAAAAATTATACTTCTGGCCCTTGTATTCTTATATACTTTTTATGAATTCCAAAATGCAAAATTTACAAAACACCCCCTACATTTTAAAAATCAAGCCATAACTTAAAATTCATTATTGAATACAAAACAATACGAATACATAGATCATGCAACGATAGTCATAAAGCTTTTATATAGACTAGTAATTGTCGATGAGATCTGACTTCTCTTCCCACACCTGCAACACTTGTTCCCTAACCATCTTCAAGGCGACATGAAGTTGCAGATTTGTTTCATCGTTTCTTATTAGAGTTTCTAGACCGACTGTGATAGCTGGATGGTCTTGAAGCATCGCACGCAACCTTTCGATCTTTGGAGCACGATCATGCTTCTGTAGCATGATTCGAGTTATCTCGCCTAGCAAATTGTTGATCAACCTGAGCTCTTTTTCTTGTTCATTGTGTAATCGGGCAAGAATTGTTCTTTGTACCTTAGCTGGTTCGTTAGCCATAGTGTTTGTGTGAAATTTAGTTATAATTGTGTGACAATACAAAGTTGAGTAAAGATGGCATTTATAGGGTAAACTAGCCGTTAGAGGATTTTTTTTGGAAAAACTAGCCGTTAAGCCTTTTATTCAAATTCAAACTTAAAGTAACATTACAACATATTAAAAACGATACTAAATCATACAAAACCGTTAACCATAAATTAGCCAAATGCCTTGGTTTTGCAAAACCTCCCACACATGAACGTATTTGAAGCTTCTCCCACCATAGCGTTGCTCATAAATGGTCTTTGCAGTGGCGAGACGATCATTGCCATTTACCTCCCTGTTCATAAACACTTCCCTGTAAATAGCATTGAATCGTTTACATTCCAAGTTAAGTGTTTTCCATTTACCAACAAGCATATGTATGCGACGATTGTCACCCTCATTCTGATTGTTGAACATGTCTACAACCCGATTCCAAAATGTGTGATCTCTGTGGGTGTGTTGTTCTTGGGAAACTTCACACCAAACTTTAGTCAACAATTTTTCTTCATCTCTCCACCATAAATTAGCCATATGTGTTTTCTTTTGTAAAATGTTTAGATGTAGAAGTGTATGAACAAAACTGGACTATGGTATGTTATGTATAGCCCGAGGGATCAATAAGTTGGGGATTTTGGATAAACCTCTAAAATTCAAATTAAAAAAAAACGTGTGGATAAACGTTCAAAATTCAAATTCAAAAAACTCAGCGAGATATATTTAAATTTCAAATACAAAAAACAATCCTATAAATAGCCATTCACAGATGCAGACAATACACCCGTCACCACACACCATGTGCGTACTAAAAGACACACTTAGCTTCGAAAGAAATCACATCATGATATCCAGGATATAGGTGATTTTCAATTGAGTTGTCAAAAAACTTTATGCGAATCACTTGCAAAATAAGTAACTCGTCTCAACCATTTAAATAAATTGGTGACATTCCCACTTACGGAGCTAGGATTTTTAAGCCTCAACCATCTTTCAAGGACTGCATCTAATTATTCATAGTTTTGAGACATTCATCGGATTTAGGATCTGATAATGCATCTATATAGTTAGCAGGTTCACCATGATCCTCTAACTCGTATCTCTCATCATTGATATAGAATATTACTCAAGTGCATGAGGTATCCTTGTGGATCTATGAATAAGAGTTACATCATTCTTTGGTTCAACATTTACATGCATAACCTCAGTATGACATTAGCAAGTGTATTTAGAAGGTTATGTATTTTGTTCTTGAATATCTTCAAGATTCACAAATGCTCCCAATTGCTTTGTAAGTAGAGACTATTCTCTAGATACAAAGTATCCTAAGCAACAATAAATTGTTCTCAATTGGGACATTTAAAAATACATCAATAGTTCTCAAGTATACTTTTGTTAATAACACACTCCATATAAGTTCAAGGGGTGTTCGACTGACTATAATAAAAGGAGGGGCCATTCACGTACTAGGCATTGAAAGATTCATATATATATAAGAGCATGAGGAGTTCTAACTCAAGTTATCATGTAACTCAGAGCCACGTCAGTGCCAAATCATCTCAACACCAAATAACATAACACCAAAAAATACCAGGAAATCATAACACCCAATAACACCACTTTTTGAGACCTACCTTTAAAAAAAATAACGCAAAGCAATAACTTGGTATGACTCAAGTTATAATTTGGCAAACAGAGTCATAACTTGGCATAACTCAAGTTATAACTTGAGTTGCTATACCCACTTGAGTTATAATGTGGGAGTAACGTAGCTTCACTCGGAGTGGAAAACGCGATTCAACGTGAGCCAACTAGGACGAAATTTGTGCCACCTAGAAAAAAACGCCGGGTCCAAGTTACCACTCCCCATGCTCTAATGATATGTATGAAACTTTACGTTTTGAGTCTTTTGGTTAGGTTGTATTCGACATTTCGACTGACAAAAGAAAATGACCTAAAAGATTCCTTCTTTTATTTTTTTCATAACTGATATTAACACATAAGCTTTCGATCCAAGTTTTAAGAACATAAGCCTTGCGCCTTGTTTGTTCAATCGTGAGTTGAGAACTATCTAGCATTTTAGCGTTCTTGTGTGACGTGTAGCGTATGCTATGATAGAGGTGACTTACTTTAGTCACTTTAGTGTTTCGATTCAAGATCCAAGAAGTCAAGATCAAGATTCAAGAGGATCACTTGTTTTAGTAATTCAAGGGATAAAGGTTATGTGCTTTTATGTGTTAATTCATAATGTAAAACCCAAAAAACTTAAACATGCAAAATTATCAAAATGCCCCTTATAACTTAAAGTTTCAATAAAACACTTAAATAAACATCAAATAAATCTTATAAACTATAAAATGAGCAACATCTGATCACTAATATTTTTGTATGAATATTTGCATCATTTAACATGTCCTAAAAATGTTTGTTACACCAAAATACATTTAAATTGTGCATACATATTTATTTAAATTGAAACCCTCACTTATCAAACATATGAAAACAATATAATCATATGTTGGGATTTGAGGGTTTTTTAGTTCGCGTGTTTCTTAACCAGCTGCCTTAGGGCAGTTGGCCACCAACTACCGCAAAAGCGCACAGTTGACCAAGTCAAAGCTTAAAGGTGGGGGTTCGAATCCGGACTCCAACTTGGTCAGCCAGTGTTGCCTAGGTAATTTACCAGGATATGCCTTCCTTGTTGGGTGGGAGGCTCGGTACCAAAAAGGTACACGGACTTGAGATGGTTCCGCCAAATACCATTTTATTATTATTATTATTATTTTCATATTTATTTAAATTTGTTTAAAATGCAAGATAGGCTCTAAATTATTTTGGAAACTCTAAAAATCAGGAAAATTGATCCCCTATCATTATTAGGCCGATTTCCCCCTCCCCAATCCTTCTATTTATTTTTAGTTAGTATTTTCCTCATTATTTTTACTAAAACAAACCCTAAAACACTCAAAAAGCATACTAGCGGCTAGGAATATTTGGAGGCTTCTTGATAATTTTATTAGACAAATTTAGGAGAAAGGAGGCTGGGAAAAATAGTCTTGCAGGTTGTGGGTTCGTTGGTTGCTTGTTGGGAATTTCTTTGTGTCGAATTTGCCTAGCCGAGAACAAGAAATTATTTTCTGCTCATCCATTCGTTCAAAACTCTATCTGATCTGGTGAAGCAGGAGTAGTCGTCATCCCTTTTGTGATCATTTTGGTGTTTGTTTGCTTTCGTCAAGGTACAGATATTCTGGCCTTTTCAGTAAAAAAATTTTCATGACTATCTCTTTCCTTTTTTATCTTTCCTTTGTTTAGGATTCCCTATGCCATTGCTATGCTTCCCTTATCATTTGAACCTTTGATATCTGAACCATTTGCTATTTGAACTCTTATTAATTGAACCTTTGCTATGAACTCCATTGCTATGATCCTTTGATCCTTTGATCTGAACCTTTGCCATTTGATATGATACATTTGATTTGATACATTTGATATGATACAATTGAAATGGAATTTGATATGAACTATTTGATTTGAACCTTTGATATGATATGCTATTTGATCCACCAGTTTGATACTACGAGCCAATTTGTTATACTAGTCATGGGGGTTCCATGTCCTTGTCATTGATGCACCAATGGCTTGACTCTAGGGTAGGAGAGAGATGACCTATCCTGTCCCATTATTTGATTTGTTTCGGAGATGAAGTATTTGGCCATTGGGGCGCATGGATGCATCCTAGATTTGTATTTGTTTCGAGGGATATATCATTGATTATATATTGTATTTGGTGACTGATGGTGTGTGCGATACACGTCTTTCACATATTTGGGAGCTACCTACTCCACTCATTTGAGGACTCCCCTCCTACTTTGGTAACCCGAGGTCTCCCCTCCGGATACATGGGCTACTTAATATTTGATTTGGGCTCGTGGTGGATTACTGTTCCTTTACCTTATGCTCTTATCCTTTATTTCCCTAACTCTTATATTACTTTGCATTGTTTCCATACACCATTAATTCATGATTGCTATTTGTTACCTTTATATATGTTCACTGGGCTTTTTAAGCTCAGCCGCATTTTTCCTTTCCCCACGGCAGGTATTTAAGCTAGGAGTTGGGTTTGGCATTTGAGTTGAGAGTAGAGCTTGGAGATGACTAGAAGATATTTACCTTTCAGATTTTGTATTTAGTACTTAGTATTTGTTCTCATTTGTAACATTGTATTTCAGATTTCTCATTGTAACCTTTGGAATACTTTTGTATTACTTATATTGTATGTCTGCATATGCTTTGATATGTCACCATAATGTGGCACTTTTACCCTTGTCGAGTTGGGGTGTTACACATAATCATCAAACTAGATCAATCCGCTGCATACTCGTGATATTTAATGGTTAACAGTTTGTCAAATCCCAATAATATATGCCTATAGTACTTATTGAAAGGCTCTCAACTCGACACATATATGCCTATAATATAAATATATCTAAGCATGCATAAAATTCTTTCTCTCAATTATGAAGTTTCACGACTTGCAATATATTTCCAAAAAAAGTATATCTACTAAGTTATGTCTTAGACATTTCGTTATTAAATAATACGATTGGCCGATGATAATAAAAAAATAAAAAATCCAAGTTATGTGCTAAAAGTTTTTATATATACTTGGATCAAGAACCCAATACGACTATAGCTACACCACCTCAATCTTATATGAGAAGTTCGAACGGCCCCATAGAACAGAGAACCACCATGCAGAACCATCTTCCTCCGCTTCACAGTCGCAATACAACTGTTTGGATCGTTGTACCCTGGGAAACAGACGCCGAATAGATGATGAATCTGTTTTAAGATTGTAGGAAAACTATCCGGCCATAATCACAAATCACACGAGGATACAATACAATCAAGCGTAATTAGGTGAAACAAAATTCATAAACGAAAAATATGAACATAAAAGTTTATAAGAAAATGACACCAGATTGTAGATGAAACCAAATGCAAGTACATGATTGAAGCACATGTTTGACACGCTTCCCTTAAAACAGATCCGTTGTCTATTCGGTGTTTGTTTTCTAGGGTACAACAATCCAAGCAGTTGTACTGCCGTAAGTGACCTTATGCCTAAAATCCTCATAAAACCCAAACTTGCGTTTGTCGAAATTTGTTAGTGTATAAGTTATATGTGTATTACTTTCGTCTCTTACTCTTTTTGGAACCAAGGTATTCCTTTAATAGTCGGTTCAAGAAAAAATGAAGATTACATATAATTAACGGCCATTAAACCGGCCATTAACACCTTAATTTTCAGCAATTAATCTAAATTAATGTCCATTAACGAGATTTATTGCAGAAATTATTTTGTTGTTACGTCTTTGACTTCGTCAACTGAAGTATCTATCTTTCAGTTCCAATATCTCACTTTGAGATTCAATATCTCATTCACACTCAAGTTGTGAGAAGTGAGTTATTCACCAACTTTTCCAACAAATAGCTAACCAGTTAAATGTGCAACTTTTTCATGCATCGGCTCATTCTAGATTATCTAAGAGACATATGAGTAGATTTTTGTATCGTGTCTAAACCTTTTTTTTTTTTTTTTTTTTTTTAATCAAATGTTTAAACTGTACAATTATATGGACGATGGGTGGCAAATGGTCAAGTTAAGTGGCTGTTTAAAATAAACAACTATATCAAAAAATGACCAAAATAAAACATTCATATAAAAAATTGTCATTTTCTAATGGGAAATAATTTATCTCTCTTACGATTTGTTCCTACTAAATGAATACATATAAAAACATGTCATAAGTCCAAAAGTTGTCTAAGTAAAAGAAAGTGACACTAGAAGCTACGTATAAATGCGTCGTTAAAAAGCTTTTACTTGTTTCTCTTACACATGAAAAAGGTGTAACCAAAGATGGTGTCAGCATAGACATTTATATTGGCACAAAAGAGTGCGTGTATTCTGGCTACCGTGACACAATTTCTTATGAAAAATTGTCAAAACAAGTAGTAACAGTGGTTTTGCACTTGCACCTTTTTGTAACTGTTACTAAAAACTCAGCCTGGAAACACTTTCTTTTGTTGGTAACTATCAGCTTCTTTTTTTTTTTTTTTTTTCTTTTATGCATCTTTTTCTTTTGTTATTTCATCAAATCTCCTTATATGCATATAAGGAGATTTGATCAGATAATAAAAGAAAAATGATATATTAGCCTAATAAAAAACTCATTAAATCTCCTTATATGCATTTTTTCCCCCTATAACTTTGAGCTTTGATATTAAATAAAATCTCCATGCTTCTCTAAATGAGGAAATTACGGCAAGGTATTAAGATAGAGTGATTTTACGTGTATTAGATCAAAGTTTTGAAGGTTTATAGGTTTAGACTTTTGTTTTGAGTAAGAACTTGCGAGGAAAAGGTGGATCCACCATGGCCCAATAGAAGAAATCTGCTACGTCGCTAAAATCTGATAAATAATATTTTTATTTCCTCTATTTGGTCACTTAAAAAACTTCTGAAAATGACGTGGATTGCATGGATTCCCTGGATTGGTAGATCCATGTTTTTAGTTGCAACTTTTTTACCTGGATCAAACGACCAATTTAGTAGACCTTCAAAATTGGTCGTACTCACGCGAAACCCCTATATCAATTTAGTCTATGCGCGTAATTTTTTAGAAACAAATTCAGCCCAGTAAAAAATTACATAGGGCCCAAGTTTATACTTTAGTGTATGTGTCAATTGTTGTAGCTTTCTTTCGCTTTCAATTGTTGTATTTTACTTCTTGTGGTTTTTAATATGCTCGTATAAATCATGATTCATAAAATAAGACTCTTATATGATTTTTTTTTTTTTTTTTTTTTTTTGAAAGTCAAGACAAAATTATATTATACTACTGTATGAATCATGATTCATAAAATAAGCTTATATCATTTGTCTTTTTTTTTTTAAGACAAGACAAAATTATACTCAATTATTAATATTGGTATCAGACAAGAGAAGACCAATGATTTTAGAAAAATAAATGATCAAGAGATATATATGTTACAGTAATACGTTGACATTTTAATACCTCAGTACCGCCACACCCAATACGCACGAATCACGATACTTGGTACACTACTGGAAAACAAAGAACCAGCATGCGTCTTCCGCTTCAAAATCGGTTGGTTCTCCGTCGAAGATGGCTCAACCGCGTATTTGCACTCATTTACACATGCACCATCGTAACCTTAATATACCACGAAACCACCCTATTATTCCACACAACCAACGTCACAGTTTCTTTGCTAATGTTACTAGCAAACATCATTTTAGCTTTTACATGGCTCACTAACCAAGCCTTCCGTATGAACCCAATTCACAGAAATACATTCCCTGAAAATTTACCAAAGGACGAGACTAAATATCCGGACATTGATGTGTTTATATGCACAGCAGATCCTTACAAAGAACCACCAATGGTTGTTGTCCAGTGGCGGAGATTAGGGTGTGCAAATGGTGCAACCGCACCGGGCCCCCCTTTTTAAGGGGCCCCCAATTTAGTATATATATTAATAGAGTTAGGATCAAATAAGAATATTACTTAAAATAAGAAGAAATAAGAAGAAATATAACCTCAAATTCGAGATGCACCGACCTAAATTAGATGCATCCCTATAATCTTATGCATTATAATGCACTATAGTGTGTTTTCTAGCTTTTAATCAGATGCATATACGTATAGTAGATGCATTTCATGATTTCTCTTGTTTTTTGTTGCTCTGCACGTGTCGAAATCATGAAAATCAATTTGCACAATCTATACATCAAATTAACTTTCGAAACTCAAGATGTTACATCTATATGAATAGAAATGCATCTAATGCAAGTCGTTGCATCTCAAATGCGTGGTTTTGGTCACTTCTCACCACTTCTTATTTATAGTTTTATACATAAATGTTTTGAATGTTTAGTGTCTTTGTTAAATATTATCAAAATTGAACCGGGCCACATACAAAAAAACAAGACAAAGAACTTTTTATTTTCTATAATAATTAACTTTTCGTGATTTATGAGGGCCCCATTTGTGATTTCGCACCGGGCCACCCAAATCAATGGGACGGCCCTGTTGTTGTCAATACGGCTTTGTCTATATTGGCTTATGACTATCCGACTAACAAGTTGTCGGTTTATTTATCTGATGATGGAGGATCGAAGTTGACACTGTTTGCTTTCACTGAAGCTGCTAAATTTGCAAAACATTGGTTACCATATTGCAAGAAAAATGGTATAATGGTTAGGTGTCCGGAAGCTTATTTTGGGTCTCACTACACTTGCTTCCCTAACACCAATGAAATCAAGGTATAATTGTTTTTTTCTATATTAAGAGTTTCATTTGATATTTTTCTAAGAATTTAAAATGGTACTACGTAATGAAGGACTAAAAGCAAGAGTTGGTCAAATGGTACTTACCGACTTATCAATGGTAACAAACAAGAAAATTGTACTTTAGTAACACAAAGAAAAAGGGTCACTAACAATCAGCGTTGCTGAGACTTGAGTGTCAAAAAAGTGTTATCTTGCATTTACACATAACCATGTGTGAGTAAATGTGTCGTTAGTACGTCCCTATGCTGACACAAACAAAGCGTGGAATATATATATTGAGAAATGAATTTAAATATGTTTAATTTCATGCATAAACTCAACAAAAGGACACACTACTTTTAAAAATCAATCAACTGTAATTTAGGCATATCTTTAGAACATCGGGCAAAACTAACAAAAGCTTTTTACTATTTTAAACAGCTTTTGAAAGAGGTTTTTATGCACAGCACCGAAAGCTTTTTGAATAGCTTTTTACGAAGACTTGAAAAAACTCAAGTCTTTGATAAAAGCTTTTTCTCTTTATGGCTCAAGTCATTAAATAAATTAAATGCATCAAGTCTTTAAAGACTTGATGCATTGCTCATGCTCTTAAAACATCTACAATGGGCAAAGTTGATAAAGCTTTTTACTATTCTAAAAAGTTATTTAAATGAGTTTTTTGCATTCATCAAAAGATTTCTAAAAAGTTTTCAATAAAGAGTTGGTAAGTATCAAATCTTTAAAGCATTAAATGCTTGTGCATTTAAAGCATTAAATGCTAAAAGTCATTTTGCACTCTCAATCACTTCTCGTATATATTTGATCTTTTGGGACACATTGTTTTCTTAAAGTAAAACTGTCACTAACTCAGCAAACTAGAACCTTTATCCTAGGGGTGGCAATTCTCGACACGATACGATAAATGACACGAACCCGACACGAAGTTAAACAGGTTTGGGTTGAGGATAAACAGGTTTGAGTCAAAAAGAGGTCAACCCGTCTAACCCGTTTAATAAGCGGGTCGTGTTTGGGTTGAGTAAATGTTAAACAGGTCAACACGTGAACCCGTTTAAGTATATAAGCCTTTAAAAATAAAATGTATAACTTATTTTTAATGTTGGATATAGATTAAATGTATCTTATTGTGTACTTAATATGAGTAAATTACGATTATAACTCAGATATTATTGAAATTGACCCTTATAACTATGATATCATGTTGTCATATAATTATTTGTATGTTATTTTTATCATATTTTAGATCATTATATCATTTGTGTATTTAAACTAGCTAAATCAACAAACCACCAACCTTATTCATTGTTTGACATATTTACTTAAACGGGTCATAAACAGGTTACGTGTGTTATGCAGGTGTGGGTTAGGGTTAAGCTTCTTAACACGATTAATGTGTCAACCGGCAAGTTAGGGAGCCATTTTGAAAACCCGCATTACGTTAAAGTTCGTTTATAATTTTTATTTGGAATTTTTATTCGTAACGAACTTGTAAGACCAATTTTATGGATAATTATATTTTATGTCGTTATGGGATTCGAGATTTATTTTAATAATTCGTTATGGAATTTACTTGATGATGTATTTTTAAAATTCTCACTGGTACTACGTTGACTCCGGCACTAGGTTTACCTAACGGGAAATTTTATGACTCGTTTTACGAGTCCGACTACATTTAATTATTTACGGGATGTTTTCGTGGGATATTAAAAGTTTGAAATGAGTTCGGGTCTCGGGCCGTATGTTTTACATTTACCCATTTGTACCCACTCAAAATTACTAGTAATATTATTATTACTATCATTATTATTATTATTATTTAAAGCTTTTATAAAAAAAAAATAAAAAAGTAAATAACTAGGGTCCTTGTTGGTTCGGTTCTCACACAACACCAACACCCTCACTCCCACTCATATCTCTCTCTCTCATTCTTCTTCTTAATAAACCCTAGCCGCCCCCTTTAATTTCCGGCCATCACCACTGCCACCGCCGGCCACCACTCAACACCACCACCATTTTCTAATTCCCCATCATCTAATCTCTTAGATCCACCCCTACACGCGCCCTATAACTCCATTTTACCTCTCGAATCACCACCATTTTCACCACCAATCGCTTATTTTTGAAGGGTTATCACGGTTTGAAGCTTTTAGATCGAAGGTGAGACGAGTTTTACTCGTATTTTTGGTAAAAACGTGACCCTTGGTTACGACATGAGGAGATTCGAATGGGTTTTCATATTAAAACGTGATATACTTATGGGTTTTTATTGGAAACTCGTTTTCTTAAAATGTTTGGTATTCGGGTTGGTTGTTCTTGTTGGTTGATTCGAACCGTGAGTCTATGACTCACGGCTTGGGTGTTAATCCGAGCCATGGGGCTCGATTACTTGCTTCTTTTGGGTCTTGATTGTGGCTCATGATTCTTGCTCGCGTTGGTTTATTTGGTTCGACTCATTGGAGTCACGGCTCGATGCCGTGTAATGGTTGTTGTTGCCGAGACCCTCGTGGTCGATTTGGCATTTGGGTGCTCCTTGGAGCTTTACTTGTGAACCTATGATGATTGGTTCGAGCCTTTGTGCTCGTGGTGTGGACCGAGACTCATTTGAGTCGAGTAGACTCGGGTTTGGCTTGGTAAACCATCCCGAATGTGACTTTGGTTATATGTTTTCCTTATGATTTTTTTATTGTTAACTTGGTTTTGGTTTTGGTTTGGTTGATTATTTATTTGGCCGAATACTTGTGGGTCGAGACCACGTTTGGTCTCGACAATGGATATTGGTATTGTGAAGTTGTTGACGAAAGTGTGATTTGGGGACCGATTGTGAGACGGTCACTTAGAATGACGGAGATAGGTTAGTCGGGTGCCGTAGTCGGACCCTATTGTTGTAGCACGTGGATTGGGATTGTTTTGGACGGAGATGTATTGATTCTTATGACATTTTCATATTATTTTGGACTTGGACAATGAGCCGAGAGTCATGACTCGGACATGTGACCATTTCGTATGACTCGATAACTAATTACAATTTAAAACATAAATAATAAAACTCGTAATAATAGTTATTGGTAATATAAACGTTTATATGAATATATAGACGTGAATAACGTATATATAATTGTATAAATGCGTATATTAATAATAATAAAAATCATGAGTCATATTATAAATAATACGACTAAATATATTAGGCTACGAGAGTAGCGTAATATTATTGGAAGTATTATTATACTTAAATATTATAAATACCGAGAAATACTCGACGATTAATAAATATTAAATAAAATGTTATTTTATATATATAACGAGTAAACCTATCGAGTTATGCGGAGTCGTGGTCACTCGA
The DNA here is from genome assembly GCA_030686995.1 of Artemisia argyi. Taxonomy (NCBI): domain Eukaryota; kingdom Viridiplantae; phylum Streptophyta; class Magnoliopsida; order Asterales; family Asteraceae; genus Artemisia; species Artemisia argyi. The sequence goes on along the minus strand of CM060699.1, from coordinate 173,997,682 downwards.
GTCCAGGTAAGTTATTGTTTGTGACTTTTGTGTTTTCACGGATATGTGACGATTAATATAAACATTTTCTATAACTAAATAACTTACTTAACCGAAAGGTTGAACCGAGTTATTTGGCTATACGAAATGAGTATATTAATGGGCATTGTATCCTACGACGCCCATAGGTTGTGGTATATGTAAAGGGTAATAAATTGCGAATATATATATCGGGAAATCTGGCCAATTTGACGATGTATATAAGAAGTTTATTAAACTACGATATATACCATATAGTATTTATGTGCTATGTGCTTTAGGATTGGGTGTAATCTTGGAACGGTATGTTACGTAAATAAATATGAGGATTATCAAATCGACGGACTTGGTAAACTTCGGCAATTTATTTAAATGATATATTGGGCTAATATTAGATCTATAGTTTATTGTTATTATTCTTTTGTGTGACCTCTTTGGTTTGATTGTGTCGACCCACCACCCGTATGGATACCAAACGTAATTACGCCAAACTATTACGAAATGGATTTTCGGAAAATAAAACGGAATACGTCCGGGTTTGGGAATATCTTGATTTTGAGGAAATGATTTCTGAACGAGTTGATATTGTTAGGTCGTGCCGAGTCCGTAGTTGCCGTCTTGTGAGTTATTATACATCTTACTTCTACCGATTTCTTCTTGCTGATTTCTGGACTTGAGGTGAGTCATAGCCCCACTTTTTAATCTTGAACTATGTTTTCAATACTTGGGGTGAGAAACGTGCAAATTATTTTATGTGGACTATTATCGCTTTTATATTCTTTCTAAACTTGCTATACGTATGGACTAGGATGTATTGTCAGCTTTAGTCACATATTATGTGTGTACTATTCAAGGTTGGCTTATTTGGTTATTGGTGGATTGTCAGCTTTAGTCACATATTTTGTGTGTACTATTCAAGGTTGGCTTATTTGGTTATTGGTGGATTGTCAGCTTTAGTCACATATTTCGTGTGTACTATTCAAGGTTGGCTCATTTAGATACTATAGTGTGCACCTATAGGTTATTAATACTTCGGAGGTTATCCGAGTATTTATTGGTATTGCGGGGGTTACCCGAATATCTATGTTAGAACGGAGGGTATCCGTGTGTTATGTTGGAGCGGAGGGTATCCGCAGGCTTTTAGTGAATCCTTAGTCTAGCTAGCAAGCGTTTTGCGTATATGTCCACTATATTGTTAGATGAATTTAAACCTATGATCTCACCAGCGAAATCTGACTTTTAGCACGTTTTCTCACGTAATTAAGAGATGATATGGATGCATGGATTCGAAGGTTCGGCTAAGGCTCCTGGTTTATGGATCTACTTTTTCTAAACTCTGATATTGAATTATGAACCTATTTTTATTTCTTTTGGGCCTGACTCTGGATGATGTTGGGATAAATGTAAACTTTAAAACCCCGGTTTGGTTGCGTTTTTATTATGTTTACTTTGTCTCGTTCTATTATGTCTTGTGTTGGATACCAATCCCCGTAGCACCCCGAAAGCTTGTTGAGTCTTCCGCTGTATCAAATTTTGGGGGTGTTACAGATTGGTATCAGAGCCAAGGTTATAGAGAACTAGGTAAATAAACACCTAAACTATAACCGAATTTTTATAGAAAATGATCCTTGACCACTGCCCGCCAGCCCGCCAAGCCGAAGCATCTTCTATTATTTTGAGGTATTATGAGATATTTGAGATGATTATTAGATTTGGGATTTCTTGAGATGCTTTGAGGTTTTGAGGTTTATTGATTTAGAAATAAGATGGCGTTTCGAGGAATTATATGGTCTAATTGTTTTATAAATGTTTTAGTAATGCGGTATTTGAAATTCTTTATTAAGATTATATGATTGAATTATTTGATGAGGATTTTTGGTATGGTATTTTGAGTTGCGATTTAGTTGTTTTGAAACACTTACACCTACCCTACGCCGTTGTCACAGCCTATGGCCTCCCATATGCCCGATGTTGTCGAGGATATTCTTACTGCACCGGTATTACCAGCACAGTTCACTATGGCATCTGATGATCCTTACCAGATTGCCATGCTTTCAGCTACTGTGTCGCAGACAGCTTCTACTTCAGCACCACCTGCTGCATCTACGCAGGGACCCTCATCTTCTCTAGGGCTCCCTGGTACATCGAGGCAGCTTACCCTTCATCAGGCTTTGGCTCATGTGGCCCCACGCTTTGCCCACCGAGCTACGGCACGCATGTCGGTACGCCCTACTCCATCACCTTTACAGATTGATGCTCACTCTCTTCTGTCAGAGGCGCCACCCACGTCATTGCGTCATCGTCCTAGATCACCTACCACATCTTCACATGGTTCACATGTTAGGAGACGACGATTGATGATGTACTCTTCTGATGAGGAGGAGGAGGAGTACGAGGGAGAGGATGAGGCTGATGACCCTGAGGAGGAGGATGACCCTCAGGAGGCTGAGCAGGGTGATGATGATGACCCTGAGGAGGAGGATGACCCTCAGGAGGAGGAGATGCCTGATGATGATGGTGTGTTAGTACCACCAGCTCAGGCTGAGGAGCCTGATTCACCTATACACCCGATTGAGCCTGTCTCACCCGACCATCCGTTTCTGTTTGATTCACCACCTGGTAGTCCAGTGGCGTCGGATGCATCATCTGAGGTTTCTGCTGAGCAGGCAGAGTTTGGTGAGAGTGGCAGGATGTGGGCTCAGATTACTGATCTTGGTGAGAGAGTTACACATATGTCTGAGAGGATCGATAGGGTGACCGTTGAGTTCATTGGGGAGTTGAGGATTGACATGGTTACGGCTGAGAGGATAGTTACTGAGATGAGGAGAGATTTGATGGAGATTCATGAGCACATTGGGAGTTTACAGCGAGGTTTTGTCACAGCTCGAGAGGCCGACCGCAAGTTATGGCAGCGGAACGCCGAGCTGGATAAGGAGGTGGCTGACCTCAAGAGAGACAGCGACACCCATAGTGTGGAGCTAGGATCATTATGGAGAGATCTTGATGGCTTGAGGCAGGAGTTGAGGAGCCTCCGCCAGCAGCGTGGCTAGATGCTTGGGTTATGTTGTCTTGTTGCTTTCTACACCGAGGAGTGTTCGGTTAGAAAAGCTAGTTATCATATTTTGATGTATTTTTGTTCAGTATTCGTCTCTTTTGGAACGATTAGCATGTTTTGTGTTTTCCAGTAGTTGGAACGATGTTGGATCTCTATTGTATGGTTGATGGCTATTAGTATATGGTATTATGTGATTTTTTGGTATTATGGAAATTGAGTCCCTATTCGCTTTATTGATGTTTTGTGGTGTATTTTGATACTCTTTCCATGACTTGGCTTCGTTGAATTACTTTTATTGAGCATATTGATAAGTTCTATTGGAGACTCATGAACTTGTATGATGTTTCAGATCAATGGCCCCACGACGAAACCCTGTTAGAGCTACCAGAACTGGTCCTGCAGTGACTACCCCTGGTCGCCGAGGACGCCGACCTACTCGAAATGTTGAAACCCCTACTCCTGACAACCTGGACATTACTAACCGCAACAACAGGAATCAAAATGTTGATGTTCAGGGAGACAATAATCATGTTCCACTTAATGCACCTACTGTGGATCAAGCAATGATCAATCAACTTGTCGAGCAAAGAGTTGCTGAACTACTAGCTGAGTCAAATCATTCCAACAATTCTGCTGGGACTTTTCCACCTGTTCGTGCTAATGGATGTCAATACAAGGAGTTCAAGATTTGTGGACCCATTGAGTTTGGTGGAACTGAAGGAGTGGTTTACTTGGTCAGATGGATTGAGAAGACTGAGTCAGTGTTCAATGTCAGTGGTTGTGCGGAGAATGCGAAGGTAAAGTTTGCTTCTTTTACTTACAAGGATGAAGCTTTAACTTGGTGGAACAATTACCGAAATTCCGTTGGGAGTGATGTAGCTTATGCCATGACTTGGGAGCAATTTAAGTCTCTGTTGATTCAGACTTATTGCCCAAGGAATGAGGTTAAGAAGCTAGAGATTGAGTTATGGAATCACAAAGTGAAAGGTAATGACATGGCGACTTACAATCGTCGTTACTAGGAGTTGGCCTTGCTTTGCCCAGATATGGTAAAAACTGAGACTCAAAAGATCGAGAGCTATACTGATGGGCTGCCTGTAGCTACAAGGAATGATGTGATTTCTGCTAGGCCTGCAAACATCAATGAGGCAATCACAATTACTCAACAACTTATGGATTCGTTGGAGTTGGAAGGAGCTGATAAGGATAAGAATGGAAAGAGAAAGAGAGACCATCACTCTAAGGGTAATGATCACCGAAACAAGAGACAAGCTAAGGCTTATGCTATTGGGAATGGAGATAAGAAGAACCAGAACGGTGATGCACCCAAGTGTGGTCGTTGCCACCAACATCATACTAGATGGTGTAGTGTGAGATGCCAGAACTGTTCAAAGAAAGGACACACAGCTAAGGATTGCAGAGCTCGACCTCTTGCTATGGTTCAAGCTGCTCCTGAAATGAGAAATAAGGCAGACGTTACTTGTTATGGGTGTGGAAAGAAGGGACACTATAGGAACGAGTGTAGAGAATCGTGGAACCGAGGAAATCAAGGCTCGGGTGGTAATGGGAACAATCATGGAAACCGTGGAGCTGGAGGAAACCGTGGACGACAAGATAACGGGGACCAACGTGTGGAAGCTGGAGCTGTTCAGGGAAGAGTGTATGCACTCGGGAACGAGAGAGGAGAAGATCCGAACGTCGTTACTGGTACGTTCCTTCTCAATAATCGTTATGCTTCCATACTATTTGATACTGGTGCCGATAGGAGTTTTGTGTCCACTACGTTTGCACCCTTACTAGAGAAACCCCCGATGGCCTTAGGAATTGGATATGATATAGAGTTAGCAAATGGGAATATAGAAAGGATTAATATCATCATTCGCGGTTGCACGTTAAATTTCTTGAATCAACCTTTCAACATAGATCTTCTACCCGTCACGTTAGGAAGTTTCGATGTCATCATTGGTATGGATTGGTTGTCAAAGTATCGTGCTCACATACTTTGCGACGAGAAGATCGTGCGTGTACCTTACGGAAAGGAAATCCTAAAGATATTAAGAGATCGAAAGGATTCGAGGAGCCCATCCCGGTTAGCAGTTATTTCTTGCACTAAGTTACCAAAGCTAATGGAGAAAGGATGTTACCTTTTCTTAGCTCAAATTTCTGAAAAATGAGGGACGGAGAAAAAGGAAAGGTGCATTGGAGATGTGCCTATAGTTCGTGATTTTCCTGATGTGTTTCCCGATGATTTGCCGGGAATCCCGCCGACTAGACAAGTGGAGTTTCAGATTGAGTTGATACCTGGTGCTGCACCTGTAGCACGAGCGCCTTATCGTCTTGCACCTACCGAACTAGAAGAGTTGTCAAAACAGTTAGCGGAGTTAGCCGAAAAAGGATTCATAAGACCAAGTTCTTCACCTTGGGGAGCCCCAGTCTTATTCGTGAAGAAGAAGGATGGATTGTTTCGTATGTGCATTGATTACCGAGAGCTGAACAAGTTAACGGTGAAGAATAGATACCCGTTACCGAGGATCGACGACTTGTTCGATCAACTTCAAGGATCGAGTGTGTATTCGAAGATCGATTTGAGATCGGGATATCATCAACTTCGAGTTCGCGAGGAGGATATTCCGAAAACGGCTTTCAGAACCCGTTACGGGCATTACGAGTTTCAGGTGATGCCGTTTGGGTTGACTAACGCACCGGCAATATTCATGGATCTCATGAATCGGGTGTGTAAGCCTTACTTAGATAAGTTTGTGATTGTGTTCATCGATGACATTCTGATTTATTCGAAGAGTGAGAAGGAGCATGAGGAGCATCTAAGACTTATCTTAGAATTGCTCAGGAAGGAGCAACTGTATGCCAAGTTCTCCAAATGTGAATTTTGGATTCCGACGGTACAATTCTTGGGTCGTGTGATTGATAGACAAGGAGTCCATGTGGATCCTGCTAAGATTGAGGCAATAAAAGATTGGGCTGCACCTACGACCCCAACTGAAGTTCGTCAATTTTTAGGTTTAGCCGGTTATTACCGAAGATTCATCGAGGGATTTTCGAAGATAGCTAAACCATTAACCAAATTGACTCAAAAGAGTGTTACGTATGAATGGGGAGATAAAGAAGAGGAAGCATTTCAATTACTTAAGAAGATGTTGTGTAGTGCTCCTATCTTAGCGTTACCTGAAGGTAACGATGACTTCGTCGTCTATTGTGACGCTTCACATAAAGGTTTGGGAGCCGTGTTAATGCAACGAGAGAAAGTGATAGCTTATGCTTCCCGACAGCTCAAAAAGCATGAGAAAAACTACACCACCCATGATTTGGAGTTAGGTGCTGTGGTTTTCGCCTTGAGGATATGGAGACATTACTTGTATGGAACAAAGTGTGTTGTGTTCACTGACCACAAAAGTCTACAACACATTTTGAATCAAAAAGAGTTCAACATGAGCAACGACGTTGGATTGAGTTGCTAAGCGATTATGATTGCGAAATTCGCTACCATCCTGGTAAAGCAAACGTTGTTGCTGATGCTCTTAGTCGAAAGGAAAGAATACCACCGTTATGAGTTAAGTCACTGGGAATGACTATCGTATCGCCGTTACCGTCTCAAATACTTGAAGCTCAAACGGAAGCGTTGAAAGCAGAAAACCGATCTGCTGAGAATATATTTGAGATGGCTGAGAATGAGAAAGGATTTGTTAAGCGTTCTGATGGATTACTATGTTTTGGAGATCGGATTTGGGTACCTTTATATGGAGGAATTCGGGAGTTGATTATGCATGAGTCGCATAAGTCAAGGTACTCTATTCATCCTGGTTCTGACAAGATGTACCAGGATCTTAAGAAGTTATATTGGTGGCCAAACATGAAGGCAGATATAGCATCGTATGTTAGTAAGTGTTTGACTTGTTCTAAGGTTAAATCCGAACATCAAAGACCGTCAGGATTATTGACGCAACCAGAACTTCCAGTCTGGAAATGGGAGTGGATTACAATGGACTTCATTACCAAATTACCGAGGACAGCTAGCGGTTGTGATGCTATCTGGGTAATTGTGGATCATCTGACTAAGTCTGCTCATTTCCTAGCAATTAGTGAAGATGATAGTGTGGATAAACTTGCGAGGTTGTATGTGAAGGAAATTATTTCTCGTCATGGAGTCCCGATATCGATTATTTCTGATCGCGATAGCCGCTTTACGTCAGCTTTGTGGCGTGATTCATTTTGTTTTGGTGTGTGCAAACAACAATTTTATCAAAATATCAACAATTTGTCGTGAGACAAATAATCGTGAAGTAATACGAGTAAACCGTTTAGGAAAACGATTACCCCGCAAAACTTGTGAAAGTGATATTCGAATTATGAGACCGGGAAGTGATTTCCCGGGTCGTACCCCAACGAGGTGTGAATGGAAAGCTTCGAATGAGATTTGGATTAAAATCTTGTATGATTGGAAAAGTTATTTGGTTTTGCGATACATTAAATTAACGAATTTGAAAATTAACGAACGAGGCGAAAATAAATTAACCTAAGGCAACTAGCAAACTAAGAAATATCTAAAACACTACGGGAAAACATACTTAGGTATCGGAATCCTAAAACGTAAATTAAATTAAAAACGCGACGTTTAATTAAAAATTACGCGAGTGCGCAAAATAAAATGTGAATTTTAAGTTCTAAACGTCCTACGGGTTTCTAGTTAATTTTCTAACGCACTAAAAGACAAAAGAAAATTTTAGGAAGAAGAAAATTAATTTTTCAAATAAAATTCTAATTATTATGAATTAAAACTAATTTAATTAAACTAAATCAAAATAAATATTAAATTAGCTTAGAAAAATCTGAAACTTTTTTGTAAAATACTACTAGATAATCACAACCTAGGAAAAATATTAAAAAGGGCATGTACAGTACAAAATAAGCAAAAAATAAGCAGTGCAAAAACTAATAAGCTAGATAAGCTAAAATAAACAAAACTATAATAAATACAAAACAAAGGGAAAAATAAACAACAAAGTAGATAGCACAGATGGTTAGGGGTGTCTTTTCTGTCTGTGTGGGGTGCCAGCAGGTCAGGTGTTCGAGTCCCACAGAACACAACTTTTATCAAATCTATGTTTTTTTTTCTCTTTTGTTTGCTAACTGATTACACACAATACAAATAATTACTAAACACACTATCTCAGGCTGATTCTTATTTAAAAAAACAGTTTGCAATGACAAATCCCAAACTCAGATTCACAATCATAAGGAACTTGGTTTTGCTTTCTAATTTTACCAACTCAAAAGTTTCACAAAGGGACTACAAGCTCAAAGAGACTCGTTCAGACTTAATAACAACAATGACAACAGACAAGGAACAATAACAACAACACGACCAAGCAACAAGGAATCATATCAAACTCAGATTATGAGAAATAAAATAGTGGCAGCAACAGAACCCGAAAGACTAAGACCAAAGAAAATGGCCATATTTGCAAACCTAAATAGCTAATGAGATAAACTCGAATAGGAAATCAAGATCACAAGCCAAAGGTAAATTATACAAATAGCAACAACTAGAAACTCAGTGGCAATAATTAAACTAAATAACTGGTACTAGGGGACTGTTTGGCGGCCATTGCACCAGGCCATAAGGGGCCGTATGGATCAGTTGATAATTGAAACAGCAGGGATGAATGGGGCTAAACCAGTAGACCTGCTGGTTGTAACGGGTGCTGTTTGGGTCAGATTTGCAGCCCTAAGGGCACTAGAGCAGGGTAATTCAAAGCCGGTAAACCAGTGGTAAGCAGAGATAAAACGAACATAACCTATAAGCTACTTTAGCGACTAATTTACGCAACTAATTCTAACTACATCTACCATGAAGCTCAGAAAAAGGAAAACTGAATAAAGAAAAGTACAAGTCTGAGGTACAAACCAGTGGCCTGATGGTGGTGTAACAGCCTATGTGGGAGCTGTTTCAAGGCTACAAAAAGCTGAGAAAAAGGATTACATAAAATGAAATGAAAATAAAAGCAACTAGGTGAGTAACCAAAGAACTACCAAACCAATTTTTAGAACATAAGGCTAAACAGTGAGAAATCTAAAATTGAAAACCAAATGACTGCGGGACATGTTTATGACAGGAAGCTGCTGATGGCAGTTGGTGAATGGGGCTAAATGGGTGAGTTTTTGACTCCTAAATGCCAATGGGTCAAGCTGAGCAGCTGAGAACAGACCCTTGTATGAAACAAACTTAACACTTAACCTAAAACAGAATTCTACTTGAACAATTTGAATGGAACAGTTATGCAAACTAAAGTTTGTACAACACCCTTTAAACCACTAACACTCAAAGGAAGTGCAAGTACTCAGTATACAATTACCCATGGTTAGGAACGAAAGCTGATTCAAAATAAAAAGTTGGACAAAAACCTGTTTTGGGCAACCAAAATTTCTTATGGCAAACACTCCTAAACGATTAACTACCTAGGTTTTTGAGTTCTAATAAACACATTTTTGTGACAAACCTAATAGATGCAAGTAAAAAAACATTATAACAGTGAATAAGTAATAACATTTCAATAATGAGTTGTGATTAATAAACTAATAAGCACTTGTTAAAAGAAACTTGGATTTGTATTGAGTTAAAAAGCTGAGTACAGAAGATTCATAACAACTTTTGAAAACTGAAATTTAATAACCTTAAGGATTAAAACTCTACTTGACTATTACTGAAACATACTAACTAAAGACTTGAATTAAAAAAACTAAAACCTAACTTGACTGCCATAAGAGGCTTACAACATGAACTATTTATACTAAACAAAGCTAACTAGGGTTTCTTCTTGCTCTTTCTTCTATCTCTTGTGCTTTCCCACACGTTGGATTAAATCAGGAATGATCCCAGCCCTTCAGTCATGTTTTGGCGCCCATTTTATCATGTGGATGGGTGACTTGGCATGGGGTAGGTATGGATTTGTGAGGTCTTGGAGGTGAGTGGGATGGGGAGTGGTGCTGTGGGACAAAGGATGAGAGGGATGGGGAGATGGTGATGGAAGGTTTAGCTGTTAGCAGTCACCTGGGGGGGGGGATGGAAGTGGTGCTATCTCTTTTTTTTATTCAGATGAGGAAGAAAGGTGTACGTTTGTATATAAAAAAATGTATTAGGGTATAGTTTGGGCTAGGGGTGGATACTTGGGCTTTATGGATTATTGGGTGGGCTTGTGGTGGATATTTGGATTGGTATTAAACACATTGGATCCGTTTGGGGCTTAATTAATGGTATACGTTTGGTTTGGTAACTTATAATCTCCAAAGGACTAATCTTGCACATTGCTGAAACTTGAGGGTTACTTCTGGCAAATATTCCAAAGTATTTCAAGGACTATACATGCCATATAATCAGTTCTCAAAGGTCCTTAATGTTTAATTTTCCAAAATGAATTTCCCGAGGACCAATTTTGCCAAATTTCAAACTTCAGGGATCAAGCTTGTAAATTTTCCAAAGGTTTTTACCCAAAGATCATTTATGATTTATTTTGACTCTTAAAGAGTTTGGGTTGACTTTTCTTTGAAATGACTGACCAAGGACTAGTTTTGTAAAACTTTGAAGGTTGGGGGACTGAAACTGCCAAATATGTAAATTTGTTCGTTTTCACTCGTTTTGCATCAGAAAAATATAAAACACGATCTTTGGGATTTTCTTCGTATTTTGGTGCGTTTTTGAGTGTTTTTGATCATTTTGCAGCTCAGATTTGACTAAAAATTATGAGTATTTACACACTCATCAATCCCCCACACTAAACTATTGCTAGTCCCTAGCAATCTTTTTGAGAAAAATTAATGGATTTGAAGTCTCTTTACCAAAATCTATCACTTCTGGAGTAGCCGGATGCTATTGGGTTCAAGTAAGAATTATGGTCCATCCGATGACCATGTGATTTTTAGCAAACCACCAGCTTTCAACGGTTTTGATTTGTCTTTACCAGATGCCGTTTGCTCCTGGACTAGCCAACTCTTGATGGAACAGTCAACATCTTGGTGAGTTGATTACCAATTATGGTTTTTCCACTGCCTTTACCACAAGCCATAATCTTGCGGGCTAGCCAACTCATTTGCTTTTGAGGATATGGGGAGTTGAGGAACCATACAATTTTTGGCAAATTGCAAGCCATCAACAGGTTTGAGTTATCTTTACCAAGAGCCGTTTGCTCCTGGATTAGCCAATCCCTTTTGTCGTTTAGACAAGGCGAATTAATAACCACAAAAATTTTGAAATAAAGTGAAATTTTTTTTTTAAATTTTGGCCAAAAATGGGGGTACTAGACGGTATATTTTGATAAAATGCGCTAGAATTTTCCCCTCCCCCACACTTAGAGTTGAATATTGTCCTCAATATTCAAAGTCCCGGCGATTATGCCGAAATTTTGAATGAAAGATGAGAATATTAAAAGCTAACTGTGGGAATGTCATTTGTATTTTTCACTTTATTTATTCAAACCCACTTTTTTTTTTTTTTTTTTTTTGGAAAGATATGTACATCTCAAGTAGCTGCGGGGGGTGGCCACTCCCCCACACTAAGGTGTTAGAAAATAGAAGGAAATCAGATACACGGGTAAAAACCCATGTTTGTTGTTACTTGTTTTTGTTTATCGAGTCGCTAGTTTGACTCGATCCCCGAATTTATTGGTCCATGGGGAAGCAAGATGTGGAAGAAACAATCTCCATCGGACTTTCATTCAAGATGTTTGGACAAACATTTGAAGCACGTGAAAGTTCCACACCGATGAGATAAGTACCCGGCTCAAAATAGTATAAACTATAAGCGGTGATGCCGGGGTCAAATATAATGTCTTCATTCCCGAAAGAATGAAGAACAGGAGACGTCACCCGATAGGTGAAAAAGAGAAAGAAAGTCATGATAAACATCTTGACTAACTCATCATCATCAGGAGGAGGATTCATGGATTCATGAATCTCGTCATTTAGGCTCATGTGATCAAGATATGTCCTGGGTGTGTCTAGATCAAAGTAGAAGTTATCATACTCCGGTGGAGATATGATATGAGTGAGTTCACAAGAGAACTCATCAAAGGTGAATGAATCATATTCGAGATCGATGTGAGTGAGTTCACAGGAGAACTCATCGAAGGTAAATGATTCATAATCGGGGAGAGAATTATGAGAATGAGAAGTGGTACTGCCACTAATCTTCTCTCCCGTATGATCAAAATGGAACGTTTGCAATTCTGGAATAGAATCATTGATCAAAAGCTCACTATCCTTAACGGGGATAGGAGATGAAGTAGGCTTTTCATTAAAAGCCTCGATTCTAGAAATGAGAAGATTAACATTTAATAATGTAATACGAAGAGATTCGTCTCGGATTATTTCTTCATCATTCTCTTCTTCCAAGCTAACTAGCTCAGAAGGTAATTCTTCCACATAACAGATGTCTCCACAAGATAACGAATCGTCATCATTAGAATCGGAGAACATCTCAACATCATTATTCGGGAAGACAAGAGGAGGAGGGATATCACACATATGCTCAAGAATTCCCTGTGACTCTCTTAGGATTGGGACAAGGTCCTCAACACTAGACTTTATGAATTCGTCCGATTCCTTTTTAGGAACAGTGTCAAGATGCTCATCCCCCATGCTCAGAAAGTGAGTGGGAACCTCTGATGTGATAACAGCAGACTCAGGGAGTTGAAAAGGGCTAGCATCAATGGATTTTCGAATTTCCATATGTTCTTCTGCTAGTGATTCAATTATACTTTCTTCTCCCTGCGTTTCCATAGATTGAGTCTTAGCTGATGAACTGGATGAATCATCATCAAAGATATCTTCATCATCACTGTCATCTGGAATGAAACGGAATCGAGAGCTATGTCTGGCTGCTTTTTCTTTTGCAACTAATTCCCTAATAGAGTTTTCAAAGGCAATCTGGGAATCTAATTTAGCAGCCTGCTCTTCAGCTAACAATTCTCCCATGGATTTTTTATTTGGATTATCATGGGAATGTTTGCTACCCTTCAAATCTTTCACTAAATGCAAAAGATCAATGAGAAGGTGTCACACCCCCAAGATCGGGTCCAGCGGAAGCGTACATGTAGCTGGGGTGTAACTCAATCAATATCACAACACAAGTACAAAAATGGTTTTCACTTTAACCATTTAGAATAAAATTGTTTAATCAAAAATGTTGAATTTACATCGTTAAAAGTAGTGCGGAAGTAGGCCCTTAAAATAGTTTAAAACGGTCCCCATATAATTAATCAGAGTCTTCTATGACCATGCCATGCCCTGCCAAAACCTCCTGTAGCGTGCCATAGGTTAAAACCTGAAAATACATGCTAAAGTGTCAACACGAGGTTGGTGAGTTCATAGAGTTTGTTTAACAAGTAAAGTATATAGAAAATGATCACACAGCAAAGGCATCGTAAATCCACTCAGTTACAAGTCCCGCCATAAGAGACTTGTAACCTGTGTGTTTACAACCCACTGCTAAATAGTTTATGTCTAGTTGCCAAGCACAAGTGGTCAATATAATATGTCAAATTGTCAATCATATGTACGTGTATCATAGTAGTTAAAAGTGTAAACGTCACCACAAGGGTCTTCCAACAACTTACGGTTGGGATGCATCCAAATTAATGGCCTTCCAATACCGTAGTATTAGGATGTATCCAAATTAATGGCCTTCCAATACCGTCGTATTAGGATGCTGCTCCGTCGACAGGGGAGACTTTATAATGCTGCTCCGAACAAGGGAGACTTTAAGTCACTCCACCAATAAGGCGAGAATTATTTAGGATGCTCCGAACAAGGGAGACTTTATAGTGTTGCTCCGAACAAGGGAGACTTTAAGTCAAAGTACGTACGGTACATAAGTTCAAAAATTTAAGTCAAGTTCAAAAGGTCAAGACAAGTCATAAATTCATAATAAAGTTCAAGTCAAACCATGTTTAAAGAGTCAAGTAATAGTTCAAGTAAAAACGAGCATGTATTCTCCCCCAAAAGTTGACAAAACAATTTAAAAGAGTAGGGGCTATGACTCACCTCGAAGCGATAGCAATGATGACAAAAGTGGATGCACAGAAATGAGGTTCGATCTCTAACCGCAACCTATAATGAACGAATGATACGATCTACTAAAATTATGAGGGGATGCGATGAATGTACATGCACATGAAGCCTATACCACTCGTAGTTTGAAAATAAGTGTTGGCATTGAATTATAGTGTTTCCATAACTTAAGAGAATATGTGCTATTAGAAGTTGTCAAATATATATATAGTTCGCCTAGTTTCAAAAGCGTATATCTTGGTCGTTTTAAGCTCGTTTTACTCGTTCTTTATATCCCCGGAATCGTGGGACAACATACTAACATGTTTTTGACAATTTATGACGGCTAGATCAAGTTTTATGCTCAAATTTGCCCGTGAGTACTGTTCATCAGCAAGCAGTTTTTCAGAAAACTAGTTTTCGTCGTTAAATTCGGAAAATCATATCTCCTTCGTTATAAACTCGTTTTAGTCCGTTCTTTCGCCAAAAGTTTCGTTTTTGAAAGTATTTTCTAAATCTTTGGTCAAAAATTACCCACCACCTACTGATTTTCCCACGATTTCAAAACAAGGACAGTAGGTACAAATATAGTTTCAAAAGTCATTTCTAGTGTTCCAATCTAGTTTCTAATCCAACCAAACCACTTTCAATCACCACAAATCTAGTCTAATCTTACCATACATCTTCTTAGGGTGTCATGGGTTCCTAAACATCATAAATCAAGTGGATCTAACAAGGATCTAACTATAATCCATTCCTAGGGATCAAAAGTTAGATATATATATAAATGAGTGGTATATACTAACATATGCATGTAAACCTTGTATGAAATCATATGATCATTGTAGGAACTTAAATAAATTATCAAAATGGTTTTGACAACTTACTTGAAAGATTTGAGGTGATTTGATGAGAAATTGATTAATAACCTAGGGTTTTTACCACAAAACCCCAACAAGGATCACTAAATGAACTTGAATATTACATGATCTTGTAAAAATGATGGATCTTCTTGGTGTTTCTTTGTTTGGACGAAATTTGTAGAGAGAAGGAGAAGAATGAGAGAGTTTTTGGTATAAAGGCAAGTATGAAAAAATGAGAAATATTAGATGTATAAATTAGGAAATAGATATTTAGTTTATGGAACAAGATCCATGTTTTTAGGGGGGCTAGGAGGGGCACAAAGAGTAAAACAAGGAAGAGTGTGTGAGCTCATAAATGAGCTTGTCTAGTTGTTGGATGAGTGTGTATTAGTTTATACTTTGGGTGTTATCGGGTACCGAGTTATCTAGAAATAAATGTTACCGAGGTGAAATAAAATACGACGAAATTGTAAAAGTTATAAAATAATATTCCTGATGAGAATCGGGTGTTAAAATAATTATTGGGTTGAAATATCGCAAACCGACGGAGTTATAAGCTTCGACCGGAAAACGTAACAGTTGGTTTGAAAACACTGGTAAATTAATAATATAATTTTTATATTATTATTATGAGTATAAAAAATGTGTTAGGACCATAGTTGGGATTGACGGATCAATTATTTAAAATAATAGCTCATAAGATAACGTTTATTAGGTTGATAATCGTACGTTTACAAAAATGACGCAACCCACGTATAAATGACAAATTTTCTCCGGAGGTGAATAGTGTTTTATGAATAGTAAAATTTTAACACGCTTCTCAGAATATCAAACTGACCTCAAAAATGATGAATAGTAAAATGATGAATAGTGATCGATGAATAGTAACCGATGAATAGTAAATGTGAAAGTTCGGGAAAAGACCAGAATTTACGAGTTGTGATAGAAGGGCCTCTTCAGCATCTTCGTCAGAATTGTCATCAGGAACATACTCATAGACAGGTGTGTTCCTAACAAGACACTCTGAGCCGAAATGTGAGTTTCCACAGTAGTCACACCAATGAAACTGATGTGACTGTGACTCATATAGATTGTGGTCAAAGCCAAATTCATGATTGTTACAAGGAAACTGATCCCTAGTTTGACAATCAGAGCTGTAGTGAGGCCCTCCATAATACTCACAAGAAACATTCGGTGCATTTTGAAAGGATGTATTATTGAAAAAGCACGGTTCTTGTTCAAAGGAATTTTGAGGAGGGTAACTGAAATCGTTTTGAAAATTTGGAAACGCGAATGTATTTTCGATTTCAAAAGTGCAACAAGTACAAAGTCCATGGGTAAACCCACATTCCTTGCAAAAACGTCGTTTACAAAGTGAACCATCTTCTAAGAGATCTCTACAAATATAACAATGATGTGGATCAAACGAAGATAATTGGGGTTGTGGAGGGTGGTCGGGAGGAATTTGAGAATCATTGAAAGCGTTCGGAGTTGCTTTGCACCATTTACAAAATCCGTCACTAATATCACTCCCACACCGCCTACACGCGCACTTGTAACAACGATGATTATCATCCACTATACCTTCACAATGAAAACATTTATAGTCGAGTGATGACATAAGAATTAAACATTAACGAGGGATGAGAAGGAAGAATTAAACGTATAGGAGATGAAGATTATTTTTGGGTTTTTCGAAAAACACAACAATTAAAACAAGACCACTTATAAAGACAGGGGAACTTAAACCAATAATCACAAACGCAAGGTTAACTTCTAAAGAAAAACGCACAAAGGAGCGGGAGAGAAGAATGGATCTCTCACTGGGCGAAGTTCGATGGATCACCACATACCGTTTCGACTCCTCTTAAAGTGTGTTTCTCGTTTAAAAGTTTTCCAAAACGCAAGTGATACAAAGGCAAGTTTTGATCTTTTGTTTGGGAACTTATTATGGTCACACCCCCAGTTGGTAGGTGTTCTGCCTTGGTTTGCGGTGGTAAGATTTTAATGTTGTATTTATTAAACAATGAAACGGGAAAATCTTTTTGTGTTTTTCTTAACTTTTATAGATATAATACATATACTAGAAAAAAAAGAAAAATATTTTTGGTTTTTTATACGTTTTATAAAAGCGTAACTTCTTGCGAAGGTTCTACAAGACTAATCGTCTAAACCTTATCGAGACTTTCGACACACAGCCTCCCCGGCAGTGGCGCCATTTGATTCGTTGTGTTTTGGTGTGTGCAAACAACAATTTTATCAAAATATCAACAATTTGTCGTGAGACAAATAATTGTGAAGTAATACGAGTAAACCGTTTAGGAAAACGATTACCCCGCAAAACTTGTGAAAGTGATATTCGAATTGTGAGACCGGGAAGTGATTTCCCGGGTCGTACCCCAACGAGGTGTGAATGGAAAGCTTCGAATGAGATTTGGATTAAAATCTTGTATGATTGGAAATGTTATTTGGTTTTGCGATACGTTAAATTAACGAATTTGAAAATTAACGAACGAGGTGAAAATAAATTAACCTAAGGCAACTAGCAAACTAAGAAATACCTAAAACACTACGGGAAAACATACTTAGGTATCGGAATCCTAAAACGTAAATTAAATTAAAAACGCGACGTTTAATTAAAAATTACGCGGGTGCGCAAAATAAAACGTGAATTTTAAGTTCTAAACGTCCTACGGGTTTCTAGTTAATTTTCTAACGCACTAAAAGACAAAAGAAAATTTTAGGAAGAAGAAAATTAATTTTTCAAATAAAATTCTAATTATTATGAATTAAAACTAATTTAATTAAACTAAATCAAAATAAATATTAAATTAGCTTAGAAAAATCTGAAACTTTTTTGTAAAATACTACTAGATAATCACAACCTAGGAAAAAATATTAAAAAGGGCATGTACAGTACAAAATAAGCAAAAAATAAGCAGTGCAAAAACTAATTAGCTAGACAAGCTAAAATAAACAAAACTATAATAAATACAAAACAAAGGGAAAAATAAACAACAAAGTAGATAGCACAGATGGTTAAGGGTGTCTTTTCTGTCTGTGTGGGGTGCCAGCAGGTCAGGTGTTCGAGTCCCACAGAATACAACTTTTATCAAATCTATGTTTTTTTTTTTCTCTTTTGTTTGCTAACTGATTACACACAATACAAATAATTACTAAAACACTATCTCAGGCTGATTCTTATTTAAAAAAAAAACAGTTTGCAATGACAAATCCCAAACTCAGATTCACAATCATAAGGAACTTGGTTTTGCTTTCTAATTTTACCAACTCAAAAGTTTCACAAAGGGACTACAAGCTCAAAGAGACTCGTTCAGACTTAATAACAACAATGACAATAGACAAGGAACAATAACAACAACACGACCAAGCAACAAGGAATCATATCAAACTCAGATTATGAGAAATAAAATAGTGGCAGCAACAGAACCCGAAAGACTAAGACCAAAGAAATGGGCCATATTTGCAAACCTAAATAGCTAATGAGATAAACTCGAATAGGAAATCAAGCTCACAAGCCAAAGGTAAATTATACAAATAGCAACAACTAGAAACTCAGTGGCAATAATTAAACTAAATAACTGGTACTAGGGGACTGTTTGGCGGCCATTGCACCAGGCCATAAGGGGTCGTATGGATCAGTTGATAATTGAAACAGCAGGGATGAATGGGGTTAAACCAGTAGACTTGCTGGTTGTAACGGGTGCTGTTTGGGTCAGATTTGCAGCCCAAGGGCACTAGAGCTAGGGGTGAGCATGGTGCGGGTTGGTGCGGTTTTTGGTAAAAACCAACCCACATCCGCAATTGCGGTTTTTAAAAAATGAGAATCCACATCCGCGCGGTTTTTGCGGTTTCGGTTTTGCGGTTTATGCGGTTTTGTGGTTTGGTTTTGCGGGTTTTTGCGGATTTTTGGGTCAAAAGTTTTTTTCTTTTTCTTTTCCTTCAAATTATAATTTTTGATATATATTTATTATATAATAACTATATCATAAGGTTACATAATGTGTTGAAACATATATTTAAAATAAGATGAATACGTTTATAAACTTCGATGATAAATTGAAAGAAAAGTAAAGTTATATAACCTAAAAACTCAGATAATAATTAACAATTAAAATGTGTTTGAAATAATTTATTATAAAAGAATAAATAAAAGCATTTTATCATAAAAAATTTATAAATTTTAGTGTGCTATTCTGAAAAATTAAAAAATATATTTGAATATGAAGGAGTGGTGCGGTGCGGTTATTTTGGTGCGGTTTTTCGGTGAAAACCCAACCCGCACCGCAAAATGCGGTTTTTCTAATTTCAAGAACCGCACCATCGGTTTTTGTTGTGGATCGGTTTTCGCGGTGCGGATTTTGCGGTTTTTTTGCGGTTTGCGTATTGCGGTGCGGTTCCTGCTCACCCCTAACTAGAGCAGGGTAATTCAAAGCCAGTAAACCAGTGGTAAGCAGAGATAAAACGAACATAACCTATAAGCTACTTTAGCGACTAATTTGCGCAACTAATTCTAACTACATCTACCATGAAGCTCAGAAAAAGGAAAACTGAATAAAGAAAAGTACAAGTCTGAGGTACAAACCAGTGGCCTGATGGTGGTGTAACAGCCTATGTGGGAGCTGTTTCAAGGCTACAAAAAGCTGAGAAAAAGGATTACAAAAATGAAATGAAAATAAAAGCAACTAGGTGAGTAACCAAAGAACTACCAAACCAATTTTTAGAACATAAGGCTAAAAAGTGGGAAATCTAAAATTGAAAACCAAATGACTGCGGGACATGTTTATGACAGCAAGCTGCTGATGGCAGTTGGTGAATGGGGCTAAATGGGTGAGTTTTTGACTCCTAAAAGCCAATGGGTCAAGCTGAGCAGCTGAGAACAGACCCTTGTATGAAACAAACTTAACACTTAACCTAAAACAAAATTCTACCTGAACAATTTGAATGGAACAGTTATGCAAACTAAAGTTTGTACAACACCCTTTAAACCACTAACACTCAAAGGAAGTGCAAGTACTCAGTATACAATTACCCATGGTTAGGAACGAAAGCTGATTCAAAATAAAAAGTTTGACAAAAACCTGTTTTGGGCAACCAAAATTTCTTATGGCAAACACTCCTAAACGATTAACTACCTAGGTTTTTGAGTTCTAATAAACACATTTTTGTGACAAACCTAATAGATGCAAGTAAAAAAAAACATTATAACAGTGAATAAGTAATAACAATTCAATAATGAGTTGTGATTAATAAACTAATAAGCACTTGTTAAAAGAAACTTGGATTTGTATTAAGTTAAAAAGCTGAGTACAGAAGATTCATAACAACTTTTGAAAACTGAAATTTAATAACCTTAAGGATTAAAACTCTACTTGACTATTACTGAAACATACTAACTAAAGACTTGAATTAAAAAAACTAAAACCTAACTTGACTGCCATAAGAGGCTTACAACATGAACTTTTTATACTAAACAAAGCTAACTAGGGTTTCTTCTTGCTCCTTCTTCTATCTCTTGTGCTTTCCCACACGTTGGATTAAATCAGGAATGATCCCAGCCCTTCAGTCATGTTTTGGCGCCCATTTTATCATGTGGATGGGTGACTTGGCATGGGGTAGGTATGGATTTGTGAGGTCTTGGAGGTGAGTGGGATGGGGAGTGGTGCTGTGGGACAAAAGATGAGAGGGATGGGGAGATGGTGATGGAAGGTTTGGCTGTTAGCAGTCACCGGGGGGGGGGGGGGGGATGGAAGTGGTGCTATCTCTTTTTTTTTTTTATTTAGATGAGGAAGAAGGGTGTACATTTGTATATAAAAAAACGTATTAGGGTATAGTTTGGGCTAGGGGTGGATACTTGGGCTTTAGGGATTATTGGGTGGGCTTGTGGTGGATATTTGGATTGGTATTAAACACATTGGATCCGTTTGGGGCTTAATTAATGGTATATGTTTGGTTTGGTAACTTGTAAACTCCAAAGGACTAATCTTGCACATTGCTGAAACTTGAGGGTTACTTCTGGCAAATATTCCAAAGTATTACAAGGACTATACATGCCATATAATCAATTTCCAAAGGTCCTTAATGTTTAATTTTCCAAAATGAATTTCCCGAGCACCAATTTTGCCAAATTTCAAACTTCAGGGATCAAGCTTGTAAATTTTCCAAAGGTTTTTACCCAAAGATCATTTATGATTTATTTTGACTCTTAAAGAGTTTGGGTTGACTTTTCTTTGAAATGACTGACCAAGGACTAGTTTTGTAAAACTTTGAAAGTTGGGGGACTGAAACTGCCAAATATGTAAATTTGTTCGTTTTTCGTTTGTTTTCACTCGTTTTGCATCTGAAAAATATAAAACACGATCTTTGGGATTTTCTTCGTATTTTGGTGCGTTTTTGAGTGTTTTTGATCGTTTTGCAGCTCAGATTTGACTAAAAATGATGAGTATTTACACACTCATCATGGCGATCACTTCAAACGGCTTTGGGGACGAGACTTGATATGAGTACTGCATATCATCCCCAAACCGATGGTCAAAGTGAGAGGACCATTCAGACTTTAGAGGATATGCTTCGTGCATGTATCATAGACTTTGGTAAAGGCTGGGAGAAGTACCTACCCCTTGCGGAATTCTCCTATAATAATAGCTACCACACAAGTCTTAAAGCTACACCATTTGAAGCTTTGTATGGCCGAAAATGTCGTTCGCCTATTGGATGGGCGGAAGTTGGAGATAACCAACTCACAGGCCCTGAACTTATCTTGGAGACTACAGAGAAAGTAACTCAGATTCGTGATCGGTTGCAAGCTGCCAGAGATAGGCAGAAAAGTTACGCCGATCAGAGACGTAAACCCTTAGAGTTCCAGGTTGGAGACAAAGTGATGCTGAAAGTCTCGCCTTGGAAGGGTGTGATACGTTTCGGGAAACGTGGAAAACTCAACCCACGCTACATTGGACCATTTCTTATCTTAGAAAGAATTGGGCCCGTGGCTTATAGGTTGGAATTACCACATGAACTGAGTAAAGTTCACGACGTGTTTCACGTTAGTAATTTGAAGAAATGTCTTTCTGATGAGATGCCTATTATTCCGATGAAAGATATTCGTATTGATGAAAAATTGAATTTTATGGAAGAGCCAATTGAGATTTTAGATCGTGAGGTTAAACGACTCAAACGAAGTCGCATTCTGCTCGTCAAGGTTTGTTGGAATTCCCGACACGGACCAGAATTTATGTGGGAACGTGAGGACGAGTTCCGGAAAAGATATCCGAAGCTTTTCACTTCGTAGATGAATTGTTCCGAGAGAAACCCGGGACGGGTTTCTTCTGAGACTGGGAGGATGTGACAACCGGCAAGTAAGGGAGCCATTTTGAAAACCCGCGTTACGTTAAAGTTCGTTTATAATTTTTATTTGGAATTTTTATTCGTAACGAACTTGTAAGACCAATTTTATGGATAATTATATTTTATGTCGTTATGGGATTCGAGATTTATTTTAATAATTCGTTATGGAATTTACTTGATGATGTATTTTTAAAATTCTCACTGGTACTACGTTGACTCCGACACTAGGTTTACCTAACGGAAAATTTTATGACTCGTTTTACGAGTCCGACAACATTTAATTATTTACGGGATGTTTTCGTGGGATATTAAAAGTTTGAAATGAGTTCGGGTCTCGGGCCGTATGTTTTACATTTACCCATTTGTACCCACTCAAAATTACTAGTAATATTATTATTACTATCATTATTATTATTATTATTTAAAGCTTTTATAAAAAAAATAAAAAATAATAAAAGAGTAAATAACTAGGGTCCTTGTTGGTTCTGTTCTCACACAACACCAACACCCTCACTCCCACTCATATCTCTCTCTCATTCTTCTTCTTAATAAACCCTAGCCGCCCCCTTTAATTTCCGGCCATCACCACTGCCACCACCGGCCACCACTCAACACCACCACCATTTTCTAATTCCCCATCATCTAATCTCTTAGATCCACCCCTACACGCGCCCTATAACTCCATTTTACCTCTCGAATCACCACCATTTTCACCACCAATCGCTTATTTTTGAAGGGTTATCACGGTTTGAAGCTTTTAGATCGAAGGTGAGACGAGTTTTACTCGTATTTTTGGTAAAAACGTGACCCTTGGTCACGACATGAGGAGATTCGAATGGGTTTTCATATTAAAACGTGATATACTTATGGGTTTTTGTTGGAAACTCGTTTTCTTAAAATGTTTGTTATCCGGGTTGGTTGTTCTTGTTGGTTGATTGGAACCGTGAGTCTATGACTCACGGCTTGGGTGTTAATCCGAGCCATGGGGCTCGATTACTTGCTTCTTTTGGGTCTTGATTGTGGCTCATGATTCTTGCTCGCGTTGGTTTATTTGGTTCGACTCATTGGAGTCACGGCTCGATGCCGTGTAATGGTTGTTGTTGCCGAGACCCTCGTGGTCGATTTGGCATTTGGGTGCTCCTTGGAGCTTTACTTGTGAACCTATGATGATTGGTTCGAGCCTTTGTGCTCGTGGTGTGGACCGAGACTCATTTGAGTCGAGTAGACTGGGGTTTGGCTTGGTAAACCATCCCGAATGTGACTTTGGTTATATGTTTTCCTTATGATTTTTTTATTGTTAACTTGGTTTTGGTTTTGGTTTGGTTGATTATTTATTTGTCCGAATACTTGTGGGCCGAGACCACGTTTGGTCTCGACAATGGATATTGGTATTGTGAAGTTGTTGATGAAAGTGTGATTTGGGGACCGATTGTGAGACGGTCACTTTGAATGACGGAGATAGGTTAGTCGGGTGCCGTAGTCGAACCCTATTGTTGTAGCACGTGGATTGGGATTGTTTTGGACGGAGATGTATTGATTCTTATGACATTTGCATATTATTTTGGACTTGGACAATGAGCCGAGAGTCATGACTCGGACATGTGACCATTTCGTATGACTCGATAACTAATTACAATTTAAAACATAAATAATAAAACTCGTAATAATAGTTATTGGTAATATAAACGTTTATATGAATATATAGACGTGAATAACGTATATATAATTGTATAAATGCGTATATTAATAATAATAAAAATCACGAGTCATATTATAAATAATACGACTAAATATATTAGGCTACGAGAGTAGCGTAATATTATTGGAAGTATTATTATACTTAAATATTATAAATACCGAGAAATACTCGACGATTAATAAATATTAAATAAAATGTTATTTTATATATATAACGAGTAAACCTATCGAGTTATGCGGAGTCGTGGTCACTCGAGTCCAGGTAAGTTATTGTTTGTGACTTTTGTGTTGTCACGGATATGTGACGATTAATATAAATATTTTCTATAACTAAATAACTTACTTAACCGAAAGGTTGAACCGAGTTATTTGGCTATACGAAATGAGTATATTAATGGGAATCGTATCCTACGACGCCAATAGGTTGTGGTATATGTAAAGGGTAATAAATTGCGAATATATATATCGGGAAATCTGACCAATTTGACGATGTATATAAGAAGTTTATTAAACTACGATATATACCATATAGTATTTATGTGCTATGTGCTTTAGGATTGGGTGTAATCTTGGAACGGTATGTTACGTAAATAAATATGAGGATTATCAAATCGACGGACTTGGTAAACTTCGGCAATTTATTTAAATGATATATTGAGCTAATATTAGATCTATAGTTTATTGTTATTATTCTTTTGTGTGACCTCTTTGGTTTGATTGTGTCGACCCACCACCCGTATGGATACCAAACGTAATTACGCCAAACTATTACGAAATGGATTTTCGGAAAATAAAACGGAATACGTCCGGGTTTGGGAATATCTTGATTTTGAGGAAATGATTTCTGAACGAGTTGATATTGTTAGGTCGTGCCGAGTCCGTAGTTGCCGTCTTGTGAGTTATTATACATCTTACTTCTACCGATTTCTTCTTGCTGATTTCTGGACTTGAGGTGAGTCATAGCCCCACTTTTTAATCTTGAACTATGTTTTCAATACTTGGGGTGAGAAACGTGCAAATTATTTTATGTGGACTATTATCGCTTTTATATTTTTTCTAAACTTGCTATGCGTATGGACTAGGATGTATTGTCAGCTTTAGTCACATATTATGTGTGTACTATTCAAGGTTGGCTTATTTGGTTATTGGTGGATTGTCAGCTTTAGTCACATATTTTGTGTGTACTATTCAAGGTTGGCTTATTTGGTTATTGGTGGATTGTCAGCTTTAGTCACATATTTCGTGTGTACTATTCAAGGTTGGCTCATTTAGATACTATAGTGTGCACCTATAGGTTATTAATACTTCGGAGGTTATCCGAGTATTTATGGGTATTGCGGGGGTTACCCGAATATCTATGTTAGAACGGAAGGTATCCGTGTGTTATGTTGGAGCGGAGGGTATCCGCAGGCTTTTAGTGAATCCTTAGTCTAGCTAGCAAGCGTTTTGCGTATATGTCCACTATATTGTTAGATGAATTTAAACCTATGATCTCACCAGCGAAAGCTGACTTTTAGCACGTTTTCTCAAGTAATTAAGGGATGATATGGATGCATGCATTGGAAGGTTCGGCTAAGGCTCCTGGTTTATAGATCTATTTTTTCTAAACTCTGATATTGAATTATGGACCTATTTTTATTTCTTTTGGGCCTGACTCTGGATGATGTTGGGATAAATGTAAACTTTAAAACCCCGGTTTGGTTGCGTTTTTATTATGTTTACTTTGTCTCGTTCTATTATGTCTTGTGTTGGATACCAATCCCCGTAGCACCCCGAAAGCTTGTTGAGTCTTCCGCTGTATCAAATTTTGGGGGTGTTACAATTAATAAATGGGTCGTGTTTGGGTAGATGTTATTTCAACCCGCCAAATCGCGAACCTGAATAGGTCAATACGAACACAACTCGATTGCCACCCTTACTTTATCCACACATTTTATTAAAAGCGTGTAAGAAATCAGATTGTGACACTTCTCGTATATATGTCACTAAACTCCAATCACTAACTGACTATTTTCTTGTAATAAAACACACTCATCTTATTTATTTATTCTTTTGCATATATAAACATAAGTTATCTATATCTTTAGAAGACCCAGTTAACTCTATGTGATTGTAGGCCAAAGACTTTATTTATATACGTACTGTATATATAGTTTTTAAAGTCATTGCGTAACTATACCTTGAAATGTGTATCATACGATTCAGAAAATACATGCCTTTTTGTTGAAAATGTGTAGTTAATGTATGAGAACATGAAAAATAAAGTGGAGCAAACCGTGGCCAGAGGAAATGTTCATCCTGATGAAAAGTGGACACACGTATTCAACATTTGGGATACTCAGTTCACACGTTCCAATCACCCTACAGTTATCCAGGTCAATTTTTATATATCTATAAGGGATTTTATATATAATATGGTGCATTATTAATCTTTATAGTTATGACTGTTTAGTATAAGAATTTGAAATTATAAAAATAACAAGTAAATGAACAGGTTTTGCTAGATGGTACCACAGACAAAGATGTTCTAGGTCTTGCGATGCCGAATCTTATTTATGTCTCACGCGAGAAGCGCGAAGACACACCTCATAAATATAAGGCCGGGGCCCTTAATGTTTTGGTAAGATGGCTAGAGAGTATACTTTAGCTTATTTTCTCATCTTGCTGACTAATTAGAATTTGGAAAAATCAAGAAGATCACTATTAAAATCAAGAAGATTGTGGTAATTTGTGTCTAAAATCTAAAAAAAAAAAAAAAAAAAAAAAAAAAAAGGTAAATGGGCAAATTTTTAAAAGATTTGAGTACATTTGAAACTTTTTTTTTTTGAAATGGGCATATATTGCCCATTTAAAAGTTAAATAGACATAATGGCCACATGTTTTTCTCTCAATTTGAAAACATTAAATTGTTTTTAATGAAAAACTTATGGGTATAGTATATTTAGTTAATTAAATATAAATGAGGTGTTACGTTTGAAGATTTTATTATTATTATTATTATTATTATTATTATTATTATTATTATTATTATTATTATTATTATTATTGTTGTTGTTATTTTAGGTCTTTTCTAAAGCGATTCGTATAATACTTGCCCGTTTGGCCCGTTCCTGTTTAACCCATAGCCCGTAGCCCGTGCCCGCCGGTTTTTCCACCTCTAATGTTGAACCTCATTTTTCAATTACGTATAAGCTCATAAGACCAGAATAATCACTAATCTAAAACCCCCTCCCTCCATTAAAGAACTGCTCAACTCCCATGTGTTAGATAGTGAAATACTTAACTCAAGACTGCTTATAGTCCATTTCTTTTGTTTGTTTCAGCTTCGTGTTTCAGAGATTATGACAAGTGCACCAATAATTTTAACGGTAGATTGTGATATGTACTCAAATGACCCAAAAACACCACTAGAAGCAATTTGTTACTTCTTGAACTCATCGATAGATCCGAACATAGCTTACCTACAATATCCTCAATCATTTCACGGGATCAACCAGGACGATATATATGGTGCTGCATTTAAGTTCATATTCGAATTTAACATGACTGGGTTTGATGGTTTGGCGGGGCCTTCTCATGCTGGCACTGGATGTTTTTTCAGAAGACGAGCCTTCTATGGCTGCCCATCATCACATACTTCTGAACAAAGCAGAAGCCAATTAATCCTCTCTAATGAAGTGTTGGCCCAAGCCCATGAGGTAGCTATGTGCAACTTTGAGGCTGGAACAAAATGGGGTATTGAAGTAAGTACTACATAGTTGGTGTTATTTATTTTGTAAATTGTTAGTTGTTACTTATTGTATGTTAGCTAATCTAGGTTTACGTGTCGTAGTTGGGCTATCGCTATGGATCATTATTGGAGGACCTTTACACGGGCTTTCGCCTTCAATGCCAAGGATGGAGGTCCGTTTTTGGGTTAACCAAGAGGCCGGCATTCTTGGGGGACGCGCCTTTGAATCTTCATGACTTGCTTAATCAAACCCAAAGATGGTGCATAGGCACTTTAGATATGGCCTTTTGCAAGTATAATCCGTTTAACCAAGGGCTAAAGCAACTACCACTCTTGCAAGTCATGTGCTACATACATTACGCCTTGTGGAGCATTCCATGCATATCAGTTGTTATATATTCTATTTTTCCCCAGATAGCCCTCATTCATTATGTTCCTATTTTTCCCAAGGTATTGTGCCAACTATATCTCAGTTACTCAAATAGTGAAATTGTAACAACTGATTTTAGTATATATTAATCAATGACTAACCATATGATATGTATTACAGGTTTCGGATCCATGGTTTTTGTTTTATTTCTTTTCTTTCATCGGAGCATATTTACAAGAATTCACTGAATTCAAACTTATGGGTGGAACAACACGAGGGTGGTTTAATCACCAAAGAATGTGGATTATTCGGTGTCTATCGAGCTTTACTTTTGGAATACTCGAGTATACACTTACAAAGTTACACATATCCTCTTCTACCTTCAATGTGACAAGCAAAGTGGTCGATGAAGAAGCACGTAAAAGGTATGACCAACGAATGATGGAATTTGGAGTTGAATCACCTTTCTTTTACCCTATATCCATGGCTGCTTTGGTCAATCTGGGTGCTTTTATTTATGGAATCATGCATTTTCTCACATATGGAGGATTTCAAGACTTATTTGTGCAATTCTTTTTGTCGGCTTTTGGGGTAGTCAACAGCTGGCCTATTTACGAAGCAATGTTCATAAGAAGTGACCAAGGAAAAATGCCATCAAAGATAACATCAAGATCAATTGCCCTTGCTTGCATACTTTATGTAGCTGTCACTTTGGTTATCTAAAACATTGTAGGTTTGTGTTGCTCTTATCCGCCACGTTTCTTGTACTATGATTATAAAAAAATGCGGAACATCGTCCTTCAACATGTTCGATATTGCATTTTGGAATAGCTTAGCTAATCCTTATTTCAAATTGTTTGGACAAAATCCCATTATGATTATTGCTTGTAATTGAAAGTTTGACATTGGCTAACTGCCTTTTTTTAATTATTTCGAATTGCATAATCAATTTCAAAATACAACTTCAGAAACCCCATTTAACAGTTTAGCATTTTAATGACCACATATTAGCAGCAACACTAACATTCATGGTTTTCTACATAATCAAAACATCATAATCCATTCTAATTGTCTATATCATTCTACATAACTAATACTTCCTTTTCCTTATCTTGAAAGTGGATGACCTGATCACATCATCATCCCTCTAAAACGTCATCTCAAGTACCTCCAACGATTCAGGTTTTGTAAAATACTTAAAACAAAAGATAGATACCATCTAAGTGTTAGTCACTCCAACTTTGGTTTCCTTCTTGATGTTGTAAGCTAGTGTACGGACTCCCTGATTTAACACCTCAACGTACATCTCACCTCCACTAGAAAGATGTAAACAAAATAAAGATAGATGATGGGCAATTATTAGTTGTTGGTCTTGCCAGGTTTGATTTTTCTTCTTGATGGTGTATATGCACATAACTACTGAGTTAAATGTGCAACTTTATCATGTTATCAACCTTTGCCAGATGATCAAAGAAATATAAAAACTAGAAATCAGTATCGTACGAAATTAAAGTAGTGCCTATCAATGTTACTTGTTAGAATTGGCCAACTACTTGAGGTGGAAAAATGGCTAGATGGTTCCGAGCGACTCTTTAACATAATTAATTGATTTTATTTAAACAAACATAAATAATTAAATCGAGTGACTATAAATGTAGATTCACACAAAAAATTTCATTTAATAGCACATAGAAGACGTGCCCCTGAAGTCGAAAAGGGACATTCTAAATACACCAAAATGATTACACTAATCATTTTTTTTAATCAAAAGTTACATACATTTATTTTAATTATTGACTTATTTCATACTTTTACTTTTTAGTTATTATTAGCTAACCATTTTTATAAGTTTTTTTTTTTTTTTTTTTTTTTTTTTTTTTTTTTTTTTTTTTTAACTTATCTATTTATTTTTATAAGTATTTTTACTCTTGTCATATACATTTATATACATATCTATATATAAGTGTACTATAATTTTCATTAAGAATAAATAGTTAAAAATACAATATAAAGAAGCTTACATAATTACTCCGTTAGGTCAATATTTCGGGAATACTATAATAATATTCGTGAAACACATTTTGACGACTAACATATATGTCCTCCCATTCAGATGCATTTTCACTTTTATATAAAAAGTGGATGAGTTAATGGTAATAAGCAACCTTCGCGTAGTGCCACTTAAATATAATGGTTACAATTCACGTGACCAATCACAATTGTGTCATGTTCTGATTGTGGTGGACTCGACTGAAGCGGAAAACTTGTAGTACAACCTCTGACATTTCCTCCAGGAGTTAGACTTATTACAACTCTTTTATATGTTGAGGCAATAACCAAACTCGTGTTTGGCATTTTCATTCATTTTATAGCTTTTTTTACGATCTCATAAATTTTTTTATAACCTCTAGTTCCAAATATATACTTGTAGTTTTGTTGGTTAACATCTAACTCCAACACCAAATCAGATCGGATGCGGGACCATTGATCTTGAGGGAGACCGAGACCGACAACGACAGATCGGAGTCCGCAATTTCCATCACCTATGACATCTTGTTAATCTATTACATAAGGATGGAAAATTTGTAGAAGTTGTTTCAAAAAAAAATTCTGGAACGTTAACGCGTCCCATGAACGATTTGCTCACATATGAACTATGTCTCGGAGGTTCCTGGTTTAAGTCCAGGAACACGTCACGTGCGCGTGTTTCATAGTTCGAGCATAAAAATCTTCATGTTCCAAGAGTGTTGACCATGAAACATCTAATGTCCTTCAAAAGATATCAATCAACTCCAAAGGAAAATATTCACCTACAATAAAAGAAAAATGATTGTTTTTAATCCTTTTAAAAGACCAAGACCTCAAAACTTTTTTAAAAGACTAAGACAAAGTAACCTTGTTGCATTGGAAAAAAAAAACTTTTTTGTATGCATTTAACAGAGTCAATTCTCTTTCTGCTATTATAAGACTTCTATCTTTGTTGTTTCTTCAAGCTTGATCATCCACATGTATTTTTTTTAACCCCATGTTCTTTAATTAGAACTGCACTAGGATTGCTTATACAACCTAACATTCTTAGGAGAAATGACGGTATTTAAATGAAGAAAACGCTGTTTGGCGTTTAGTCATTAAGGAATTTTATTAAGTCGATGGAGATTTTAATTCTCCTACTAGCACGCATGGTTTGGGGGTGTCTGGTGTGACATATTGAAGACAGTTAAAAGTAATGAATCTATCGATGTTTCCTTTAAACATTCCTTTACTCGCCCATTGGCTGATGGTTCCAACACCCCCGTTTAAAAAAATGGGTTTAAGGTTTACTCCCTCCGTCCCAATTTATTTATTCACTTTTGACTTTTGTAGTCTTTTCTTTTCAACTTTGACTTTAAATTTTTTTTGTTTGTGTTATATTATAATTGATAAAAATTATACCAAATGAAAATATATTTAAAGCCTCAATCTATTAATATATTTTGCATCAATTATTATATAACACAAAAGAAAATATTTAAAGTCAAAGTTGTAAAAGAAAGACTTCAAAAGTCAAAAGTGGACAAATAAATTGGGACGGAGGGAGTACATAAGAGACCAAAGAGAAAAAAGGAAGACATGATTTTGATGGTTGTACTAAAAGGGGGGAAAATATGGTAGTTGACTTAATTATGGGTTACCAGTTTACCCGAAACTCTTTAAGCAAAAAAGGGGAACATTGGTGTGATGTTTGCATTTAGGGGAGGGGCAATTTTATTTTAATTTTTGATGTATTGTGTATTATGTTAAGTATATTACTCCTTCCGTCCTCAATTAAATGTCATGTTTTGACTTTTGGAGTTTTTGTTTTTCAACTTTGATTATAAATATTTTTATTTTTGTTATATAATCCTTAAAAAAAAAAAAAAAAAAAAAAAAAAAAAAAAAAAAAAAAACCCTCAATCTATTCATATATTTTGCATCAAGTATTATCTAATACAAATAAAACAATTAAGGTTAAATTAAAAAAAAATAACTTCAAAAAGTCAAACAGGACATTCAATATGTGACAGAAGGAATTGTATGTAATGATAAAGTAGTGAATATATTGGGTATGTAAAACATGTATGCATATAGGTTTTAAAACACTGTAATTTAAATTGGGTAGACAATGAATGTGAACCCTCTTTGAATGATTATGGAGCTACCCTACTTCTCTTAATGCATATGATTTTATAATTATGCTCATTAAAGTGATAATGTACTTGTTTAATGTAGACTAAACTTAGTCTAGTGCCGGTTTACGTTACATGTCATTTTTCAGTTAACGTGATTTAACTTAAGGATTATTCGTAAAAGTAATTATTTAAACTTTCAAAATAAATAATTTTGAGTTTATAAATAAATATTGACCTGAAAAAATACAAGTTGTTATAGGTGTGTTTGGGAGCTCTATAAATTTTCTGCGTATTTCAAAAAATAACTATGATACAGTTGAGCCCTTTTTAGGTTCAAAAGAAGTTACGACAATAACTTAAAAGTTTCAAACCACTCAATTTTGACTAAAAATTCAGAAACGGGGAAGTAAGTTTAGAGAATCCATTGAAAACATAAACTTCCAACAAACAAAGAACCAAGTGAAAAATATATATAATATTTAAAAGTAAATGAAAAATATATATAATATTTTGTGATTGAAAATATGGATTGATCGTATCTATAATAGATCGGAAGAAAATGATAATGATGTTTCGTCAGGATGAAGAGTAGATCGAGGTTGACGTTGCAATTGTGCATGAAGACGATAGTGGTCTTTTTTGGTTTTCTCCGTTTCAATTTTTTCTTACATTTTAATGAAAAAAATACATGGTATATTAAATAATTTTGAAAGTAATTATTTTGTTAAATAAATTTTAGAAACACAACCTTCACCCAAAAAATTCCTTTTTTATATCTCATTTGTGTGTTTACATATTCCTTAGGGGTTGTTTGATAGCAACTTATTATCTAGTCGGTAATAGATGGGCATATTTGGTAAGAGAAAAGATACACTAAGTCACTCAAATTGACTCTTAATGGCCCATCATAAAAGTCTAGCTCCGTCATTCAGAACCTTATCAATCCACCTTAAGGGTCCGTTTGGTATGCAGGTGTGGATGGGTACGGTTTGAAAGATTCTCCAAATAATTTTTTTTTTTTTTTTTTTTTTTTTTTTTTTTTTTTTTTTTTTTTCAAATGTGAATCATATATTAACTTCTAAAATATGTACATCTTAGAAATAGGATAAAAAGATTTGGAACAGGCTCCAAATCTGATACAAGAAACTAAAACAATACATCAACTATCATCTAGCACATATCAAACATCACTAAACCATACATCATATATGTGACAAGCTTGTCAAGATATCTGTCAATATTAGCTCTGCTAAAACCTTTATACCAGTATACATACCAAAATTGTTTAAACCACATCATTCAACATCATTTCAATTCACCTTACATTTCACCTTACCATCTAGCTACATTTCCATCTTACCCTTTTCCCATGGCCACTCAACCCGCACCCACAGTAATCATAGTAAGAATGGGTTAATGGCATCACTAGGCTCCCATAACCCCTCCACAGAAGGGCTCTTCTAGTTATACTACATTTCCATCTCAAAAAATGGCTTCATATAACTAGGAACACTCTCCTTCAGTGAGGACCAACCTTACCTCCTGTGGGAGTGTAAAGCATGGACCATGAAGTGTCATCTTTCACCACTCTCAATTCCACACTGCTTACACTCCCCTCCAAGACCATTTTTATTAACCCAACCCTCTCTAGTTACTAGCTCACTTTGTGGTTTTTTTTTTTTTTTTTTTTTTTTTTTTTTTTTTTTTTTTTTTGTGTTTAAATAGAAAGGAGTATGCATGTATAATAATGTAATGTATATGTATAATTTTTGGTATATTTGTGTTTAATAATGTTTTGTATATGTATAATGTTTTGTATAATAGCACGTTAAATAACTGCAACAACGTATATGTATAATGTTTTGTATGATATCACGTTAAATATTATCACATTAAATAACTGCAACAACAACTGTTATTATTAAATTAAACGACAACGTTATACATATTATTTAAAAACAACAACATCTACGACATATGAAGATTATTCATCTCATTTAAAAGATCATGGAGCCGGGCACTTGACTGACAAGCGTGATCCTCAGGATTCCTTGCCATTTCTAACTCCATCTCCAGTGCCTTTATTCTTGCCTTCAACAACTTGTTCTCATTTTTTGTAGCAACGCAGTTTGAGCAATGCGTTGAAGAAGAGGGTTGATTAAAGTGCTCCGCTTCAAATTCATCTTTCCACGCGAAGTATCGACACCCATAGTCTTTTGTACCTGGCTGTTACATGTTAAGAAAATAATAAGAAATGTATTTTTAACAAACAAATTATTTACATAACTAAGCAAACATATGATTATTTACCACTGAAAGAGGACATGCATAAAACAGTCACCCACGACTACCATCTTGCCAGGATTTCCGTTCTACAATAAATCCTCTATTACATCGGCACCAGAAAGGATTTCTTTGGCTCATCTGACCAAAGAATTTGCATAATAATTTACATCAGCAATCAATAATGTTATTACAAATTTAAACAAAGTAATAATAACTGGTGCAGAACTAACACTCTACAAAAAAGCAGACTTTTAAGTTTCAAACAATTAACATTTAAATGATGTTGAATAATCATTTACAACATATGATTCACTATGTTTTGTCGGTATCTCTATTATTTACAACATAAATCAGTAATCATTTACAATGGTTTTGTCGGTGTCTCTATTATTTACAAATACAAATAACTTTTACATATGATTCACTATGTTTTGTCGGTATCTCTATTATTTACAACATAAATCAATGAGCCATTAGTCGATGTTGATACAAAGTTTCCCATTCGGCTGCAACTGGCTCTCTGAAATGCCTCCATTGTGGGTGGATATAGGGTAGTGGAAAATCTCTGTCGAGCGTCAGTACAATGAAGTGAGCACCCACACGGGCAATCACAAGGGGGTCGGTTCCTTGTGATGAGTTTGGCCTGGTAAAAAGCGGAAAACATGTGTTCCAACCTTGCTGGGATATAAATACAACAGGTCGGTAAATGCTTGAAGCGATAACCAGCCCCGTGATTGGCATCAGCATCCAGCGAGCGTTAGGTGCAGGTCCATTGAACCAGTCTATTGTATACCAAAGTCGGTCAAAGTCATGTTGCTGCCACATATCTATGTAAGTTTGCCTATGATAATCTAACTCTTGCAAAAACATACCTCTGACTTCGTCCCACCTATTTTCGTTTTGAACAAGACTGTGGGCAACGCACCGAAACCCACAATTTCCATCACCCTCAACATTATGTATGCTTATTACGTGTGGACGGAAAATATGTGGAATATGCTCAATAAACGCATTGCTCACACTATCTCCAACATAAAATATGTGGCGTAGACTATCACCCGTGTAAGAGCTATGTCTTGCAGGTTCTTTACGCAAGTTCGGGACTTTTGTAGATCTTGAATTTGTACTTCTTCGGTGATCTACGATTGGTACTTCATCAAAGTCAGGGACTTCATTCAAGTCCGGGTCTTGTGTAGCCTTGCCCTTTTTGTCGTTTGCGCTCGGACGTCCACGGGTATTTTTTTGAATAGCTGGTTCACGGGTGTCAACAAATTCAGGTTGGAATATCTCTCTCAACTTCGTTAACATATTTTTCTTGACAAACGACGTTGATTTGCTAAAAATATTCTTGAATTGTTGCACGCCATCGTTAAACGAAGTATCATCATCATCATCATCATCATCACCAGCTTCACTGGAAGAGCCATCTTCAGGATGAGGCCTATTGATAACAGGCCACGGAACAGATAGGGTTCCCCAAAAAATAGGAAATTCATCCAGTGAAATGGGGCGTCCTGAATTCCGTAAAAGCGACTTATGTAAATTACTGATAATAGTGGGGGAAACAACTTGATAGTTATAAATTTAATATACTTACCATGATATACATAGTATTGCATGATGTGAAAGCATGGTAGTCCGTGAATTAACATCAACTTATGGCTACATTTGTCTGGTGTGATCGACAGTTGGAGTTCTCTGAACATAAGAATGAAAGCATGTTTGGAAACTTTATATCACAATTCTTCAAATAGATCAACATTACAATGATTTAGTTTCTCGTTCATGCTTCTATTAAAACTCTCTTTTATCCCAGTTTCTTGCGAAATGAGAATCTTATCGATTGACCATAACAACCTGTCTAATTTGGATTGTGTGCCGTCCAAATATAATTTCAACAACGCGTGGTGAGCCTCAACTCTGCACGTTGTTGTCTGGCCGTAAGAGCGATATTGGTCGGTAATATACGAGACAAACTTGGGTGCGTATTGTCGCAGCCACGTGTTATACAGATACTCAGCGATATCTGCAAAAAAACAATGAATTAATAAAAGGTCATTCGGGTGCTTTTTTATTAAAACAATTAATTAATAATTAAGTACCCGGATGGTTGACCAATTGCTGTTGTAGGCGTTGATAATGTTGCCTGAACGATTCGAATGTCGGAGCTTTAACCATCCAATCCCATCGGTGTTTAACGGACTCATACTCTTTTTGGTCACTGAATTTATTTTTGCAAAACTTAAGTAGATTTTGCTGTATATGCCATCGACAGAGTAAATGGTGAGCGTCAGGAAATTCTGCTTCGCATGCGCCAACCAACGCTAAATCTCTGTCAGTGACGATAACACGTGCGTAATATCGTTCGTCTATGACATCCTTCACACGTTGCAATACCCATTGAAATTTATGCCCTTGTTCATTGTTTAAAAAGCTATATGCCATTGAAAATGTTTTATTTGTTGAAGTTACTCCAACAATTTCCAACAACGGCAATTTAAACATAGTGGTATTGTATGTGGAGTCCATCAACATGATTTCAGGGAATGTACACCATATAGCATACGACGTGGGGTGCACAAAAAATAGCTCCTCAAGCTCGTTTGTATGCTCATTTACCCTCGGGTACCATGTATACCCTGATTCCATCAAATGCTCGTAAAGGACTTGAATTGGAGTTCTACCACCTTCTCTGGCTATCCGGATCTTATTTCGTGTGTTATATATAGTTCTAACGCTAGACACGTTATCCGGATTACGACCCTGTATTGTCGAAAGTATAATACGTGGTTTCACGGTATAATCTGTCAATTCTTTGACCAAACCGAACTCATCATCCTTTAATCGCATTGCATATGGCAAACCATGCAACGACTCTAGCAAATCATGATTATGCGTATCATCCTTCACCCTCAGAGTGCAAAATTTTTTTGTATATTGATATTTCACCGCCAATTTGAATGGACAATTTGTTTTAAAGGTACTGGTTTTCCGTTTTCCGGTACCTTCAGGTTTATACTTCCTACCCTTTGAACACCTATAATTGATTTCGTACAAATAACCCTTGTCTGCTTTGGTTCTGTCTTTAACAATGACAAAACCGAGCCCCCGAGCTATATTTTGCACCCATTCCGTTAC
Source organism: Artemisia argyi (assembly GCA_030686995.1). NCBI lineage: Eukaryota > Viridiplantae > Streptophyta > Magnoliopsida > Asterales > Asteraceae > Artemisia > Artemisia argyi. The sequence continues at coordinate 173,959,953 of CM060699.1, read as the reverse complement.
TTGCTCGTCAGAACCGAACTCCTGAAAGTATATTGTCGAAAGTATACAACTTTATTTTTAAAAATGATACTTTTCTTTACAAATGATACCTTTTTTTTACAAATGATATATATATATACATATACATACATATATATATATATATATATATATATATATATATATATATATATATATATATATATATACATATACATACATATATATATATATATATATATATATATATATATATATATATATACACAAATGATACTTTTATACAAATTATACTTTTATAAATTAAAAAAAAAGGTAATAATACTCTTCAAAACCGCTCCACCCACCCACGGTTTTATCCCACCCATGTGATAACATTCTCTCTATTCTCTCTCTCTCACTCAATCTCTCTCTCTCTCTATCACTAATAACTCACGGTTTTATCCCGTCTCTTTTTAGATCTAAAAACTGAGATCTAAAAAGTTGTTAACGTGATGTTGTAAGTGTTAGTGGTGGTTTGATGGTAATGTTTATGGGATAAAACTGTGGGTGGAACGCGGTTTTGAAGAGTATTATTACTTTTTTTTGCTGTTAGATTTGTTTAGATCTAAAAAAACGTGGTGATTGTTGGTTTAGGGAGGGTTGGGTTAATAAAAATAGGGTCCGTGAGAATAACCCCTCCCGTTGGTTTATTGTGATGTTTTAGTGGTGGTTTGAAGGTGGTTTCTTGTGATGTTTTAGTGTTGGATCGTTGGTGATGGCTCAAATTTTTGGATCTAATGGTGGGTAAGTGTTGGATCTAAAAACTACTTAAGATATACATGGTTCTGATGGTGGGTAAAAACTTCTTAAGACATATATATTTTTTAGATCTAAAGTGAATATTTGCTCTTTGTTGATCTAAAAACTCGTATTTGTTTGGATCTATAAACTTGTTAAAAACTTGGCTTGTTGGTGATGTGAATATTGGCTTGTTACTGCTTAGTTGCTGGTTTTATGTGAATATTGGCTTGTTAAAAACTTGGCTTGTTGGTGATGTGAATATTGTCTTGTTACTGCTTAGTTGCTGGTTTTATGTGAATATTGGCTTGTTAAAAACTTGGCTTGTTGGTGGGGTTATTCTCACGACCCTATTTCTATTAGTCCAACCCTCTCTACTTAACTAGCTCACGGTTCCTAAATGGTTATATAGAAACTTTAGCTAAAACATGGTCATGGACTGATGTCTTTGCATAATATGGTGCCTACTTGGTTAGCCATTTTAGAAACTGGGAGGGGTTATACACATGGTGCCTACTTGGAAAAATTATTGGGCAACATTAACCGAGATACGGCGATGATGATTTAAAAAAAATGATTTTGGCATGGCATTTCCGAATGGACGGCAAAAGAAAAAAATCTTAATTTTGCTACCTTTGATGTTGCAGCCATATATGATATATCTTGCTTATGTGAAACTATTATAATCTGAGCCTACTCTTATCTCGATGCCTTTTTAATGTGTAAAATGGAGATTACCTCTCGTGTGTAAAACTGTGATTGAGACATTTCTGCAGTTTTGTGGTTTGTTGCTTGCGGCTTGTGGTCTGCTTCTTTATGTTAACCGGACGGGGTCTAAGAGGGCAGTATGACAAAGTTGTAGTTGTTTTGCTTTGTTTCACTTGGCTTCTTTGTGATGCTGCTTTGTTGTGAAATCTGCTGCTTTGTTGTTTTGCTATGTTTCACTTGGCTGCTTCGTTGTGAAATCTGCTGCTTTGTTGATTTGCTTTATTTGTGATTGAAAGTTAATGGAGCAAAGCTACAGTTTATAATGGGGACCTTGATTATAACCCCTCCCTTATAATGGAGCTAAGTTGCCTTTGAGTATAACCCCTCCCTTATACTGTTGAGCTTGTGACCTTGTGAGAATCTTACTTTTGAGCTTTGTGTCCAATCTTGTGTGCAGCTTTGTGATACTGCTTTGTTGTGAAATCTTCTTACTGTTGCACTTTTGAGCTTGTGACCTTGTTACCTTTTGTCGGATCTTATTTTGTGCAATCTTGAGAATCTTACTGTGGCACTTTTGAGCTTGTGACCTTGTTACCTTGTGTCGGATCTTATTATGTGCAATCTTGAGAATCTTACTGTGAGCTTGTGACCTTGTTACCTTGAGAATCTTACTGTTGATGATTATGTGACCTTGTTACCTTTTGAACTTGAGACTATAAGACGATGATGATTACTTGTTAATCTGAGCCTTTGTGTGGAATCTGCATTTGGCTTTGCTTGTGTTGCTTGTGTTTGCACTTGGACAAAAAAAATGCTTGTGTTTGCACTTGGACAAAAATCTGCTTGTGTTTTGCATGTGCAATCAGCTTGTGTATCTGCAGTTGGACCCAAAAAATGCTTGTGTGCAAGCACTAGGACAAATGGTTTACTAATAGGCGATGACGAATGGTATTATAAAAACCGAAAGGATGGCAAAGTGATATTTTTATCACTTTGCAACCTTCATATCCGAGCCTAACATATTTTGTGAGTTAATTATTTTGAGAAAATAAGGCGATGACGATTACGTGTTAGTCCGAGCCTTTGTGTTGAATAACCTGCTTGTGTTTGCACTTGGAAAAAAAAATGCTTCATCTTGCACTTACCTGCTTGTGTTTGCTGTGTTTGCACTTGGACAAAAATATTGCTGTGTTTGCACTTGGATCTGCTGTGTTAGCACTTGTGCACTTGGACAAACAAAAAATAGGATTAAAATAACTTTGGACAAAAAAAAGAAAATATATATAATAAATAAATAAAATAAAAAATAAAAAAAAAACAGCTAAGGACAAAAGTACCCTACTTTTGTCAGCTCACCTTTGTCAGACTACCCTCTAGAGCCCCTCTAGAGCCCGCCCGGTTAACACATCCCTTTAAATTATGTAGACAATGAATGTGAACCCTCTTTGAATGATTATGGAGCTACCCTACTTCTCTTAATGCATATGATTTTATAATCATGCTCATTAAAGTGATAATGTACTTGTTTAACGTAGACTAAACTTAGTCTGGTGCCGGTTTACGTTACATGTCATTTTTCAGTTAACGTGATTTAACTTAAGGATTATTCGTAAAAGTAATTATGTAAACTTTCAAAATAAATAATTTTGAGTTTATAAATAAATATTGACCTGAAAAAATACAAGTTGTTATAGGTGTGTTTGGGAGCTCTATGAATTTTTTCGATGTAGTGTTAATTTAAAAAAAAAAAAAAAAAAAACAAAAAAAAAAATCAATATTTCCTAAATGCATATAAAATGCATTCGGTCCATTAAAATGTTTTACAATATTATGGTTTCAAAAAATTTGTTCACCATGTCATATTTAGTCCTTATTCTGTCTCTACGTATTTAAAAAAATAACTATGATACAGTTGAGCCCTTTTTAGGTTCAAAAGAAGTTACGACAATGACTTAAAAGTTTCAAACCACTCAATTTTGACTAAAAATTCAGAAACGGGGAGGTAAGTTTAGAGAATCCATTGAAAACATAAACTTCCAACAAACAAAGAACCAAGTGAAAAATATATATAATATTTAAAAGTAAATGAAAAATATATATAATATTTTGTGATTGAAAATATGGATTGATCGTATCTAATAGATCGGAAGAAAATGATAATGATGTTTCGTCAGGATGAAGAGTAGATCGAGGTTGACGTTGCAATTGTGCATGAAGACGATAGTGGTCTTTTTTGGTTTTCTCCGTTTCAATTTTTTCTTACATTTTAATGAAAAAAATACATGGTATATTAAATAATTTTGAAAGTAATTATTTTGTTAAATAAATTTCAGAAACACAACCTTCATCCAAAAAATTCCTTTTTTATATCTCATTTGTGTGTTTACATATTCCTTAGGGGTTGTTTGATAGCAACTTATTATCTAGTCGGTAATAGATGGGCATATTTGGTAGGAGAAAAGATACACTAAGTCACTCAAATTGACTCTTAATGGCGCATCATAAAAGTCTAGCTCCGTCATTCAGAACCTTATCAATCCACCTTAAGGGTCCGTTTGGTATGCAGGTGTGGGTGGGTACGTTTTGAAAGATTCTCCAAATATTTTTTTTTTTTTTTTTTTTTTTTTTTTTGCAAATGTGAATCATATATTAACTTCTAAAATATGTACATCTTAGAAATAGGAAAGAAAGATTTGGAATAGGCTTCAAATCTGATACAAGAAACTAAAACAATACATCAACAATCATCTAGCACATATCAAACATCACTAAACCATACATCATATATGTGACAAGCTTGTCAAGATATCTGTCAATACTAGCTCTGCTAAAACCATTATACCAGTATACATACCAAAATTGTTTAAACCACATCATTCAACATCATTTCAATTCACCTTATATTTCACCTTACCATCTAGCTACATTTCCATCTTACCCTTTTCCCATGGCCACTCAACCCGCACCCACAATAACCATAGTAAGAATGGGTTAATGGCTTCACTAGGTACCCATAACCCCTCCACAGAAGGGCTCTTCTAGTTATACTACATTTCCATCTCAAAGAATGGCTTCATATAACTAGGAACACTCTCCTTCAGTGAGGACCAACCTTACCTCCTGTGAGAATGTAAAGCATGGACCATGAAGTGTCATCTTTCACCACTCTCAATTCCACACTGCTTACACTCCCCTCCAAGACCATTTTTATTAACCCAACCTTCTCTAGTTACTAGCTCACTTTGTGTTATTTTTTGTTTTTTCCCCTTTTTTGTCGTTTTGTGTGTGTGTGTGTCTTTTTTTTTTTTTTTTTTTTTTTTTTTTTTTTTTTTTTTTTAAATAGAAAGGAGTATGCATGTATAATAATGTAATGTATATGTATAATTTTTGGTATATTTGTGTTTAATAATGTTTTGTATATGTATAATGTTTTGTATAATAGCACGTTAAATATTACCACGTTAAATAACTGCAACAACGTATATGTATAATGTTTTGTATGATATCACGTTAAATATTACCACATTAAATAACTGCAACAACAACTGTTATTATTAAATTAAACGACAACGTTATACATATTATTTAAAAACAACAACATCTACGACATATGAAGATTATTCATCTCATTTAAAAGATCATGGAGCCGGGCACTTGACTGACAAACGTGATCCTCAGGATTCCTTGCCATTTCTAACTCCATCTCCAGCGCCTTTATTCTTGCCTTCAACAACTTGTTCTCATTTTTTGTAGCAACGCAGTTTGAGCAATGCGTTGAAGAAGAGGGTTGATTAAAGTGCTCTGCTTCAAATTCATCTTTCCACGCGAAGTATCGACACCCATAGTCTTTTGTACCTGGCTGTTACATGTTAAGAAAATAATATGAAATGTATTTTTAACAAACAAATTATTTACATAACTAAGCAAACGTATGATTATTTACCACTGAAAGAGGACATGCATAAAACAGTCGCCCACGACTACCATCTTGCCAGGATTTCCGTTCTATAATAAATCCTCTATTACATCGGCTCCAGAAAGGATTTCATTTGGCTCATCTGACCAAAGAATTTGCATAATAATTTACATCAGCAATCAATAATGTTATTACAAATTTAAACAAAGTAATAATAACTGGTGCAGAACTAACACTCTACAAAAAAGCAGACTTTTAAGTTTCAAACAATTAACATTTAAACGATGTTGAATAATCATTTACAACATATGATTCACTATGTTTCAAACAATTAACATTTAAGTTTCAGAACAGTTATTACTCAGAACAGTTATCAAACAATCATTTCCATTCGGGAGCATATTCACATAGCACATTTGATTCATTCGGTATCTTTGTTTTATTCAGCGCTAAATTATTTATTTTAACAAACAACCCCTAATAAATACATTAATGAGAGTATTTGCTTGTATACAAACGTATGACCTTTTAATTAATGAAGTTGAGAACAAAAAGTAGTTATACTCCATAGTTTGACTATAGAAAATGGTTAGGCTATAATAATCCTCCCTATTATGATATTTTAACCATCTCTATTAGTATAGGTACCTTCTTTTTTTTTTTTTTTTTTTTTTTTTTTTTTTTGTGTTTGTGTTTTTTTTATAATATATTTTGTATAATGTTTTTTTGTTATGTATTAACGTCTAATGTGTTTTTATTTAATTAACAATATCAACAATAGCACGTTAAACATTACCACATTAAATAACTACCACAACAACTGTTATCATTTAATTGAACAATAACGTTAACACATTATTTAAAAACAATAACATCTACGACATATAAAGATTATTCATTTCATGTAAAAGATCATTGAGCCTTGCACCCGACTGACAAGCGTGATCCTCAGGATTCATTGCCAATTCTAACTCCATTTTCAGCGTATTTATTCTTGTCATCAACAACTTGTTTTTTGCTTCAAGCTCGTCAATCTTATTATCTTTCGCAACACAGTTTGAGCACTGCGTTGAAGAAGAGGCTTGATTAAAGTACCTCATTTCAAATTAATCTTTTCACATGAAGTATCGACACCCATAGTTATCTGTATCTGGCTGTTACATGTTAAGAAAATTATAAGAAATTTATTTTTAACAAACAAATTATTTACATATTTACATAACTAAGCAAAATATGATTATTTACCACTGAATCAGGACATGCATAATACAGTTGCCCAAGAGTAGCTGATTTCCAGGATTTCCGTTCTATAATTAATCCTCTCTCACATCGACACAAGAAATGATTTCTTCGTTCCACCTGGCCAAAGAATTTGCATAATAATTTACAAAATCAATCAATAATGTTATTATTAATTTAAATAAATTTTAAATCATTTAGTATATAATAAAAACAGTTATTTACAACATAAATCAGTAATCATTCACTATGTTTTGTCGGTATAATTATTTACAACATAAATCAGTAATCATTTACAATGTTTTGTCTGTATAATTATTTACAACAAGTTTAGTCAATGGGAATATAATGTTTCCCATTGCGATGCATCTTGGGATGTGTGCCTCCTCCATTGTGGATGGAGATGCGGAAGTGGAAAATCGTTGTTTAGCGTCAGATAAACGTAGTGGCCGGATCGATCTGGCCCCACACAGGCTATCACAAGGGGGTCAGTTTTTTGTGAGAAGTTAGGACCATCAAAAAGCGGAAAACAGGTCTTCCAACCCCGCTGGGATATCAATACAACAGGTTGGTTAATCCATGATGCAATAACCAACCCCGTGTCTGACATCTCCATATAGCGATCTACCGATGCAGATCCATAACCGAGATACGACGATGATGATTTTAAAAAAACATGATTTTGGCGTGGCATTTCCGAATGGACGGCAAAAAAAACTTAATTTTGCAACATTTGATGTTGCACCCATATATGTTAAAACTTGCTTATGTGAAACAGCTTATAATCTGAGCCTAATGTTCTCAATGTCTTTTTAATGTGTAAAATGGTTACCTCTTGTGTGTAAAATGGTGATTGAGACATTTCGGCAGCCTAAAATATTTGTTGCTTCTTTGTGGTTTGTTACTTGCGGCTTGTGTTTCACTTGGCTTATGTTGCTTTGTTTGTGATACTGATTGACAGTTGCTTTCACTTGCGGCTTTCACTTGTGCAATCTGCTTATTTGTTGTTTGTTTTACAATATATTGTTGTGATACTGCTTAATAGAGAGTGTTAAAATATCATAAAAGGGAGGGTCATTATAACTCAACCCTTACAATATTGTTTGTGATACTTATTGAGAGTTGGTTTGTGATACTGCTTTGTGATTGAGATTGCTTTGTGATACTGCTTTGTGGTGAGGCTCAATATATCACGAGCCTTGTTTATAATGGAGCAAAGTTGTTTGAGAATCTTTACTGTTTTCTTGTAAGTACTTGAAATTTCAGAATCTTGACTGAGCTTGTGGAATCTGTGAACCTTGTGTAACATGTGTATTGTGTGGAATTTGTGAGAATCTTCACTGTTGTCTTGTGAGTACTTGCAGTTTGAGAATCGTTACTGAGCTTGTGCTTTGCAGTTTGATACTGCTTTGTGATACTGCTTTGTGGTGTGGAATATGCACTTGTAACTTGGGTGCAATCTGTGCAATTGGTGCACTTGCATGGCAAAGTTTTAACTTTGTGTTTCACTTTTGGTTTTAAGGCGATGACGAATGGTTTTTTAAAAACTAAATGGATGGCGAAGTGATAATTTTAATCACTTTCGCAACCTTCAAATCCGAGCCTTACTATAAATCTACATTTGTTTATTACGTTTTCAAATCTGAGTCTATAAGGCGATGACGAAATCTGTACTTTGTGTAAATCTGCACTTTGTGGTTTAACTTTGTGTTTCACTTTTGGTTTTAACTTTGTTTTTAACTTTCTGTTTTGTGGACTTGGTGGAATATGCACTTTGTGGTTTTTACTTTGTGTTTCACTTGGACAAAAACTTGGACAAAAAAACTTAGACAAAAGTTTTTTTGTTTTTTTTTTTTGTTTTTTTTAATAAGTACAAAAGCTGCAAAAGAGTACCCTCCCACTAGGGAGGGTTTGTCAGTCATGCGCAGGCCTACCCACTAGACGGGGTTCTTATAACACAACCCAAAGAAAATTATGGCGAGATTGTTAGAGCATCCACTATGATGGTTTAAAAATAGGTCTAAATTTTTTTGAAATGGTCCAAAAAGTTTTACACCATAATGAGCAACTATTTCAAGTCTAGGTGGCATGAAAAGGTCTAATATTTTAAAGAGGTTTAAGAATTAATGACATTACATTAGATGACAAGTTTATAAACCACCAAAAGCTTTATCTACAGTGGAATGAGGTTTATAACATAAAAAGCTTTGAAAATTAATGAAATTGCATGAGATGTCAACTTTATAAACCTTTAATAGGTCTATCATAGTGATGCCCTTAGCACCCGTTGAAAAATTGAAAAAGTCACTACAGGTACAAAACGTGTCATTAAAGTTTTAATCTGTTTCTCCTATAGATAGCTAGTAATTCGTAACACTTTTGGTAAGTGTCACAAACTCAAATTTGCTGACAGTCTTATAAGTCTCTTAATATCCCTTTTAATTTTTGTTACCACGGTAAACATTCGTGCTCTTTTATACTACAAAGGGAAATAAATGAAAGGGACAAGTGAATCAATGCATTTATGTGGGAAATAAATAAAAGGATCTAGCTTAACTTATGTGTTCATCGACCAATACTGTGCTCATCTACTGATATTCATTGCAACTTTGATATTTAAATAACTCAACATCACAACCAATACTCAGGATAGTTGGAACACCACCGAAAAACAAAGAACCACCATGGAAAACCATCATCCTCTACTACACACTCGGTTAATTCTCCGTCGAAGATGGCTCAACCGCGTGTTTGCACTCATTTACACATGCATGATCGCAACACTAATATTCCACGAAACCACCCTTTTATTCCACACAACCAACATCACGATCTCTTTGCTAATGTTACTAGCAAACATCATTCTAGCCATCACATGGTTCACTAACCAAGCCTTCCGAATGAACCCAATTCTCCGAAAAACATTTCCTGAAAACTTACCGAAGGATGAGACTAAATATCCGGACATTGATGTGTTTATATGCACAGCGGATCCTTACAAAGAACCACCAATGGTTGTTGTCAATACGGCTTTGTCTATATTGGCTTATGACTATCCGACTAACAAGTTGTCGGTTTATTTATCTGATGATGGAGGATCGAAGTTGACACTGTTTGCTTTCACTGAAGCTGCTAAGTTTGCAAAACATTGGTTACCTTACTGTAAGAAAAATGGAATTTTGGTTAGGTGTCCAGAAGCTTATTTTAAGTCAAACTACACTTGCTTTCCTAACACCCATGAAATCAAGGTATAGTTTTTTTCCCATGTTAATAGTGTATTTGATATTTCTCTTATAAACTGTTAATAACTTAAGGTGTTAAAATCTTCTATTATATTTTCATTTCATCAAATATTGTAATTAAAGGACCGAAATCAAGAGTTTGTCAAATGGTTCCAACTTAATGTCGGTAACAAAAGTACAAAAGAATATTATTCTTTAGAGACACAAAGATAAAGGGTCAAAATAAGGGTCATAGTGTCGTAAAAGTAGAACAAAAAGACCACAATACGACTATCTACTTGCATAGCAACAAAATTTTATAACGGTAATCTTACCGTTATTGTATTTGCGTGGTTATTCATTTTTAACAACTATTAACTAAAAGAATAGGTTAATTTTTGTATATAAAAGCACGTGGATGATTTTTTATAAAATATTATTACTGTTGGAATTACTTAATAATAATTTTTTTTTTGTTAAAATACATTAAAAATAATAATAATAAATAAATAAAAATGTGTGTCAAAAGTTATCATGCATTTTTTTTAAATTTTGGGTGAAAATTATTAAGTCAAATATTTCATTAAGAAAACATTGTTTGGATTTTTATGTAAGAATTTAAGTTTGGAATGATTTTTTAGGATTAAACAACACTCATTTTTAAGTTTTTTTAAGTTTGGGTAAAAGCTATAAATGCTTAACATCTTAAAAAGAAAACTCATTTTACATACTTTACTTTTTTATTGTTATTCTTCTTACTATATTTTGTATTTTTTTTTCATTATACATATCCGGGTCCATATTTTTTACATGAAAAGACGCAAATGCCCTTGTCTTCTTCCTGGCCGCTGCCATTTTCAAAACCAGGCTTGCCAACCCATTGCTGCCATTTTCGCTTGTTTGCACACCCACCAAATCTATTATGAAACCCACGTTTGCAAATACATATTATAGTATGAATTATTTTTCTTTTGTTGGACACCAGGCAATAAAAACCACGTTTGCAAAGTGTGTAAACAAGCGAACAATATAGATCTTATATTTGCCATATAATCAATGAACCAATCATAGCTACCCATTTTTATTTTTCACATTTTTTTTTAAAAACAAAATATCTTGCAAACGGTAAATCGTCAAGCTACAGAAAAAATACCATCGCGACGAGAATTAAATCATCTTTCTATAGATATGCATTGTTATATCATTTCGACGAACTTTTTAAAAAAAAAATTCCGCACAGAAAAATCATATATGATTTGTAAAAATCATATATGATTCGTTAAAATCAAATCATATATGATTCTTATGAATCATGTATAGTTTTTAAAAATCATATATGATTCGTAAGAATCATATATGATTTGATTTAAACGAATCATATATGATTTTAACAAATCATATATGATTTTTACAAATCATATATGATTTTTCTGGTAGAAAATTTGAAAAAAAAAAATTATCAAAAAAAAAGTTCATCGAAAGTAAATAACAATGCATATCTATAGAAAGATAATTTAATTCTCATCGCGATGATATTTTTTTGTAGCTTGACGATTTACGGTTTGCGAGATAGTTAAGTTTTAAAAAAAATGTGTAAGTTTATTTTTTTTATTTTGATAAAAAAAAATGAGTGGCTAAAATTGCTTGATAAGTTTTATGATAAAAGTTAGATCTATAAAAAATTTTTGCCAAAAAGCTACATATATAACATCACGCTCTTTTATTTCTTTTAAGGACTTCTCTAAGGTATTATAACTACTTTTTGGGACGCATGGCTAAATTATATAGGATCATGACATCAAAACTACTTTACCACTTACAAAACCCGTCAACTAAATACACACACGTTAATAGCAGTTTTAGTATTAACCAACTGTCCAAAAAGCACATTTCACTCTCAACAGAAAGGGACGGAACCAAAAGATAAAGTTACCGGATGCATTTATGAGAAATCGAACAAGACTACATGCACAACTTTTTTAGACCGGGTGCATTTATAAAAAAATAGAAGTTTTATAACAAAATTAACACTAAGAGACAAAAATTCATGTCCCAGGACACCCCCTGCTTACGTCCCTGCAACCTTGCAAGCCGAAACTAATCACAACAAGTATCTAACATAATTATTATAGGGACACTAGCTCATAAAACTCATCTATTATCCAAAACTAATTGAAAGTGTTAACATCATATCCGGAAGAATGAATAGTTAAATCGTATCAGCACGAGTTGGGTTTTGCAACAGCTTCGCCAGACCGGAAATGGGTTATAACCGAGGTTGAAGATGAAGATATGAGAAATGACCAAAATACCCTTAACAAACCATTTTAGTTATGTATAATGAAAAAAAATACAAAGTGTAGTAAGAAGAATAACAATAAAAAAAGTAAAGTTTGTAGAATGAGTCTTTTTTGTACGTACATTAAGTATTTATGGCTTTTACCCTTTAAGTTTTAAAGAAACAACATACATGCTTTTATATGTAGTATAAATACATGCTTCATATGTAGTATAAATATATTTGTGGACCGTTTCTGTGACAAATGAATGGAATAAATTATGTAATGTAATGATTTATTACCATTATTAATCATGTTTGGTTGTTATAATAGGACATAATGAAATCGATAAGAAAAATACTAAAATGCACATTGATGATAGGAAGTTTATTTAATGTGGTTACTAGTTAGTAGGGGTGGCAATAGAGTCGTGTTCGTGTTGACATATTCGGGTTCGCGGGTTGGCGGGTTGAAATAACCTCAACCCAAACACAACCCATTTATTAATCGTGTCAAGAGGCTCAACCCTAACCCAGACCTGCATAACAAGTGTAACCCGTTTAAGTAAATAGGTCAAGTAGTGAATAAGATTGATGGTTTGTTTATTTAACTAGCTTAAATGCAAAAATGATATAAGGGTCTAAAATATGATAAAAATAACATACAAATAACTATACGACAATTTCAATGACATTTGAGTTATAAGTTATAAGCGTCAATTTCAATAAAATCTGAGTTATAATCATAAGAACATAACAAAATACATTTAATCCATATTCAACATTAAAACCAAGTTATATATTTTATTTTTAGAGACTTATATACTTAAACGGGTTCACGTGTTGACCTGTTTAACACTTGCTCAACCCAAACATGACCCGTTTATTAAACGGGTTAGAAGGGTTGACCTGTTTTTGACCCAAACCTGTTTATCCTCAACCCAAACATGTTTAACTTCGTGTCGGGTTCGTGTCGTGTCGAGAATTGCCACCCTACTAGTTAGTAGTTAATAGACTTTTATTTAATTTTGATTCCATTACAAGTTGGAAAAAAAAAAGAAAAAAGAAAAAAAAAATGGAACCTTTAGGAATGAAATGATAGTTTTTGGTGTAATGTGTCATTCCTTTTAATGAATTTTTACATTATATAATACGGAGTAGTAAACAAACAAGATTTTTTCGTTTCATCGTAATAACCCTTTTATTCTCACTTTGATTGCAATATACCAAACACTATATTAGTGTTTTCAGGAAAGTGTCACTAAACCTCATTTTGACGCTTTTATATGAGAGATTAAATGTCGTTTGTTGAAATTTTATAGTTAATGTATGAGAAGATGAAAAGCAAAGTAGAGCAAACCATCGTTAGTGGAAATGTTTATACAGATGAGAAGTGGAGCCACATCTTTAGCATTTGGGATAATCAATTCAAATGTTCTAATCACCCTACAGTGATCCAGGTCGATCTTATGTAAACTTTAAGGGATTTATATTGATATATATGATTGATTATTTATCTTTGTATATTTATAATTGTTGGTATTGGCTAACAATCTGAAAACGTAAACAAAGTAAGTAAACAGGTTTTGCTAGATGGCACCACGGATGAAGATGTTCTAGGTCATGTGATGCCAAAACTTATCTATGTCTCACGCGAGAAGCATGAAGCCACAACTCACAAATATAAGGCCGGTGCGCTTAATGTTTTGGTAAGATAAGAGAGGAGGGTTGCTTTAGCTATTTGAATTTCAAAAAGTCGATAAGCTCACTCAAACTTACAACTAATAATGACATCTTAAATGTGAGCTTATCGAGTTTCACAAATTCAAGAAAGCTCAGAAAATACACTAATACACTAATCCAGACACCCCCTTAAATAATTGCTCCATATGTTAGGGAATTTAAGTTACTTAACTCAAAAATATATTGTCCATTTCTTTTGTGTGTTTCAGCTTCGTGTTTCAGAGATTATGACAAATGCACCAATAATCTTAACAGTAGATTGTGATATGTACTCAAATGATCCAAGAATCCCATTAGAATCAATTTGTTATTTTTTGGACTCTTCAATTGATCAAAACATAGCTTACCTACAATATCCCCAATCATTTCATGGGATCAACCAGGACGATATATATAGTGCCGCGTTTAAGTTCATATTTGAATTTAATATGACTGGGTTTGATGGTTTGGCGGGGCCTTCTCATGCTGGCACCGGATGTTTTTTCAGAAGACGAGCCTTTTATGGCTGCCCATCATCACATACTACTGAACAAAGCAGAAGCCAGTCAATCCTGTCTACTGAAGTGTTGGCCCAAGCCCATGAGGTATCTAGGTGCAACTTTGAGGTTGGAACAAAATGGGGTATTGAAGTAAGTACTATGTAGTTGGTCTTTTATATATATATATATATATATATCATAAATTGTTAGTTGTTAATTATTATATGTTAGCTGATTTAGGTTTATGTGTCGTAGTTGGGCTATCGCTATGGATCATTGGTGGAGGACCTTTACACGGGCTTTCGCCTTCAATGCCAAGGATGGAGGTCCGTTTTTGGGTTACCTAAGAGGCCGGCATTCTTGGGGGAAGCACCCTCGAATCTTCATGACTTGCTTAATCAAACGCGAAGATGGTGCATAGGTGGTTTAGATATGGCCTTTTGCAAGTATAATCCGTTTAACCATGGCCTCAAGCAACTACCACTCTTGCAAGTCATGTGTTACATAAATTACGTCTTATGGAGCATTCCATGCATCTCAGTTGTCATATATTCTATTTTTCCGCAAATAGCCCTAATCCGTTCTTTTCCTATTTTTCCCAAGGTATTGTGACAACTATATCTCAATTACTCAAATAGTGAAATTGTAATGCTTGATTTTTGTATATGTTAATCAATGATTAACCATATGATATGTTTTACAGGTTTCAGATCCATGGTTTTTATTTTATGCATTCTCTTTCATTGGAGCATATTTACAAGAATTCATTGAGTTTGAACATATGAGTGGAACAACACGAGGGTGGTTTAATCACCAAAGAATGTGGATTATTCGGTGTCTATCAAGCTTTACTTTTGGAATACTCGAGTATACACTCACAAAATTACACATATCCTCTTCCACCTTCAGTGTGACAAGCAAAGTGGTCGATGAGGAAGCACGTAAAAGGTATGACCTGGGAATGATGGAATTTGGAGTTGAATCACCTTTCTTTTACCCTATATCCATGGCTGCTTTGGTCAATCTGGGTGCTTTTATTTATGGAATAGTGCATTTTCTCACATATGGACAATTACAAGACTTATTTATGCAATTCTTTTTGTCGGCTTTTGGGGTAGTAAACAGCTGGCCAATTTATGAAGCAATGTTCATAAGAAGTGATCGCGGAAAAATGCCATTAAAGATAACGTCAAGATCAATTGCCCTTGCTTGTATACTTTATGTAGTTGTCACTTTGATTATCTAAACATTGTAGGTTGGTGTTGCTCTTATTACGTTTCTTGTACTACGATTATAAAACATGTATAACATCGTCCTTCAACGTGTGTGAGATTGCATTTGGGAATAGCTTAGCTAAATTTTTTTGTCAAATTATTTGGAGACAATCCCATTATGATTATTGATTGTAAGTTAAAGTTTGACAGTGGTTAACCTCGTTTTCTATAAACCACATATTAGTATCAATACTATCATTCATGGTTTTCTGCATAATCAAATCATCATAATCCATTCTAATTGTCTATATCATTCTACATAACTAATACATCCTTTTCCTTATCTTGAAAGTGGTTGACCTGATCACGTCATCATCCCTCTTCAACGTCGTCTCAAGTACCTCCAACGATCCAGGTTTTGTAAAATACTTAAACAAAAGATAGATACCATCTAAGTGTTAGTCACTCCAACTTTGGTTTCCTTCCTGATGTTGTAAGCTAGTGTACGGACTCCTTGATTTAACACCTCAACGTACATCTCACCTCCACTTGAGAGATGTAAACATAATAAAGATAGATGATGGGCAATTATTAGTTGTTGGTCTCACCAGGTTTGATTTTTTTTTCTTGATGAAGTATATGCACATAGCTACCGAGTCAAATGTGCAGCTTTATCATGTTTTCAACCCTTTCTAGATGATCAAAGAAATATACTCCCTCTGTCCCAACAAAATGTCATGTTTGACTTTTCTGCTTGACGCCGTCAGGTACTGTTCCCAGCATGGAAAATTAAGTCTTTGCCGTTTTCTTCACTTTTATGCTCAAAAAACGTCTAAAATGTTTCCTTTTCCAGAATTCGAACGATTTAAATTAGTGCCTATTGATCCATTACACAGCCCATTACATAGCCCATGAATATAAACCCAAACACTTGAGATCCATAATAGCACCAGGAACAAACAAGTTTTCTTGAAAAGAAAGAAACCCAGAAAGAATAAAAACACACACACACAAAAACACACAGTAATCCTTGAATTCGAACAATGGATCCAAAGGTAACAGAAGTGTCACAAACATTCGAACGATTCAAAGCAGCTTTAGTCCGTAACGATTTCGACACCTGTTCCAAGCTTTTGTCTCAACTCAAGGTATACATACATACATACATAAACCCTATCTTTACTTAATCTCTGTTTATGTTTTTTTTAATGTTATTTATTAGATTTGTTATCTTATGTTACTAGATCTAATGATTGTTATCATTTTAATTTATTTCTTATTAGGTTAATTTTAACATTATCTAATAGAATTTGGAATAGTTAAGTTTTTATTATCGCGTTGAGTCGTCTCTGTAGTTACGAGCCTAGATTATACTCTCGCCGTCGAAAATTAGAACATAGACAGTAGTTTTTGAATGTAGGGTTGTGGAGCAATCATATAAACAGTTAATAGTGAGATAAGTTTCAGGTTATAGAGCTCCGAGTTGTATTGGGAGGTAAGATGTAGACAGTTATAGCTCTAACCGATGCAACTAACAAGAGTGTGTATGTGAATATGTTTACGTTAAGTCACCTGAAAGCCTAGAGAAACTACCCTGCAAAAGGATAACCACTAGATAGGTATACGAGTTAGGGTATGTTTGGCGAAAATAGTAGTAGCACAGTTAGGAGTAGCAGGAAGCAGTAGCTGTTGTTTGTTTTGATAAAGCGGTTGGCAACATGGCTGTATACTTGTAATTATTAGCTTAAACTCTAGTTGCTAGTAAATGCTCCTTCAAGTAGCATTTTGATTTGGAGCGTTTAGAAAAATTAGAACGGCTAGTTGCTTGTTACCAAACAAGCATTGTGTACAAAATGATAAATGATGGTTGCTAGTTGCTTCAAAAAGCTCCTTAACGCTCGCTGCCAAACATAACCATAGCCTGCCAGTTGAATTAAGCTATTCTGACACTTTGAAAATGCTGATCTAACACATGTCTTGAAGCTTGAATTTCCTAGTATGAGTATCAACTTAGGTGACCGATGTCTATTGGATGTTAGTTTGGGACAATCAGGCTTGTAAAATTGTATTTGCAAACATAGATAATGGTGATAGTGCCTTTCTTCTGATCGATTTGTGTCAGCCGTTACTTTCTGCAACTACTGTTTAACATAAGGCATTGGTCAATCGGTAGTTCTCTGCATATATTGTTTCACAATGAGATCAGTTTTCCTGCCAAGGGTGTTATCTATGATATGATCATTATATGATTTCTCTTGATTATGCAGCTCGCGCTGATTCAGTTCAAAAGCCTTCCCCCATTGTTTGCAGATGGTCCGACTGCCGTTCAAGAGTTGACACTAGCAAGTAAGTATTCAAGATCTTGTAAACATCTGTTACCTTTGTCAATGTAACTGTACTTTGGTTATATTGTCAACGCATACACGTGTCTCTTATGCACATCCCGACAAACAACACCTGTTGTTGCAGAGACTGTCCTTGTGAACCCTTATTAGGTTGATCTTGATGTGACATATATTCATGTATGAACTATCGATGATTGAAGTCTGTGGTTTAATTGTTGAAAAATCAACGATTATGATAACATGTTTACTTGCACTCTTCATAGTCTTTCAGCTACTATAAAATCTATTTTTGACACTTGTAGGGGATATCTTCGAGCATGCTGTTGTGCTTAGTGTGAAGATGGAAGATCAAGATGCATTTGAGAGAGACTTCTTTCAGCTAAAGCCTTACTATACAGATGTTGGGTAATATTCCTTCAGCTTCGCATTTACGTTTGTGTAATCCTTGTAATGGTTCAATGTTACGAATATATTGTTAAAGTTCCATCCAGATTACTCGTACCGGGTAATTAAATTGTAGACTATTAGCTGCCTCTCTATGTTTCTTGGTTAGACCATGTGATGGCTAGGAATATTTAGTATAGAATATAGATCATATTTGATAGTCAGCCTACGCAATACACTTTTCTTGGAAGAAAGGCTTATATATCTGCTGAAATTGAACAGAATTAGCAGAAGTATTATGCCAAAGTGCTCTTGTGCTGTTTCTAATAGTCGTTGAGCAAATTTGCAATATAGAACTGTTGCCTCTAGATTTTATTCTTTGATTCCATCTGTTCATTTTTAACTTTTCAAATTGTTGTTCATAAGGTAATTTCATTTTTTGTTGGAACAGTGCTCGTCTCAAACAATCTCCACAGGAGTACCCCATCTTGGGTCTCAACCTTTTGAGACTCCTTGTACAAAACCGAATTGCTGAGTTTCACACTGAATTGGAGTTGCTTACAGCCACTGCTCTTGAGGATCCTTGTATCAAGCATGCAGTGGAGCTTGAACAATCATTCATGGAAGGGGCTTACAACCGAGTATTGACTGCTAGACAAACAGTACCTCATGAAACTTACGTTTATTTCATGGATCTGCTGGCAAGAACAGTCAGGTGAGTATTATTAATCCGCGTTATTGTTAGTTATTTGTGGCATTTGGATGTCAGTTGCTACGGCAAAGAACAAACTGTTATTACTAGGTGACAAATATGGCACAGGCTGGCAATTGGTCAAATTGTGAAAGTGGGTAAATTCATTGGGGGGCAAAACAGGTTGAGCCAACCTAAACACTTCTTTAGATATAAAAACTCTTGTGACTCTGGACTTTCAACCCATTTGGATCTGTTTCACCAAATTCACCCCTTAGAAGTTAGACATACACCAAATGACCGATTGGAGGTAAATGGATCGAAATTGCTACCTCTAGTTATATGTAATTGATGCAAATTATTGAAGCCCTTGTTTATTAAGTAGTGCACTAATCTATCGTGTAGGTCTGTTCATTCGGTGGTAAGTGGTGTAAAGTATTATATATGGTATGTGCTATAAAGTATCATATAAGCACCACACCATTTTGTATTTAATATCTGAAAACGAAAACTTTGACATCGGAAAAGCTTGCAGATGCTTATCAGCATGTCTCTTTTTCTACCAAAAAAGATGCAAGCATATTGCTCTTTCTGTACTGTCTTATGAGCTGCAATAATGGTCTTCATGATTTACATTGAAGCTAATTGTCGATAGCTACTTAATGACTTTATACAATATATTTGCAGGGATGAGATTGCGGGGTGCAGTGAGAAGGCATATGACTCTCTTACGGTTAATGATGCCAAACAAATGCTATTGCTCAACTCCGACCAAGAGCTCTTTGATTACATCCAAGAGGTACAGTTCTTTATTTTGATTCTCATTACAATGTTAGTTTAACCTCTTTTTGGAAAAGAAGGTTTTATGCATTTGAATACATTTCGGATGACTTTCCATTGCTGACCCACATACCCATTTTCTTCAGTTAACCCATTTGACCCGTATATAAAAAGTGATAACCCAAGTTTACCCATTTGTAGTCTTATAGTATGAATTGGTGTGGAATGAATTATTGACTAGTAAGCACTAATATGAAATTTGCAGGAGCATCCCGAGTGGGAGGTAAAGAATGGATTGGTGTTCTTCCAGAAGGCAAAAGATTCTGCACCATGCAAGGAGATCCCGTCTCTCCAACTCATAAACCAAACTTTGAGCTACGCAAGGGAATTAGAGCGCATTGTTTGAATGTTTCAAATGTTTTATGAATTCCAAAAACTTGTTATGTGCTTTTGGAACTTATTGCATATTCGAACAAGCGTAAGGACTACCATTGTAATTTGCTATTAATCCGACTTGGAAATTGTCAACACCATTTACATTTGGTTTGCATATTCTTAAATTTGTTCACGGGTTTTGACTATGAAGATCTTTTCAACTACCAGGAGCAGTTATAACTACTACACCCACTTTAAACTTACTAAATGGATGGTGTGCCATTTATTATTTTATTTTCAGGTCAAACAAATACAACCATTTATTGTTTTGAGTATTATGAAATCAGCTGTAATATCTATATATGCTTTGTGGTATGATTGAAATTTTCTTATTAAAACAAGTTCATGTATAGTTTTAAAACTACTAGTGTTGATGTATAATTTGGTAACTTTTTTAAAATAATTTTTTCATGTACAAAATGTGGAGGGGGTGATTTATGACAGAAGATTGATAGTGATGCTAGTGTGTTTAATAATAAAATTTCAACAATATAATATGGCATTAAATTTAGTAATTTTGATCTATTGTGGTCCTTGTAGATTTGATATCTTTAGATGGATACATTTCTTTAGCTAACACGCCCACTAACATCATCTTTGGTTTATATTTAATTCCATTCCATTATTGATTATTGTTCACACGCAATAAAGTACATGTACAATTGCCAAGTATAATTCTCTTGCTTACTAGCAAGTTAATTAGATTTGTGTATATAAGAAAAAGTTGCTAGATCTTGTGAACATGACCTTAAACTTATGGGTTCTTGACATGCCAATGTTCCATATAAATAGTATTTGTTTGACACATAAGTACATTGACATATGTGAAATAAGTTCATTCACACCTAGGCACAAGCTTGAACAAGCCAGAGGACTAATCTCTATAAAAGTTATCTTCCTGTCAACTTCAAAATTATGAATGCTAGCAAATTGTTGAACCAAGTAAACACTGGATTAATTGTGACCCTTCTTTGCCTCCATAACCAACCATACAAAAGTCACCAAGGTTGTCACACCTTTAATAGTTTGTATTTATTATCAAGCTCTTAATTTGTCCATTTATAAAATCTCTCTTTCATTATATAGCCGACACTTTAGATTTATAAATTAAGTCCCACAACTGTCCTTCAAGACCAGCTACATATCTACTCACAAAGCACTTGAATTTATGTTCTTCACCCTCATCACATAATCTTGTTTTCTAAAAAAGATTAGCAAAGTTTCTTTATTGAACTTTCAATATACCTACTCTCATTTGATATGATCTTCAAGGGCCTACCATGAAACCTTAAAAGATTTGTGTGTTACTGTTTTCTTGGTGTTTTTGTAGGTAAAAACTGTTTATGTTTCTATGGAGGCTAAGGATACATCATCTCCACTAAATGGTCTTCATCCAACTTCAAATTATGATGAAATATTCATGCAACGCAGCTTGATCTTTGCTGATAGTCTCAAGGTCACTTTTTTATTTTCATCAAAAAAACTTCTTTTTGAGATATTTAATGAGTGACTTACCTTTTTGAGTTTTTGAGTCACTGTAGTTTGTGAACTAGCTATTGTTAAAACTTAAAACTATTATAGTTTGCAATTGTATTGACTAGTAATGAACTTATAGGACTTAAGGACTATAAGAAGTCAGTTATATTCAGCTGCAGAGTTTTTCGAGGACTCGTATCACAAAAATGGCAATGATCAACTGTAAGTACTAGTTAAATCCTAATGTCTTTGTTGGTTTTGAGTCTTTATTTGCTAAGGTTAAGTTGTTACTTTTTTGCTGTTATTGTGCCTAGATTGTTTGAAAGCTTAAAAGATTATGTGTCAAAAGCTGTCATTAGCACCATTGACCATTTGGGCTCTGTGACATCAAAAGTCGACATTTTCTTGGATGAAAATATTGATGAAGCATTTGAAACAAATCTTCGAGTATTATGCATCCAACAGGTACTAAAGGACCACTTCAACATATTAAAACAAAAACCGTTGTTCTTTTTTTCCCTTTCATGAATTCGTGTGTGTGATTTTCTTTGAAATTGTTGCAGAGACTGCAAACATGCCAAACTTATAGCGACCATGAGGGTTCTTCGCAACAATCACTGATGATACAGATACCAAAGTACCATAAGCAGTACCTACTCCCAGGTCAATTTTCTTTCTTTAAGCAAAATAATTAGGAAATATCAGTAGTCTTTTATTGGTATAAACATAGAGGCAAACACTAACTGCTATATACTTTCTTTTGGTATAGACGGACGTTTTTCTGAAGCCATTCAAGCAGAAAAGGCTGAATCATCAGGATTTAGGTAATACGTGTTACCAAGTAACATATTTAAGCACTGTTATCACATTCTTCATATTATAAAACTCGTGCAGGAGAGGACGTAATGAGCGAAATTCTAGTGAGTTCTCATCAGGTTTAGTTGCGTTTTCATTTGGAAAGGCCACACCAAACAAAGCACTAGGTCAGGAAAAACTGTTTCTTTACAGTCCGTTACATTTCAACTTTCTAGCTTTAAGTACTGATTTGAGTTTACCTGATGGCTGATAACCAGAAAAACGATCACGATCTATGTCCCCAAGTCGCTTCAGAATCAAGCGTTTCGGGTCTGTTGCCAGTCGATCCGACAGTCCAATCGTTCCAATTATGCATTCTGGATCTGTTATTTATCGATCCATTAGTCCAAACATACCACAAGTAAGCAAAAATGAACCTTATAAGTTTTTTTTATACATTTTGAGCATTTTAAAACAAAACTGCAAAATTTGTCATAGTTCACTCGTAACTTTCTGTATGATTGCAGAGGTCTAATCCAATGTATCCTGAAAGGGAAAGAAGAAAAGATGTGCAGAGGTCTAATCCAATGTATCCTGAAAGGGAAAGAAGAAAAGATATCGAAGTTTATTCCAAGAAAACTAAAAACCTTTTCAAGGCGTTGCTTAGCATACACAAGTACAAGAACGATAGCTCACCGTATAGATAGTATTGTTGTAAATATTGTCGTGGAAATCATATATCATATTTGAATACCAAACATCAATCACGCATGATGCTTCTTGACTCTATCAACATGCGATTGCCCAAATATACCATTTTGTAATAATCTGAACTTACATAATGATTACACATGTTTAGAATATACACAATTTCATACGAGTATAAATGCCGATCACTGAGGTCATGTCGTAGAATTTGAAGTAAACAATCAATAGTTTCAACAATAGCTTGCCAAAGTAGACAGAAATTACAAAGTTTCATTGGTGTGATATCCAGCAGCCTCATAAGACATGGGCTTTTGTATATCCATAACATCAGCAATTAGGATGCAATAGCAACTTCAACAATAAAATCCAAGAATTAACATTTCATGGTTCCAATAAAAGAGCACCTTTTGTGCACGAATCCAATACAAAATCTTTTATTTAAGTTTTCCAGAGTATCATCTCTGACTTAAGCCTCGAATAATAAACATAATAAACAACACGGTGATGAAAATGTTCATTCTTGTA
Source organism: Artemisia argyi (assembly GCA_030686995.1). Classification (NCBI taxonomy): domain Eukaryota; kingdom Viridiplantae; phylum Streptophyta; class Magnoliopsida; order Asterales; family Asteraceae; genus Artemisia; species Artemisia argyi. The sequence continues at coordinate 173,936,257 of CM060699.1, read as the reverse complement.
CAACCACGCTTATCTCGCCCTTCTCCAAAAGATCATAGAATGCCCTTGTTTTTCTCTGCTCGTTCCAGTGATGCATCTTCCATAAACCACCAGCGGCTAACCCAAGCACTGATCCAATGATCAACTCCTTGACCACACTTGGGCCTTTCAAGACGGGATGAGCAACCCTACCACCAACCATATTTTATATCTGTAGTCAAAAGCCAACAAAACATAAATCAGAATTTCATGGCCAAAGTCTTACAGGACATGATCTCAATACACAGAGTTATGATAATAGAGAGCATAGAAACACAGGTCAATGGATCCAAATAAAAGCAAGCTTAAAGAAGAGCATAGAAAAATTTAGTAAGTGTAAAACATAAACCGATTAACACCAGAAACGACAACATCCTAAATTCAATTAAAAAGATGAACGAACTCGGCAGAAAGAGGTGCTAAAGCCAACCCGTCAAAAGAACATACATGTAGAGACGATGAGAAGGTTCTAAGAAGGAGCAAAGTCAAATCCAAGGGATGACTGTTTGATCTTTATTATCTGTTTATGCGAATTAAGCAGATGCTTAATGGGCTTTAAATGGTTTGATATATTACTCCAGAAAAGTCTATACGGGTTCAATTTTTATTAGCCTAACACCAGGGAGCTATATAAAAAAGAATCAAGTGAGCATACATGAAGTGTTATATGCCCATGCGAGAACTGCTTATCGAGGATGTGAATTTGTTAATACTTGAAGTGACCTTTTTGTTTGAAGTGACATACAAAAACTGTTATAATACATTTACGTAACAGATTGTTGCAGACCAGAAAAACCATTGTCACAGAGCAAAAATTGGAGGGTGCCCAATCTCCTCGGTGGAAAGAAAGACTAGAACTATGCGTCTGGGCCATTTAACCTTTAACCCAGATTGTGATGTTCATATGTTCCTAGTGTAACTGTAAACTATAACCCTAATTGAAATAATAAGACCGGCTAACTAGTGTGGCCATAGACGTAGGTCAAGAACATCTCTTAACAAACCATGTGCCATCTATATTCCTCTAGCCATGTTTTTATCATTCATGAACTTTCACTACCCTTAGCGCAACCATTGTAATAGTTGTTCCATTAAAAGTTGTAAAGACAAAGATATAAACATAAAAAGTCCTTCCTACAAAAACCCGATCACATGATCTCAACCTATAAACGCAACTGTCAAACAAACAACAATAAACTAATAGCCCCTCCCTAATAACATATGTCACTAAATAAATCATTAAAAAAAATAGCAAACTCAGCAGCAATAAATATACAGATTAAAGTTTATATTTTTATGAAATAAAGATTAGTGGTTTAATAGATCTGATTGATATAATAAGTTGAATACCTTAAGACGATAACAGAGAAGACTTTGATGGAATATTCCGGTACCGGTTTTATCGCCGTCGGCTTGACCTACACTTGAAATGAAATGAAATCAGATTTTCCAGCCTTGTATCTACTACTCAAATCAATATTGCACTTACGTCCTTCATGGTTTCAAATGTTACAAATCTTGGACACATACAATAAGTTGTAGAGTTAACTAGGGCTAGGCAAAAACCGACCGACACCCAAAAACTGACCAAAAACCGTCTGAACCCGACCTTTTCAATACCGAACCGAACGTAATCGGGTCGGGAGTCGGTTTGGGTTTTGCAAGTAATCGGTTTCGGGTTGTGTCGGTTTCGGGTCGGGACCGGCCCGATGCTCACCCCTAGAGTTAACTACATTTTTGTTCCTTATGGTTTGTTGGGTATTTCATTTTTCAGTCTAATTTTTTAAACGGTTTTGGGTTTTGTCTAAAAATGAAACAACCGTTTTGAGTTTTGTCCAAATTAACTAACGTCGTTAGTTTGACCATATTTGACAATAAAAGGATATTTTAGTCATTTCACACAACCGCTCCCTAGTCCCTCCCTTGCCTCATGTGATGAAATATATGTACTACGTATAAAGAGAAAATACGTTTGCTTAAAACTTTAAGCATTAAAAAGTGAGTAATTTTGTAAGACTAAAATACTTTTACTTATAAAAGTCAATACAATCTATTAAATACTTAAATACGTAATTACAATTTAAACCATTAACTTTATTCAGTCTCACTTACTCCATTAAAAAAAATGCACAAAAAAGACAATTGCTTTTATGCGCGGTAGTCACCTATCTATACTATCTATAAAATAAAAATGGTCAAAGTGAAAAGTCAAGAAAGTGAATTATTGAAAAAATTAAAAATGAAAGGTTGAAACCATTAATTATGAGCTATTTCAAAAGAAAGTGGAATGTTAAAAAAATTAAAAAGAAAATGTTAAAATAATTAATTATGAGCAATTTTCAAACCGGACTGGTTGACTCGTTTTTCGACCGGAACCGTTCAACCAGTTGAACCACGCTGGTCAAACCGTGTTTCAAAACATTATATTTAAACCTCAAATCCTCAAACTTTTAATAATTTTCGTTTATAATCCATAAATTTTTTTTTATCATTAAAACTATCTGTCGCTATAAAATCCTGTTGTTATGCACGGGTACCCGTATAGTTTTACTAATTCATATACTTGTAATATAGTAATTCTTTTTGATGATTAGTGTAATTTGAGAGTTATTGTTTTTTACTCCATTATGTAGTAACCAGCCCACCAGATTGGGCCAGCAAGTACCTAACACATAAGCCCAGCACAATAAAATTGTTTCAATTCAGAATTCTAGTAACCTGTAAACGACATCGTATTATTAATCATTGTCGATCTTTGAGTTAACAAATCTGAATCGGAAGCTGTCGACGAAGAAGAAGAAAAAGAAGAATCATCGGTGAATATGGTATAATTGATTATCTTTTATATTAGTTAAAATTTTATTATTATTTTTTAATTTGATTGATGTAATATATATTTATAAAAAAACAGTCGGCGTTGTTCAATTTCCATTCGTTTTTGACGGTGGTGTTATTGGTGATATGCACTTGCACTTTCCTCAAGATGCAGTTTCCCACCTTCCTTGAACAAAAAACTGGGTACGTCGATCCCACACTTTCATCATTTATATTTTGTGTAATTCTTATTTATTTGAGATCAAGTGCTTAGTCACGTTTAGCTTATATTATAGTCGAGTTAGGATGATTTTTGGGATTCGGGTATTACCCGTTTATCCATCTAACCAGTTTTTCCCACCAAATGACACAACTTTTCCCAACAGTCGCCAACCGATTTTAACTAACTTTTGGTTCTGTTTTATAGGGCATAATTGATCTCTTTCAAACATAACACACATAACAACTTTCTGCGTATTACTTTGTTCTCTCGTGCCTTAGAAACAAAGTGTGATTCTCTGAATTATCCTATTGAGGATTTCGTGATACCTAAGTGCAGCGGCGGAACTAGGAGCTTCTGTCAGGGGTAGCGAAATACGAAAATTTGTTTAGGGGTAGCGAAAATTCGTTTCAGGGGTAGCGAAATCGCCAAAAAATGGCCAAAAATAGCCAAAAATCGCCAAAAAACGTAAAAAAATCGCCAAAAATTCCACTACCGGGTAAAAGTTCAGGGGTAGCGACCGCTACCCCTGGACTATACATGGATCCGCCCCTGCCTAAGTGGCTAAGTGACCTCTACACGATTAATAAGAGAATATATAAGGATTGTTACCACTCACACACACCCAAATTCTAACAGAGGTAAGTGTGATATATGAAAACAGCGAGCAATTTATTTTCTTATGGAAGGAGCTTGTTGAGTAGGCTATGTGATCATTTTTATTCTAGTATATAAATTGGAGCTCGTGAATTTAGGCGGCCTGTGCCACGACTACAAGTAGCCAAGTAGGCCGCGTTAACTATTTATGTACTACTGTACAAGTATCCGTTAATAATGCACAATTGTTACATGTATCTAAGAACATTAAACCAATGGTACTATAATGGATTCATTTTATTTACGTACATCATGATTTATCATTTAAATAGTGAAAAGATGGAAAAAAAAAATCAAATATTTTTTAACCACTTATGCCTTTGTTTATTTAACTGTACAGATCGAGTGTTTTGATATGATAGAGATGTTCTTTTTCTCATCCCTCATGGAAAAATATATATTGGCACTACTACAAACATTAAACATTATATATGGCTCTTAAGTCTCAAATATGTATTTATAACGGACTTGCAAGAAAATTGGTGGCCATGTGCCACCGCACCTCTTGAACTCCCCTAGAACCGGCAATGAATTGGAGATACTGGTAACTGATCGGTTGTACTTTTCTTGATTACGTTCTCAGTTCCTTATCTTCGCTAAGTAGGTTGGTATATAGAACTAAGAGTTCAAGACATGTATGCAATACTACATAAACATATTTTGCTCAGCAACAAAGAATCGCTATCCTTTGTATCTGAACAGATACGCTTCAGTGTTACCCTTCCGTTTTGAGTAATCCGAATAATAATAAACTTTGTAATACAATATCAATAACAATTTATTGATATGGTGATGACCGTTTTTTCGAAAATCGGAAGGATTGTCTGCTTTTAGTTGTAATTTATATGAAAAAAGTTCTCATCTTCTTGAAAGGATATTTGTATATCTCTATTCTAAATTTCTGATGCATGTGTTTCAGAGTTCCTTTCATATCTGGTTGAGACGTTGTGTACATAATCTTTTGTTTTTCCTGCAAAGTTATATCTATGAGAAAAAAGACCAATCTGAGATGGAATAGAATGAGTATATTCTGTAATCTGTAAGCATCATATACTTCTGGTTCTGTGTCACTTACACGAATGAAAAATTCTGGTGTCACGTGGACAACTAAAGCACCAGAAATGTAGCTAGTTGACACAATGGAAACATGACATTAGTATTTTAATCGTGCTCTAAGTCTCTATGTATTTCATATTAGTTGCATATTGGTTTCCTGTTTGACATGTCTGCACCTTACAACTGTGAAATTGATTGGTGTTTCTTATGGTGTTATGCAGATTTCGTGGATTTTTCTGGAAGGCTGCTAGAATAGGTGAGCTTCTGATATTCATGTGTATCATCTATAAGACGTGCTTTCTCTTCAGAATGATGTTTGTACATACTGTATCTGAATTGCCTTTAATATTTGGAACAGGTGAACGGTTAAGTCCATGGGTAGCTGTCGGATGTTTCACAATGGGCGTCTCCATTATATTTTTCTGAGTGGCGTCTTCCGAGTATTGGGAAGCAATAATGAAAGATTGCTATCTTTGTGGTAGAACATTCTTGTCTAGAATTGTTTCTAATAGAAAATATAGATCTCTTCTACTTGTTTTGTGTGTAATTGTGTACTATTTGTTTTAGGAGGACATGGAAGACCGCTACTGTAGAGTTCAAATTTTATCTTTTATATTGAATACTACTTGTAATTATTTTTATATCAGTAAAGTGCAGGTGGTGATTTAAACTTGAAATTAACCTCTAGGATGTTTTTGAGAGTAGTTTAGCTGTGCACAAATCATCTGGACCAAAAAATCTGAAAAACCAAACGGGGACTGAACCAGATTCAGCTATTTCTGGGGCCGGAATGATTCTTTTATCAACTTTGTAGTTTCTGAAACTTAAGAAGTGTGTCATTTTTAGTTCATACTTGTATTCTTCAAAGCAAGAAGCTCATCTTCGTATTTTGGTTCATAATCTAGTTTGAAATTAAATTTATTCGCTTAGTTTCGGTTTATGGTCATTTTACTTTCTGGTCTTGGCAAGGTTAAGTCTGGTTTACGGCCTGACAAAAGAGAATGATCTCACATGTCAAAGATTTACTTCTCACCTTGTTAAAGACAGAATACTCCACCACATTTGTCTTGTTTGTAAAATTTCCCAATTGAAAGGTATTGACAAGAGTTGCTAATATATTTTAGAAGAAACTACGACAGTCATCGTAATTTGAAAGTGACATTTTATGTATGAAATACTCAACAACTTATGATACAACCAAAGAACAAATAACACGAATGTATCAATAAACTGATAGCAGATTTGAGGGAAAATCTCCATTAAAACGAAATCTCTGTGCATGTTGAGTTTATTATAACACGAATGAGAAAGTCGACACATAAGTCAACTTTGACTAACTGAGCTAACAGAATAGTAACAGAAATCTAACAAACATAAGTATCTAAGGCCTTAAGCATTCTATTAACAAGGTGGAATATATGTTCTTGAAAAACATAGGATGTTGTGTGATACTGTGATATATGAAACTAGAAATAGGAATAGTACGTATAATCAGTGCATCTACTTGGGCCAAATGGGCTTTGACATATTTAATCAATTGGGTCTACTTCGAGCCCATGCATTCTATAACATTAACAACTATATATATTTTTGGTATTCTCCTCCCTAAGATTGTAAGATAAAAATGGCTAACTCCAACAGCCAATGACTATTTTGAGCAGCCCTGATCTAAGTTTATGTGTATTTTCTCATATATTAATGTAGTCTGATGTCTTCTATTTAAAGACCAAATAGAGAGCATGCATTAGGATCATAGTGGGACAAAAAATCAGGGGTTGAGGAGACGGTTTCAACTCCAAGTCTCCCACTATCCCTATTATTTTTGTGGACCATGTCACATAAACTTTGGCTGTACTAATTACTGCATTAACTATTTGCACACATCAACATACAAAAGCAAAAGACCCTCTATAGATCGTGTACAAGAGAACACATTTACCCTTAGCTTGTATCCCATTAATTACGTAGTATGATCTTTGAATTGTATCTCATCATCTAGTCCCATGTACAAACTTATGAAAATCATTTGTTAGGACTTTAGGACAATCAAACTTAACAACTTCCACGTATAGTTCCAACACTGGGACGTCCTCCGTCCCCAAGGGTTGCATTCAATGGAGGGCGCGATATCCTCCTGCTCAGGGACGGATCTATAGTACAATTATGGGGGGCCGGTGCCCCCCACGGCTAGACGAAAAAGTTCAAATTTTAGTGTAATTTTTTTAAAATTTTGACCTTTTTTAGAAAGTGACCCCTACCCAAAACTCAAATTGCCCCCCACCACATACTAAAACCTAACATTCAACGCTCTAAAGCCTTATAAATCATTCATCTCTAAGTAAAAATACTAGATTTATCATTACGATCTTTTTTTTTCCGCATTTTGTTGTTATTGTCAAAAAAAAAAAAAAAAATTGCCCCCCACATCTATTTTCTCTGGGTCCGTCACTGCTCCTGCTCCGGCCATATTATCTTCATTGCTCGATCGCATGCACCTGCCACATATTGAAATATCAATTGGCAAATGGTTGCTTCTACAATGTACGTTGGAAAACCCAAATGGGCTTGACATAATTATTGTGTCCACTTGACTACTTGAGCCCATGCATTCTATGATTATACGTATTCAAGGTATTCGATCTCCTCCGGTCCTCCCTAAAATTGTATAACAATATTAATGGCGTGCATAACAATAATCCCACAGGATATCATCATCGAAATTCTGTACCATCTTCCAACAGAATCCTTGGCTCGGTCCCGTGCGTTTCAAAGGAATGGTTATCTTTACTTTCAGAACCCCGATTCATCCAAGCTCATCAAAAAACACTTAACAGAAATCACTTCATCTTCAGGTCTAACGATTGTTCACTTTATTCAGTCCCATACAATAACCATGAAGCAGTGTCAACACTAACCAAGCTTGACTTAGGATTTTATCAAATTATATCTATACTTGGTTCTGTCAATGGTCTTGTTTTAGTTTCTGCTTATAACAACTTGCATAATAACGACTATTATACCCCTTTTGTTTTAAATCTAACTACTAATGATTATGTTGAATTGCCTATCTCAAGTAAAAGTCAATTTTTTGGTATAAGTGGATTTGGTTATGATTCCGTATCAGATGATTACAAGGTTGTTACTATTGAGTTTGATGAGAAAGTGTGTGTATATAACCTTAGAACAAATACTTGGAAGCAGGGGAGTCATTTACCTTATGGTGGGTATTGAAGGATATTAGGATGAATATGAAACTGTTTATTGATTTGTGTCCCTACATACAAATGAGGACACTAAATATATGGTTTACAATGTTTACAATGTGAGCTAAATAAGGTAAATGTATAATCCCTATAATCAAGACAATCAATCACATTAAGATAATTACACAAATCATGCTAATCAAGAGAATATTTGGTCTAACACTCCCCCGCAGTTGGAGCGGGAGGACACCGGACGCTCAGGCTGGAGCGAAATTCTTCAAACAGGGCAGAGGGCAATCCTTTCGTGAAGATATCCGCATACTGATAGCGAGAAGGGACATGAAGAACCCGGACCTGACCAGTAGCAACCAAGTCTCGAACAAAATGTATATCAATCTCAATGTGTTTCGTTCTCTGATGCTGAACTGGATTACAAGATAAGTAGACCGCGCTAACATTATCACAATAGACAAGCGTAGCGGAAGATAAAGGAGTGTGTAGCTCACGAAGTAAATTTCGTAACCAACAAGTTTCAGCAACAGCATTGGCAACCCCACGGTACTCTGCTTCTGCACTAGAACGAGAAAGCGTCGGTTGACGCTTAGAGGACCACGAGAGTAAGTTGTTGCCAAGGAATACACAATACCCAGAGGTTGATCTCCTGGTGGTAGGACAACCAGCCCAATCCGCATCCGAGTAAGCAACCAAGGATGTAGTAGAAGATGCAAACAACTGTAGCCCATAGTCTAAGGTACCCCGAACATACCGCAAAATCCGTTTGAGAGCCGAGAAATGGGGCTCTCTAGGGTCATGCATATGAAGGCAGACCTGCTGAACTACATAAGATATATCTGGGCGAGTAAAAGTGAGATACTGAAGAGAGCCTGCAAGACTCCGATATAAAGTAGGATCAGATACTGGATCACCATCATCCCCCAGTTTAGACTCAGTGTCAACAGGAGTCCTACTGGGATTACAATTAACCATATGTGCTCTCTCCAAAACCTCAATAGCATATTTCTTCTGAGATAAAAACAACCCTGAAGAATCACGTGTAACAGAGATACCCAGAAAATAATTAAGTGGACCTAAATCTGTCATAGCAAACTCCTGATGTAAGGATCCAATAATCTGCTGCAACAAACTCTCAGAAGAAGCCGTGAGAACAATATCATCAACATATAATAACAAGTAAGCAGTATCCGTCCCCTGTCTGTATATAAATAATGATGAGTCACAACGACTATGAGAGAACCCAACTCGAGTGATATAAGATGCAAATCGCTGAAACCAAGCTCTAGGGGCCTGCTTCAGTCCATACAGAGACCGCTGTAATAAACACACATAATCAGGATGCTCAGAATCCCGAAACCCCGGAGGCTGATGCATATAAACTGTCTCAGATAAGTCACCATGCAAGAAAGCATTCTTGACATCAAGCTGATGAATCGGCCAATGTCGAGAAGTAGCTAAACTCAGAACAGTCCGAATAGTGCCCGGTTTAACCACCGGACTAAAGGTCTCATCCACATCAACCCCCTTTAATTGATTACTACCATTCGCTACAAGACGAGCCTTGTAGCGACTAAGAGTGCCATCAGCCAAAAACTTATGACGAAAAAGCCACATAGAACGAAGAATGTTGGTGTCTCTGGGTCTAGGCACTAAAGTCCAAGTTCCGTTCTTAATAAGTGCAGTGTATTCATCATGCATAGCATTTTTCCAATATGGATTAGTAAATGCATCACGATAGGTTTTTGGTAATGGTGAAACTGAAGACACATGCATATTGAGACGTTCAATAGGACGATTAGTTCCGACACGAAATCGTGTGACCATGGGATGAATCGAGACAGGGTTTGGGTTGTGAGGAGGGTCCGGGATAATGTGTTGGTGTTGGTTTACGGGTGGTGACGGATTTGGTGTATGTTGTTGGGCGGCGGGTGGTGTTGGGGATGGGGATGGGTCATGGGCTTCATCATGTTGGGTTGTATTGGAACTGGTGGGAATTGGTGTTGTTGGCTCATTTGTGGGTTGAGAGACTGTTGGCTGCACAACGGGGGCGGATGGAATTAATGGAGGATTTATATCGGGTGAGTCATCCAAGAAATTGTATTTCGGTGCCGATGTTGGTTTAGAAGTGCCATATGGAAAAACAGTTTCATCAAAGGTTACGTGGCGTGAAATGATGATTTTATTGGTGTTTAATTCGAGACAACGGTAACCACGATGGTTTGAGGCTTGACCCAAATAGATAGAGGGTGTGGCGCGTGGTTCAAGCTTGTGATTAGGATATAAGTGAGGGTAACATAAGCAGCCAAATGTGCGTATAAGGCTATAATCCGGGTTTTGGCCAAATAGTCGGGTGTAAGGGATTTCGTTGGCAATAGCAGTTGAGGGCAAGATATTGAGTAAGTGAACAGTCATATTGAGAGCTTCAACCCAAAATGTTGGTGGAAGGTTGGCTTGAAAAAGCAATGTCCGAATGAGATTATTGATGGTGCGAACCATCCGTTCAGACTTGCCATTTTGTTGTGATGTTTTGGGGCATGAAAAGCGAAAGTGAATGCCATTGTCGGCAAAAAGTGTATGTAGGTTACGGTTGTCAAATTCACCGCCATGATCACACTGAAACGACCGGATTTCACAATTAAATTGAGTGTGAACGTAATTACGAAATATTACAAATTTAGACAAAACATCAGATTTGTTAATTAAAGGATAAACCCAAACAAAATGCGAATAATGATCTAAGAACAATACATAATATTTGAAACCTGAAAGACTCGGAATTGGTGAAGTCCATACATCCGAGTGAATGATGTCAAAACAAGCGTTAACGACAGTATTGGAACTAGCAAATGGAAGTCTAACGTGTTTGCCAAGCTGGCAGGCATGACAAAGCACAGGAGGCTTCTCTTTATTACATGAAATGAAATTATTTGAAACTAGACGACGTAACACTTCGCTTCCTGGATGTCCAAGACGCTGATGCCACGTATGTTGACTGACTAGGAGAGCTTGAGGAATGGGGGACGGGGCTGTGACCGGATAAAGGTCCCCCGTGCTGTCACATCGGAGAAGCACCCGACGTGTCATGAAATCTTTAACAGAAAATCCAAAAGGATCAAATTCAACGGTGCAGTTATTTTCACGGACAAACTGACGAACAGATATTAAATTTTTGACAATATGGGGTGTAATTAGAACATTATTTAGGTGAAGGGGTCGAAAAGGAGTTGGCAAAATGCTATGACCCGTATTGGTGACAGGAATAGAATGCCCATCACCAACCGAGACAGACGGATACATGCAAGTATTAAAAACATTACTAAGACTATTAACTGAAGCATTAAGATGTGAGCTCGCACCTGTGTCCATGTTCCAATTTCCCGAAGAAGGATCCGGACGAGTCATGGCATTAAAAGCATTTGGTAATTTTGTCTCCTGTCTCGGAATATTATTAGACATCGACTGCCCGACACCCAACTGTCCAAGAGTAGTGTTAACTGGACTGGTTACCTGATGTTGGCCCATTAAAGAAACATGTTGGCCTGGTTGTATATTAGTTACACCATAGGTGCCCATTAGTGATGCATTAGTGGGTTGCCAAAGGGAAAAGCCTGGTGGGCTTGTGTGACTAAAAGCGGGTTGGGCCACAATATTAGCGCATGGGTATACCACATGACGTGGGGTAGTGGCATTCGCAGGAGTAACATTTGACTGCCCTAATGTTCCACTGCCATTATATCCTAGTTGAGTCAACAATGTTTGTTGAGTATGAATTAAAGTCATCATTTGGGAAGGTGTTAACTGATGAGGGTTTTGGGGCATGATGAATGAAGGTAGTGTGTAGAGTAGGTAACAGAAAACAAAAAGTGGAGTAAAGTCTGATGTACCAGGAACTTTGCAAGGATTGTGGTTTGTAACAAAAACCACCACGTAACCAAGCAAACCAATACTACAACTATGACGATAGGATTGTGACCAAAGCACAAATTACCACAATAACAAAACTTGTTACCGCGAACAAGTAAACTTAGGCGTAACCTAGCACGCTGAATCAGTAACAATAAAATACGATCGTGACCTAGCACGACAGAAACCAAACAAAAACGTGGATCGATGACCTAGCACCGATCACCAACGTGTAAAAGGATGGGATTCGTGATTAGGGCTGGAAAGGAAAAACGGGATTTTTTTTTTTTTTTTTTTTTTTTTTTTTTTTTTTTTTTTAGGGTTTTGTGGATCGAATAAAGAGGCTCGATACCATGAAGGATATTAGGATGAATATGAAACTGTTTATTGATTTGTGTCCCTACATACAAATGAGGACACTAAATATATGGTTTACAATGTGAGCTAAATAAGGTAAATGTATAATCCCTATAATCAAGACAATCAATCACATTAAGATAATTACACAAATCATGCTAATCAAGAGAATATTTGGTCTAACAGGTATTATGGGACTGCGTCAGGTGTGTTTGTTAATGGATTTCTTCATTGGAAACTTGACAGACATTCTAAACCGGTTATTGTTGCTTTTAGTTTAGCAGATGAGATGTTAAGTAAACTGCCGTCACCCAATTTCTATAATGAAGCTACCAAGTTTGTCGCACTTGGTGAAAAGCTTGCTATATTCAATGAAGATAAAGGTGATGTGTGGCTGATGAATGAGTATGGGGTAGAGAAATCTTGGACAAAGATTGTAGTCCATGGATTTAATGAAATTCCAATAGTTACACACAAGGTTTTTTATGACAACGGGAAAGTTCTGTTTCTAACAAGCGATCTACTGTTGATATATGATGTTGAAGAACGAACTTTCTGTAAAAGTGTTGATATTTCTTATATGAATATCAGTTATTTTATGAGTGCTTACACGGAAAGCCTCGTCTCACCAAAATTCAGCAGTGCCAAATAGAAATCGTCAAATTTAACGGAAGAATAATGCATAGATGTGAGGTTCAAGGGTGTTTATTAGTTTTGAAGTTTGCATTGAACAATTTGTTTGAGTTGAATTCATCTTGAGATCGTTGTCAAGTTTTTTTTCCTTGTTTGAATTATTGGATTGTTAGGTGCATTATTTTTCCTTGTGTTATTATTGAATATGGATGCTTTAGGATGTTATGTATGTTGTACTTGATCCTTGATCTCATCATGTACATTGTTTAGAATTTAGACGTGCTTCTCCCAGCTACAACCCATAAAGATTGTTAAAAGACAGAATACTCATCAAATATATCAAAAATAAACGAACAAACGGTGTACCGTAAACTTAAACAGGAACACCATTCAGTTCAAGTAAATATCCAACACCTGCCACATAGTGTCTATAACGGTTCACAATTAAGCAGCCAAAGGGCCTAGTTTAAACTACAACCAGTTGAATATAGAAACAGGAGGTTCCGATAAAGACAAACGAAAGGACAGTGCCAGCTGAAAGTTGTAATAAGCTGCAATTCAATGAAGCTATCTCTTCTTTGTTCCTCCCTTGCCAGATTTTGAAGGTGCAGCAGCAGCAGCATTTGATGTAGATGATGCAGCTTCTTGTTTCTTCACTCTACCAGGGTGTCGAGGAACCAATTCAGCAAATACGAAGCATCAGCTGTTTTTCTACAACATTTTTCCAAAATTACTACACAGGCTAAGGTAGAATCTCAAAACTTGATATGCTACGTATACCAAATAAATGTACTGTAGAACTTAATTTGCAGGGTAAAATATCTCTGCTCCTTCCAAAGCATATAAAAAGTAAATATTATGCAGAGTATTTGTTTATCATCTTTTTAACCTGAACTGGTCACTCCAAAAAATTTCATATCATCTAAATAACGTACAAGCAGAAAGGCTTGAATCAACATATAAGCCAAAGTTATGTCAATCGCTGAGTTCATTTAACAGACTCTCAAAACAGATGATCCCAAACAAATGTTAAACATCTACTACAGGCACATGGTTGATATGTGGGCAAAAATAATTCTGACCTTTGCCTTGTGAACATGAACTAAGATCATCAGACAGACAAAAATGTGCATTACAAGATATGACAACATTTAAAAGCGTCATTTCTTCAAGATTGACAAATCAAATTGAATTCTGATTCTCCATTATATGACTAGAATAGTGTCTACTAGTAATACTCAACAAGTTATTTGTACAGCTGTAAAACGAACATGCTCACATTCTATATTCGGCATTAATGCGTAGTTGTACACCCATTGACTGTTGGTGTGGAGAAATTGTTTTTGCTTTCTTCTTCTAGCAACTTGGACCGGAACATCAACTAAAGCTCAATGGCTTGTAAACATGGTAATTAACTTTACACATTTATAGCGTATCTATACTACTTATAAAGCCTCTATAGTCAAAGTGAAAAGTTGAGTGTTGAAAAATGGTCAAATGAGAGAGAAAAGTGAAATGTAACTTATTGTTGGAAAACACACACGCAGGAAACCCTTCCTCTCAAAACTACCAAAATACTCTCATATCTTCCCCCTATTCCCACCACCACTACTCCCACCAACACTACTCACGCCACCATTTGAACGCCACCATGATCACCCGACGCTACCACCATTGGACTCCCAAGACCACAGAAACCAACGTACCACCGAAGTTCACCCACCGTCATCCCACCACCACAGTAGCGATACGACCGAGAGGAGCCACCAAACCTACGACCATCAAACGGTAAAATGTTACCACGTATTTCTTAGGGATGTCAGGGTTGGGTTTACCTGAACTGTACCAAAACCCGATAAAGCTTATAGGGCCGGGTTGTTTGAAAAGGCTTACCGGGTTTGTTTGAGCCGAACCCGATAACCTGATATTGTTATAAGGTCGGGTTACGGGTTGAATAATTTATATTATCGAGTCAAACTGAAAACTCTAAATCTATTTTTAATGGTTTTTGCTAACGGCAACCATAAGAGTTGTGTTTAAGAAACTTTAATTTATTACAATTATTTGTAAGAATACAATTCAACCAATCACAATCAAGTGTCAATTGTGTATTCAATATTTCTAGTATTGTTTCCAATTTTTTTTTAAAGAATTATCATTGAATTAAAATCATTCATAGGTGATATTGTAATGAATATTATTTGCTTAACCTCAAAGCAAAACTCTTTTTTAATTAGTTAATTTAGGGTTTTCATAATGGGCAAATCGCATAAAAATGTATCCATCTTAGGTCCAATTTCAATTAAAGGTACTACTCTTTTTTTTTCTCAATTTAAGGTACCCGACTTTTTTTTTTGGCCGATTAAGGTTTTTTTCTAACTTTCGTTAACTATTTCGTTAGTAAATTACATAATTGGTCCTTGAGTTTGTATAGGCATTTCATGCTTAGTAAATTACATGATTTAGGTTTTTTTTTCTAACTTCCGTTAACTTTTTACGTTTTTCGTCCGTTTTTTTACGTTTTTGTCTGATTTTTTACGTTTTCTCCGTTTTTTCACGTTTTCGTCCGATTTTTTACGTTTTCGCCTGATTTTTCACGTTTCGTCTGTTTTTTACGTTTTTCGTCCGTTTTTTCACGTTTTCGTCTGGTTTTTTACGTTTTTCGTCCGTTTTTCACGTTTTCGTCCGGTTTTTCACGTTTTCGCCCGTTTTTCCACGTTTTCGCCCGATTTTTTTACGTTTTCGTCCGCTTTTTTACGTTTTCGTCTGTTTTTTCACGTTTTTGTCCCATTTTTCACGTTTTCGTCGGTTTTTTCACGTTTTTGTCGTTTTTTTACGTTTTCATCCGGTTTTTCACGTTTTCGTCCGTTTTTTCACGTTTTCGTCCGGTTTTTTACGTTTCCGTCCGGTTTTTCACATTTTCGTCCGGTTTTTCACGTTTTCGTCCATTTTTTCACTTTTTCTTCCAATTTTACACGTTTTCGGAAACGTGAAAAAACAGACGAAAACGTGAAAAATCGGACGGAAACGTAAAAAAAGACGAAAACGTGAAAAGACGGACGAAAACGTGAAAAAACGGACGAAAACGTAAAAAACGGATGAAAACGCGAAAAAACGAACGAAAACGTGAAAAAACGGACGAAAACGTGAAAAAAAGGACCAAAACGGGAAAAACAGACGAAAACGTAAAAAAAACGACGAAAACATGAAAAAACGGACAAAAACGTGAAAAACCGGACGAAAACGTAAAAAAAAACGATAAAAACGTGAAAAAACGGATGAAAACGTGAAAAATCGGACGAAAACGTGAAAAAATGGACGAAAACGTAAAAAAACGGACGAAAACGTAAAAAAAACCGGACGAAAACGTGAAAAAAACGGACAAAAACGTCAAAAAAAACGGGCGAAAACGTGAAAAAACGGACAAAAACGTGAAAAAACGGACGAAAAACGTAAAAAAACAGACGAAAACGTAAAAAATCGGGCGAAAACGTAAAAAATCGGACGAAAACGTGAAAAAACGGACGAAAACTTAAAAAATCTGACGAAAATGTAAAAAGTTAACGAAATAGTTAACGGAAGTTAGAAAAAAAACCTAAATCATGTAATTTACTAAACATGAAATGCCTATACAAACTCAAGGACCAATTATGTAATTTACTAACGAAATAGTTAACGAAAGTTAGAAAAAAACCTTAATCGGCCAAAAAAAAAAGTCGGGTACCTTAAATTGAGAAAAAAAAAGAGTAGTACCTTTAATTGAAATTGGACCTAAGATGGATACCTTTTTATGCGATTTACCCTTTTCATAATTCGGGTAATACGCACAGGAATCGAAAATCGAAAACCAAAACAGAACTGAATTAATATTCGGTTTTCGGTTTGAATATGGTTTTGTCAATCTAAACCGAAAACCGAACCAAAACCGAATTCATATAAATATATATTTTCTTTATATATTTCTATATATAAAATGACTACTAGAATTCTTTTATAGTATAAATATAACATTTTTTTAGGTTTGATTTTTTTTTTCTTTTTCTTTCCTAAAATTCTATATAAAATAAATAATTAATTAATTAAAATTAAATAAATTGGGTTACTCAGTTTGGTTTAATCAATGTAAAATTCGGTTCGGTTCAGTTTAGTTTTACTTGGAAAAAAAAAAACCGAATTATTGAACGGAATAAAACGAACAGCCCAATAACCAAACCGGTTAAGTAATTCGGGTTATCGGGTGGTCTAATAATAAAAAGCCCAAATCAACCCAACTCAATAACACATATTTTTCTTCTTCAGGGGAAAACTTTAGGGTAAGTGAATAGATTTGGTGAGGCAGGCGGCTGTACCATCATGGCAACAATAGAAGATCGAATAAGTTTATTACCAGACTGCCTACTCGTTGAAATCCTGTCTCGTTTAGATGACACAAAATACGCCATTAGAACAGGTACCCTTTCCAAAAGATGGCAGCATCTTTGGCCTCAGCTTTCTAACATTTTCTTTACACATGAAACTCGTCTTAACATCCCCCAATTCTATTCAACCCTCCAAAGAATCTTAAGAAGTCAGACCCATCAAGTCAATAAGCTCAAACTGCATGCCTATTACAACGACCGTACTGAAGTTAGCAATTGTATATTTAGTGCTATTAGTCGTAATGTTCAAGAGGTTGATTTTCGTATGACTCGCCAGCGGTATTATGGACCTGACCATTCTGTGACTCACATGAGGTATGTTTTACCTGACTTCTTTTTCACCTGTTCAAGTTTTATCCGTGTCCGTTTGTGTGGGGGCTTATTTGAACAAGCCGGTGTCATTAGTTGGGAAAACCTTAGGATTTTGCATATTAAAGCAACGGAAATAGACCAAAATATGTTTGAAAATATTTTATCCGGAAGTCCTCTTTTGGAAACTTTGGAGCTGTGTTTTTGCCGTGGAATTCAGTGGATTGATATTACTACTAACAAGAGTGTTAAGAACTTGGGGTTGAAGGATTGTATTGATATCATCCATATCAACGCTCCGTATATTTTGTCACTAGCAATCAAAGGACATGTGATGTTTACGGATCTTATGTTGCTAAATGTGTCTTCGCTAATTAACGTTGAACTAAATTATTCCACGGGCATGAAACAAATACGTGAAGAGCAGGAAGAGATGCTTAAAGGACATCTACTTAGCCTTGCCCATGCCAAGGAGGTTATAATTGGGAAATCATGTTTAGAGGTACATTCAACTTTCTTTTTATACTTTGCTAATTTTTGTGCTTGTTTTGATATGTGATTTGTAAAAACAATTTGTTATTGTAGAGTTCCCATTTCAATTCTCATTTTTCGTTATCTTTTTGTTGGCAGACTCTCTCTCGTTTAAAAGCTAAAGGTTTTGTAACTCCATCGAATTTGAAGGTTCTTGGTGAGATTGCTTCAGGTTGAGCGGAGACCGGAAAGAACTATTACTTGATCATGGTCCTAAAGGTGATGAAGTTAGTTGATTGATGGCACTTTAGTTCTTTGTTTAGGCTAGACAACATTCCGAATGCATTTAAATTAGTTACTCCATAGTGACTTCGATTTCGCTGACTCTAAACAAGGCTTGTGTTAACTGTAAAAAGCTAGTTATTGGCACGCTATTAAGAATCCTAGTCACAAGCTTATTAACCCTTGGTGCAAAAGTTGTTCTGTACTATATCTTATCTTTCATCTTAAGTTTTTGCTTATCAAGTTTGCTCTTGCTTGGCAATCATGTTGACAGATTTGATTGTGCTTATGTTTATTCTTTCTACGATGCTGGTTTATCATATGTCATATGCTCGTGTGAGCTTTGTTAAGCTTGATTGCGGTCATGTACTTGAAGGTTTGATTGTGGCCATGCACTTGAAGATGAAAGTACTCTCTTGAACATATTAATATGTGGTTAGATTAAGTCGCACCTTGTAACTTTTTTAACATATAAGAATAGGTTAGTGTGTGATGCTCGGTTGTGAACCTTCTTTCTTCACTCACAGATAACTGTTGACTTTTTTACTTTCACTGTCAAACTTAATGGATTTGAAATTTAACATTTCTATAATATGTAGCTCTACATTCTCGAAGTCTTTTTGCATAAAAATTATAGTGCTTATGCGTTTTAGAGTGGTTACATTTTTGCATAAAAAGTGACTAAGTTTTGACTAATATGTAATGCAAAAAAATAGTTAGTTTGACTCTTAAAAGTCAATGATAAGGAAGAGGAGTAAATCAGAAGTTATCTCTACACCCTCTGTACTTTCCATTATGGTAGTTTTGTCCATTCTATGTTCAAGGTCCATTTGCTAATGCTTACTAGTTGCTCCTCAAACACGTTTATAATAGTTTTGAAACTTTGTCAAGGGCGTTCTAGTGATTAATTATGCTCAATGTCAGCCTTCTGGTTTAGCATACATGGTCAACTTGTGTCACCCAGGTTAGTAATTTGGCCAAATGTCTGGTTGAGTTAGGGAACTGTTAATGAGTCGGGGTTGAAACATGTAAAGCATAAGTCTTGTTCAGGTTGGGCCGCAAACACACTCGATGTTTTCTCTTGTGCATGTATGTGGATGGAGCATACATAAAAATATTAGAGATTCTTGACCTGCAGAATAGTGCCAAGTGGTAGGGCGTAAGGATATTCATGTCGATTATAGTTTTCTGGATGATATTTAAATGAAATACTTTTCAGTTTTCTTGAGAGGCTTTGATTGGTTGTTTCGTATCACTCTTTAACAAGTACGGACATTGCTTAAGTAGCATCATTTGTTGATCAAACACTAGGGACCAGTTTAGATAGATCAGAGAGTACACAGAGCATTCTTGCTAGTTGCATTATAGTTACATTTGACTAGTTAACATATTTTATTTCATTAGTTGATTCAACGGGGAGGTAGGTGATTGGTCTGATAGCAATTCAGGTGAAGGGCTGAGATCGGGAGGTGATATCACTCGATCAAGACCTTTACTGGTGTTGTTTGACTTGTGAATCCTGATGAAAGATTACTTGCTTACCTTTGTTTGCCCAATGAAAGTGTCATGGGTCACTTGAGATGCAGTTGACTTTTACTTTAGATGTCAAGCCACAACAAGCATTATAAGGATTGTAGTACTTTGGATGTCATGCTATCCAAGCATTATTCTTACATTCAATCATCTTGACCATTCTTCATTATTATCACGCTTACTTGTGCAAAGTTTAAATATTCATATTTACATTCCAGTCTTGGTACTTGAAAGTTTGTTGCAAGAGGAGAGAAGTTCGGTGAAGTAATATGAGTATTTGAGTTTTAGTTTGGAAAGTGCTGATGTTAGTCTAGTTGAGCGAGTTTGTGGTCAGCGTTAAGGAGGTAGTGTGGATGTGGGTCGTGGGTTGCTGTGGGTAGTCGGGTTGCTGCGGGTCGTCGTCGGGTTGCTTCTAGTGTGTGGATGTCGGTTGTCGGGTTCTGTGGGTCGTCGAGGTCTGGGTCGTGGTGTTGCTTCCTGTGTAGATTTGAGAAGTGTTGCTATGGGTCATCGTTTTGCTTCTAATGTGGATTTTGTCGTCGTGTTGATGTGGATTTTCGAGTGAGTTGTTGTATGGCCTCTTCAAGACGATATGTGGTGTTTTTGGATCTAATACCCTCGGCCATGATGGAAGAGATCAATGAAAGCACCAATTGAGGTGTGTAAACACACGAACTTCTACCACGTTGGCCACTACTATGGTTGATGTTTCTATTCTTAACTTAATTAAAAGATAATATAACCTAAACAACATAATCTTTAAGATACTCAGGCTTGTTGATGTCTCTCTTGGGCTGTCGAAAGGCTTGTAATGCATTCTCGTTGGGTCAATGCTGATGTGAGGTTTTGGTTTCCTTTTTTCTGCTGATATGTATAAATCAAACGAGTGACCATACCAACAGGTTCCCTATGTTTTCCAGCAGCCTGCTTCCATCTAGCATTCCTTTTCCAGAAAGCAGTTGAGTTTGAGAAATGATGCATTTTCAAGTGCCAGGATGTCGATCTCTTGGTACTAACAGGGTTCAAAGTGGAAGACTTCCACTTCCTTGTCTTTAATCCATTATGGACCTAACGAGTGTAAGAGACAAAAGAAAGTAAATGTTATTCGAAGTTAACAAAAGATCAAATCCATATTTCTATGAGTAAAAAAATAAAATAAAAGACCAACCTTGGAAAGTGAAATGCGCGTTTTTCTGATGGCCAGCTCTCCATTAGTGAGGTTACAACAGCATGGTCAACTTTTTGGTAGCCACAGTCAATGATGCCTCCCAAACCGGCTTGTCGTATACAAAACATCACCGATTCTTGGATAGGATATCTTCCTAAATAGGGATTGAGACAGCACCTGCTCCCCCCCTCCAATACGTCCAATCGATTTATTATTTATCTTACAAAATTTAAGCCTATTATCCAACTATAGCCATATAACCCCCAACCTTTAGATAACAAAAGAATTGATAAGCTTGACACCATTTCAAACAAAAGGTTTTCGTCTAATATTTTTTTAATTACATAAATGGTCCCTGTGGTTTATCAGGTTACACGGATTTAATCCTTAGACTTTATTGTTTGCGGATCTTCTTTATGTGGTTTCGACCCGTTATGAGATTGGTCCTTTGACCAATAATTCATTTAGTTGACTGTTAACTTGAAGGGTATTTTGGTATTTTTCATGTATTATATTATTATGAGTTAATTACTTAAATGGTCTATGTGGATTGTTGAGTTTAACAAAAATGGTTCTCTTATACTTTTTTTTTCCCGGATCCCCTCCATGTGGTTTTGACCTGTAACGGGTTTGTTTCCTGTGGTTTGACTGGTTTAATGAAACTGATCCCTAGACTTTTACACTTAAGTCCATGAAATTAAATTTTAAGATTTGCCTACTTTTAAATGTTTAAGGTCTAATTGTAAATTCTATTAACCAATCAAATATAACGTTTATTTACATTAAAGTCCGTTATTTTTATTTAAAAAAAAAAAAAAAAAAAAAAAAAAAAAAAAAAAAAAAACTCAAAAGGCCATGCGAATTTTCATTTTGTTTTTCACCAAAAAGAGAGATATGGTTCGTGCATGTTGAGGAATTCCTGGGTGGCTTCCCTGATAAGTTTTTCATTTTTGAGTTTATTTTCCTAAATATTGTTTTATTTTTCTTAATTGTTTTTGTAAAATGACTATTGTAGACACTCTGAAAATTCTTCATTTACTTTTTGAAGGGGTTATTGAGGGTCTATTTCAACTCGTAATTATTAGAGTTTATAGATATAGATATAGATTCTCTTCCCTAGGATTGTAAGGCATCAAACGGGCTTTGAGATATTGAATCAATTGGGTCTACTTCAAACCCGTGCATTCTATTATATATTTATAACTTTAACAATTATATAAGGTAAATTGCAAAAGTCGGTTTGGTCAAATTGCATGTTTCATCTTTATAGTTTGGAAAGTGCAAGCGGTCTCTTCGGAAGAAAACATTGGATCTGATTTTCTCTTTATTTTCTTTTTAAATAAAAAAAAGAGAAAAGTCTAAAATACATCCTTGTGGTATCCCAAAATCCCGTTTTTCATCCTTTTTCTTTTTTTGGAACAAAACCATCTCTCCGTTAATAAAGTTGGCACAAATACATCCCTCAGTTAGTAATATCAGTTACTATGGACTAACGATGCAAATGATTTTCCGTTATCTCCTAACAAGAGTTAAAATAGTTGCATCGTTAGTCCTCATTGAGTTAAAATATTTGCATCGTTAGTTCTCATTGACTATAGAGTTAAAATATTTGCATCGTTAGTCCTCATTGAGTTAAAATATTTGCATCGTTAGTCTTCATTGACTATAGAGTTAAAATATTTGCATCGTTAGTCCTCATTGAGTTAAAATATTTGCATCGTTAGTCCTCATGGACTATTCTTACGTTTTTATCATTTTTCGTCCGTTTTTATATGTTTTCGTCCGTTTTTCTCATGTTTTTATCAGTTTCTTTCGTTTTTCTCACGTTTTTATCCACGCTCATACAGTTTTACTCGTTTTCGTCTATTATTCTACGTTTTCATCCGTTTTTCTTATATTTTATCCGGTTTCATCCATTTATATATATATATAATATGTATGAAAACGGATAAAAATATAGGAAAATAGATGAAAACGTATGAAAACTTGACATTTGATAAAAGTGTTTCTAAATCGATTTTAAATCACGATTTTGACCCCTTTCTAGTCCGAATAATCAAAAGTATAAAACACGAAAGTTGTCCGGAATAATGTATTACATTAAGGCGCGTGAGATTTTAACCTTAAATTGCAAAACAACGACTGTTTACTACCAAAACTTAAGCGGTTATGAATTTGGTCGAAAACCACTTAAGTTTTGATAGTAAACAACTACTCCCTCCGTCCCAAAATTATTGTCTCCTATTGACTTTTTCGGTCTTTCTTTCTCAACTTTGACTATAAATATTTTCGTTTGTGTTATACAATTTTTGATAAAAATTATACCAAATGAAAATACATTCAAAACTCAATCCATTCATATATTTTGTATCAAGTATTATGTAATATAAACAAAAATATTTAAGGTCAACGTTGAAAAGTAAAGACCGAAAAAGTCAATAGGGGACAATAATTTTGGGACGGAGGTAGTACTGTTTCGCAATTTCAAGTTAAAATCTCGCATGTCTTGTTGCAAAATATTATTCCGAAAAACTTTCGTGTTTTACACTTTTGATGATTCAGACCAGAAAGGGGTCAAAATCGTGATTTAAAATCTATTCAGAAACATTTTTATCAAATGTCAAGAAAAACGGACGAAAAATGATAAAAACGTAGGAATAGTCAATGAGGACTAACAATGCAAATATTTTAATTCAATGAGGACTAACGATGCAAATATTTTAACTCTATAATCAATGAGGACTAACGATGCAAATATTTTAACTCAATGAGGACTAATAATGTAAATATTTTAACTCTATAGTCAACTAGGACTAACGATGCAAATATTTTAACTCAATGAAGACTAACGATGCAAATATTTTAACTCTATAGTCAACGAGGACTAACGATGCAAATATTTTAACTCAATGAGGACTAACGATGCAACTATGTTAACTCTTGTTAGGAAATAACGGAAAATCATTTGTAGCGTTAATCCATAGTAACTGATATTACTAACTAAGGGATGTATTTGTGCCAACTTTACTAACGGAGGGATGGTTTTGTTAAAAAAAAAAAGAAAAGAAAAATGATGAAAAACGGGATTTTGGGATACCACAAGGATGTATTTTGGACTTTTTTCTTAAAAAAATAAAAATAAAAATAAAAATAAATATAAATAAATAAACTCTTTACCAAATCAAGAAAACCAAGTCATCTTCACAAAACCCAAAATCAAACAACAGTAAAAAATCATCAAAAACCCTAACCACCTTCGGCCATCGCCGAGCAACTTCTGTCCACCGTTGGCCACTCCTTTATCCTTTTACCCGTTTTAATTTTTCTCAAATCTAGGGTCTTTGGTTTATATTGCTTTTTTGGGGGTTGAAAGGCTGCTGATTTTTTTTTTTTTTTTCTTTTGGGTTTCTAAAGTGGCTACTGTTTTAGTGATAAGTTATAGAGGTTTATATATATATATATAACAATGACAACAATCCCACAGGATATCATCACCAAGCACATTCTATACCGTCTCCCAGCCAAATCCGTAGGTCGTTTTCGGTGCGTTTCAAAGGAATGGCTATCTCTACTTACAGAACCCCGATTCATCCAAACTCATCAAAAAACACTTAACAGAAATCACTTCTTCTTCAGGCCTAACGGTGCTCCTTTCAATGATTCACTTCATTCAGCCCCATATAATGAAGAAGTGTCGACACTAACCAAGTTTCGCTTTCCACTTTATCAAATTCAGTTTATACAATCTTCTTTCAATGGTCTTGTTTTAGCTTTTGCTTATAAAAACCCCAAGGGCTTTGGTACCCATCTCATTTTAAACCCAACTACTAAAGATTATGTGCAATTGCCAAAATCAAGACTTGAAGAAATTTACGATATAAAAGGATTTGGTTACGATTCCGTATCAGATGATTACAAGGTTGTTATGATCAAGTTTGATAATAATAATATCAAAAATAATGTGCCTTTCAAAAAAAAACAAAATATATATATCAAAAATAATGTGGATGTATATAGCCTTAAGACTAATACTTGGAAGCACTTGAGTGATTCACCTTATGATGATTATATAAGTTATAACGGTCCGTCCTCAGGTTTGTTTGCTAATGGATTTCTTCATTGGATTTGTAACATTCATTCTAAACCGGTTATTGTTGCTTTTAGTTTAGCCGATGAGAAATTAAGTGAAGTGCCGCTACCCAATTTGTATACTGAAGTAGATATCCTGTCTGATGAAGATACCTTTTTTGTTGCACTTGGTGAAAAACTTGCTTTCTTCAATGATGTCAAAGGTGATATTTGGCTAATGAATGAGTATGGGTTACAGAAATCTTGGACAAGGATTGTAATTCATGGATTTAATGAAATTCCATCGGATAGAAGTTTTTTTTATGACTACGGGAAACTTCACTGTCTAACTAGCAATCTATTGTGGATATATGATGTTGAAGAACAAACTTTCTGTAAAAGTGTTGATATTTCTAATATGAATATCTGGCGTTTTGAAGGGGGTTATGCGGAAAGCCTCCTCTCACCAAAATTCAGCAGATCCACATAGAAATCGTCAAATTCAATGGAAGATAAATGCATAGATGTAAGGTTCAAGGATGTTGTATTGAAAATTTTGTTCTGAGTTGAATTCATCTTGGATTTGTTAGGTGCATTAGTTTTCCTTGTTTTTATTAAATATGGATGCTTAAGATGTTATATATGCTGTACTTGATCCTTGATCTCATCATGTACATTGTTTAGACTTGTTTCCCAATTTGGTTTCAAAATCATGCTCTAATGGAAGTTATTTAAGTTAAATGGTTCTTTTATGGCTTCATATACTAGCTAGTGTTCTGTTTCTGTGTATGCATTTTCAAACTTTGCAATTTTGGGTATTCAGCAGCAGCAAGACGTGTTGAAGAGATTGAAGATGATTGTTATGAACATAGGCCACGGGTGATGGGCGGATTGATTTGTTTGGTCACACACTTATTTTATCTTTCGCTTACTGTGAAATTGATCTTTTTCTATAGTGCTTCGCAGAGCCCATAATTACCATAGCTCCTATTGTTTGCTATCTACTGAACACAATTCAAAGATTTATCCCTGCCATAATCTTTGATTACCAACAAACGAGTACCCTATTACTAACGATAGAAGTTTTTGAGAGCTTAATTTTATGTTTTGTAGATAATCATCCATTTTAATTAGATAAGATTCAGTTGTATTTGGGGCCGGACTGATTGTTTAATCAACTTATTAGTTTGTGAAACTCAAAAAATATGGTCTTAGGCCTACAATGGCATTTTCAAATCAATAAACTCAGGTTTGTATTTGCTTCATGCTCTAGTTTGGGACTGAATGTAGGTGCTCTTTGAGATCATTTTATATTCTGATTTTGCCATGGTTACACCCAGTTAAGGCCTGGCAGAGAATAAGGATCTCAAATGTCAAAGATTTGCTCACATTATTCAAAGGTTTCACTTGACAATTAAGTTCTAGTTGTTCACATTTTCTTAAAGCTCATCATATTTTTCATGTAGGAATTTCTCATGAGTGTTGACAAGGGTTGGTATTTGCTTAAAATTAACTTAAACCTGTAATCATAATTTAGAAGTTGAATTTTACTACAAAAGTAAAAAAATTTATATGAAAATTTCCACAACTTAATAATACAACAAAAGAACAAACGGGTACCATAAACTCAAACAAGAACTCCATTCAGGTTAAGTAATATCAAACACCTACCACATAGTAAGTGTCTATAACGGTTCACAATTAAGCAGCCAAAGGGTCTAGTTTAAACTACAACCAGTTGTGTATATAGGAACAGGTGGTCCCAATAAAAACAAAAGAAAAGGAAGTGCAAACTGAATGTTGTGAAAGCTGCAAAACTAACGGAGCTATCTCTTCTTTCTTCCACCCTTGCCAGATTTCGAAGGTACGGCAGCAGCATTTGAAGTAGATGATGCAGCTTCTTGTTTCTTCACTCTACCAGGGTGTCGAGGAACCAATTCAGCAATACGAATCATCAGCTGTTTTTCTGCAATATTTTTCCAAAAATACTACATAAGCTAAGGTGGAATCTCAAAACTTGATATGCTACATGCTATACCAAATAAATATGCTGCAGAACTTAATTTGCAGGGTAAGATATCTATGTCCCTTCCAAAGCATATAAAAAGTAATTAATTATGCAGAGTATTTGTTCATCGTCTTTTTAACGTGAACTGGTCACCCCAGGTTTTTTCATATCATCAAAATAACATGCAAGCAGAAAGGCTTGAATCAACATATAAGAGAAAGTTTTGTCAATCGCTAAGTTAATTTAACAGACTCTCACAACAGAGGATCCCAACAAAAGCTAAACATCTACACTACTACACTACAGGGCACAGGCACATGGTTGATATGTGGGCAAAAATAATTTTGACCTATGCCCTTGTGAACCTGAACTAAGATCATCAGACACACAAAAATGTGCACTACAAGATATGACAACATTTAAAAGCATCATTTCTTCAAGATTGGTGGATCAAATTGAATTCTTATTCTCCATTGTATGACTAGAAGTCTAGAATAGTGTCTACTAGTAATACTCAACAAGTTATTCGGTCAGCTGTAAAACGAAAATGCTCGCATTCTATATTTGGCATTAATGCGTAGTTGTACACCCATTGACCGTTAGCGTGGAGAAATTGTTTTTGCTTTCTTCTTCTAGCAACCACTTGGACTGGAACATCAACTAAAGCTCAGGGGTCTGTAAACATGGAAATTAACCTTACACATTGATAGCATATACTTTGTTAAGTTGCCCTACATAGATGATGTAAAGAGAATAAAACAAGTGTTTCTAATTACTATAGTCCTAGTACAGAAAGTACCAATGAATTAAAAATCATTCTTAAAGTTAATCAAATTGCAATCGCAAAGGCGTTATGGCCTTGTGGTGGAGCCAAACTCTGAAGGCACTAAACTCTATTGATGAAATTTGTAGGACCTATGGGGAGTCAGAGGGCTATGTTAACAAAGTTTTACACACAAAGCCTGCCTTGCTTTCTATATAGGCATTATGACTAAGTGTCACATGAATCTTCTTATCTTCTGGAAGATTAATGCAGGATCTTGGTTCAAGAAGTCAAAGGTAAACAAGCGATCCTAGATTTTGCAGGTTCAAAGAATACGTTGTGGTATCTCTTAATATTATTATTATTATTATTATTATTATTATTTTTCCTTTCAAAACTAAGTTATGCACTTCACACTAAAAATCTAAATTCATATATGTATTCAGCTTCTGTATCGTTTTTATTACACTCCACCCTGGCTCATGCATATTTCCTCCAAAAAACGATAATTTTTTTGCAATATGGGACTTGACACAAATTTCAATATCTAAAACACCCCTAAAAGAAGAAAGATATATATAAATGCTCATTGACCACAACCAAAGTCTTGCAATCTTTTTAAAAGGAGGTATATGAAAGAACATCGCGCCCATATCTACCATTCTAAAATGTAAAGTCTAGTGCACTAATGGTATTAAGATTAAGTCTGATAATATAAGATTAAAAAATAATAATAATAATAATAATAATAATAATAATAATAATAATAATAATAATAATAATAAATAAATAAATAAAAATAAACAAACCCTACTAGCAGCATGTTCCACAAAGTCGCGTTAGTTAGATTTGGTTTCTTGGCAGGCAACCATTGTGGATAATCAAAAGGTATAAACAAACTAAATAAATTGGAGGACCAAGAGAAGAATGCTTACTGTTTGCAATAAGGGGATTGTTTAAAGTTCCATCTGGTCTTTTCAGATTAACCCTCACCCTCCCTACTTGCATGTAATCCCTTGGATATGCTTTATCAATCTTCACAACCATTAAACAAAACTTTAGAAGTATATAAATTACGAAAAGCGAAAAATTAAAATGCATTCTTCACTACAAGAAAAATAGATTCTCAATGTTTAGATCAAACATATCCATTGTTACAAACCTATAACTCAAACCCAATATGTCTATCTGTGTGAGATTTCATAGAAATCAGTTAATACTATCCAAACCAAAGTTATTATTAAAAAACTACACAATTATACAACAAGAAGGAAGTGATTAGCATTGCATTTTGAAAGTGACTAACATCAGAAATATTACGTTTTTTGATAACAAATAATCAAGTTCCTAGAGTGTAAGTAAACTGAAACTAGTTCTAATTATTTCTAAGTTGACTAATAACTTCTAAAATAATCGATTCACGAATATCGGCAACAAAACTAGTTCTAAATTATTGGATTATCGCAACTTCAAACAACATCCAAACAGTGTTACATGCACCAGATTTTAAGGAGGTGTTTCATGTTTGGATTGCTTAGTTTTTCTGGTCATGCTTCTGCTTAATGCTAATGGTGTTTAGGTTTACTTATTTTGTAAAAAAAAATTGAAAGAATACGCTAAAACTAATTATTTGCTGAAATTTTTCAAAAACCTGAATGTAGTTTAATTTCAGCAAAAATTAAAGGCCCTCGGTACCAAAATATACTTCCACTCCATTTCCATCCTTCCAACTGACCCAACACCTTTACCCCCGTCATCCCTCACCATTTACTTATACCCTGCCCACTTAAACACACACAAAACGTGCTTTCATTACACCCAGGGACCAGAATCTGCTTATTTGAAAATAGGCAGTTTCAAAACGCAATACAGCCCCTAACTATTAATACATATCACTTTCAAAACGAAATACAAACTCTAACTTTATTTAAAAAACACACCAAATACGTTGAGAGTTTAAATTTCCAGAAAAATTAGCTACATTAAAATGCCAATTCAATTTTATAAACAATTAGACGTGAAGGCATTGTCTTTTAAAAGAGACCATGATCAGAACTATTACATCAACTTTCTAGTGTTTGGATACACCAAGACTAAGGGTGTGTTTGTTTAAGCTTATTTGTGGACTTATGTGATTTCGGCTTAGGCTCTAATTTTTCGGCTTATGAGCTTATTGTGATATAGTAAAGTTATATAAGCCCCCATAGGTGTCAAAAATAGTTGGAGCTTATAAAAAATAAGCCGAAACCAACAAACTCCCTCTAATTGTAAAAGTATCTGACTATGACAACATCCAAACACTATCGATATGAGCTCATTGTGATACAGGTGGTGTTTGTTTCGGCTTATGGCTTATTTGGTTTTGGGCTTATGTTTCATAAGCTCACTTTTTGTGGCTTATTTTGAATCTTTTAAGTATCTTATGTTATAATAAGATTATTACATAAGCCGAAAAGTTTGAAAATAAACCACAAAAAGTGAGCTTATGGAACATAAGCCGAAAACCAAGTAAGCCATAAGACGACTATATTAAGCTTAAACAAACACCCCCTTAAACAACACCCTCTAATTCCATATGACATAAAATGCAAAATTTATAAAACTAATAATATATAAAAAAAAGAAAAAAAAGGGACCTCAATAGCAAAAGGGATTTTGAGATGACCACAACAATCACCAATTTCCAAAGCGGTTGGATTGTCACAAGCTTTAGAAGAAGGGATTTTTCTGCCTTGAGCTATTGTCTTCTTTGAATTCATATAAACCGGGTACAATATTTTCCATGTCTTGAAATTAGGTGTTGTGCTTCCATCCATCATTATTATTCCACCTGTTCATTAATTCATTCATTAATTTATAAACCGATCCAGATCCACAAAATAAATAAGAATTTGTTTGATGATTTACCTAACAGTTGTTTGTTTGTTTCAGTGGGGGATCGATCTGTTTGTGACCAAATATACTCTTAATCGGTTGAGAGAGACCATGTTTTGTATTGGGCTCAAATATACTCTTAATCGATCTGCAATGAACATGAGATCATGAGATCTGTTTGTATTGGGCTCAAATATACTCTTAATCGGTTGAGACCATGTTTTGTTCCGGCTAAAAAAAGGGTAAAAAAACACACGGTTTTTAAAATCGGGTTAACTGCCCGTCGGGTTTTGAGTGTATCGAATCAACCCGGTTTTTGAAACCAGGTTGGGTTTCGTTTTTTCTAAAAAATTTAATAAAAACCCAGGTTGACCCGGTCAAAATAATAATAATAATAATAATAAATTGAAAACCGGGTTGACCCGACTGTCGAACCGGTTGACCCAGTGCCCAGTGACTCGACCGGGTCGATTTCAAACCCGGTTTACAAAACATTGTTTTTATCTCACATAGACAAGTTAAGTAAAGGTTAATCTTTTTAAGGGGTATTTGTTTAAGCTTATATGTCAGCTTACGAGCTTATTTGATTTCAGCTTATATTACATAAGGTTCAATATTTTGGCTTGTTTTGTGATTTTTGGGCTTATACAAGCTTATTATATCATAATAAACATATATACGCTCATAAGTGTCGAAATAGGCCAGAAAATTAAGGCCTATGTTACATAAGCCGAAATCAAATAAGTTTATAAGCCCACATATAAGCTTAAACAAACACTTTTTTAGTATTGTTTGCATCAAACGTGTATTGACTTGATTACTGGAGTATCATATTTTAATGATAATTGTTAGCATTACGTCATTTTAACCGATTGTATTAAAGCGTAGTCAAAATGATATTAGAAAATAGTTTTAGTTTATTTTGTTAGACATTAGCATCGCACATATTTTATTTTCTTATCTTTTTTATTTAAGGGTATTTGTTTTTGACTAATTTTTGTGATCATCAAAATATATTATTTGGTTCACTTTTCATGATTTTATTTTTATTTTTATTTTATTATTATTATTATTATTATTATTATTATTATTATTATTTCTTTTTCTTATAAACTTATTTTTTAGAGTATATTAAATGCATGTTTGGTGAAAATGATTGTTATTGTTATTGAATAGACGAATGAGATTAATGCATTTGTCAAGTTTAAAAACAAATTGAAAACAGTTAAAGAGAGGTTGAAAGAGTGGCATCACCAATGGTGAATCTAACAGAAAGGTGTTACAAAAGAGTTGCTCTCCATACTTGATGATATTGATAGACAAATAAAAGAAGGTAGATGCAGTCAACTAAGGATGGAGGCGATAATTGATACAAAGAAAAAGCTTTTGGAGGTAGAGAATATACAACGATTAGATGATGCCCAAAAGCTTAAGAAAAAATGGGAAGTGGAAGGGATGAAAACTCGAAATTCTTCCATCGTTTGGTGAAACAGCAAAGGCGGCAAGACACGTGGACGGGCATTATGGTTGAAGGAAATTGGATTAATGAGCCGGCTGAGGTAAAAAATCAGTTCTTTAACTTTTATAAAGATAAATTTAAAAGGTTTAAAGGTGTTGCAATAGCTAATCCAAGCGCTCGGTATAAGCATTTATCTAATAGCAGTTGTGAGAAGCTCGTCTCGACTTTATCTATGGAAGAAATTAAAATTGCTGTATGGTCGTGTGGAGGAGATCGAGCCCGGTGTCCGGATGGTTTTTCATTCAAGTTTGTGAGAAAATTTTGGGATATTTTGAAGAATGACATTTACGGGTTTATAGATGATTTTTTTCAAAAATGGTGTAATCCCAGTTGGTTGCAACTCATCATTCATCACATTGGTGCCTAAAGTAAGTAATTTCATTTTTATTAAAGAATATAGACCTATAAGTTTAATAGGTTTGCAATACAAAATTATTGCAAAACTGTTGGCTAATAGATTGTCGGAGGTCATTGATGGGGTTGTTAGTGCGGAACAGTCGAGGTTTATAAAAGATCGCCAAATTCTTGATGGCCCGTTAGTGGTGAATGAACTTATGACTTGGTATAAAAATAAGAAGAAGAAGTGCATGATTTTTAAGGTGGATTTCGATAAAGCTTATGACTCTATAAGTTGGGAATATTTATTACACGTTATGATGTTCATGGGGTTTTCTAAATGGATAGGGTGGATTAAGGCTTGCCTTTTATCGTCTCGAGTGTCTATAATTGTTAATGGAAGTCCAACCAAAGAGTTCTCAATGGGTCAAGGTTTGAGACAAGGGGATCCACTGTCACTGTTTTTGTTTATCATAGCTATGGAGGGCTTACATGTCGCAATGGAAGATGCGGTAGCTCATGGTCTATTTCAAGGTGCTCATATCGGCTATAATCATCTCGATGTATCGCATTTATTTTACGCGGATGATGCGGTATTCTTAGGTGAATGGGATGTTGACAACATAAAAAATCTGATTGTTATCCTTAATTGCTATTTTCTAGTATCAGCATTACGTATAAATCTTGCAAAATCTAGTCTATATGGTGTTGGGGTAGGACGACACGAAGTAGATCAGATGGCAGGATTAACGGGCTGTGCGGCAGGCTCAGTTCCTTTCCGATACCTGGGGCTTCCGGTGGGCAATAATATGCGGAGTACTGTTAACTGGCAGGGAGTTACTCAACATTTTAAAAACAGGTTAGCTACATGGAAGACTAAATTGTTATCAATTGGTGGTAGGTTTACTTTAATCCGATCCGTTTTAGGGAGCTTGGGTATCTATTATATGTCTCTTTTCTGAGTGCCTGAATCAATTATTAAATGTTTGGAACGTCTCCGTGCTTAATTTTTTTGGGGAGGGAGTGAGTAAGAAAGGAAGATTGCATGGGTGAAATGGGATGTTGTGTTAAATTCAAAAGACAATGGAGGGCACGGAATCAGAAGTTTAAAGGCTTTTAACTTAGCTCTATTGTATAAATGGAGGTGGCGGTTTGTGAATAACCCGGATGCCATTTGGGTTAAGGTGATTCAAAGTATCCATGGAAGTGATGGGGGTATCGGGGCATCATATAGTAACCATTCTAGAAACAGTATTTGGGGAAGTATTGTGAAAGTGGTGAATCAAATGCATGCCAAAGATATTATTCAAATTGGATCCATGCACATGCGCCTAGGAAATGGGAGGCACATTCGGTTTTGGGAGGACGTTTGGTTGGGGGGAAAATTGTTGAAGGAGTCGTTCCCTAGGTTGTTTGATTTAGAAGCTCGAAAGGGTTGCTACATTGTAGACCGATTTATTAATGGCGTTTGGTCTTGGGAATGGAATAGGCCTATGCGGGAGGGTAGTAGAACTTCTCATCACTTGCACGAGTTACTGGAGATGTTAACAAACGTTCAGATGGTTGACAAAGATGATTCTTGGGTGTGGAAGCTATCTAAGGATGGGGGTTACTCAGTTAAATGTGCACGTCAGATTATTGATAACTCTTTGCTTGCAACAGGTCAACAGGTTACTCGTTGGTATAGGATAGTTCCTGCTAAGGTAAACATTATGTGTTGGCGTGCGATTCAAAACATGCTCCCAACTAGAAGTCAACTAGCAGTGAAGGGCATCGACATTCCTTTAGTTTTATGTCCGTCTTGCTTGTCAGCTATCGAAGATGTTCAACATGTGATCTTCAAGTGTGATGTAGCGGTTGAAGTATGGAAAAAGGTGGCTATTTTGCTTGATCTTCAGATTCCGGCTATAGATGATATTACGATGTTGTTAGATTGGGCGGAAGCTTCTATTTCAGATGCAAAGAAAAGAAAGGTGGTGAGTGCGATCATATATACTACGATATGGATGCTTTGGCGGTTTAGAAACAATATCATTTTTCAGGATCCGAAAATGAAGAAAAGTCATATTTATGATAACATAGTCATTCATTCTTTTGATTGGTGTATGAATAGATGTGGTAAGTGTAACATTGGTTGGACGTTGTAGTTACAAAACCCAATATTACAACATTTTTTGTAATTTTGCTAGTTTCTCTCTAGCTTTTTAATATATTTCTGCCGTTCCAAAAAAAAGATAGAGCAAAAAATTACATTTCAAAATTATTTATAAGCTACATGAAGTAGTATTTGATTTTAATAGATTATAGAAGATTATTTTTCTAAAATCTCTTTTAAGTTGTGTATGTCAAATAAAGTTTATATTTTAAGTAATGCTCACAGGGCGGATCTAGGATGTCTTATTAAGTTTTGTCACATAAATACTTATGAAAAGAAAAGGAAAAAAAATCTCGAGTTTTCAAAAATTAACCTGATCCTTAAATCTTGTGTCACATAAATATATGTCTTGTTAAGTTATCAACTAATATGTCAAACAAAGACATATAATCTTAATTTATTTACTAGTTTTAATGAAATCCTTTTAATTCATTTTTATATTTTTTATACTCGGGAAATAAAAAAGATTGTACACATGATGACTTAAAGCTTCGGATCCGACTCTGAATACTTAACCTTATCAAGAGGTTGGTGTGGCCTTTTTAGTGATATTTGCATCTAACATAATATCGAACTTAAAAACTTTCTCATATTTTTGTGATGGTGGTTGCAATTATTTTATCACTTTTTACCGGTTGTATTAGTGTAGTGAAATTTAAGACATAAAATAGGTTCAAATTATTCACTGTTAGACATTAGCATGCACATATTTTCTCGTAGTCTTTATTGAGGGCTATTTAATTTTGGCTTATTTATGTGATCATCATATTATATTTTTAAATTTACTTTCCATGAATTTTCAATTTTTATCTAAACTTATTTTACATATTAAGTTATGATTTAAAAAAAAAAAAAAAAAAAAAAAAAAAAACAACTTATGAGAAAAACATTAAAACTAGTGAATACTCCGTATTACTTTTGTGTGTTGCAATTATTTTTGTAACAAATAGAGAAAAGAAATGTGAACACTTAAAATAAGACGGAATAATAAAAATAGTAATGAAAAATTGTGAACATTTAAAATATGACGGAAGATGTATGGGAACACGATCATTTTGGACTTGATCTGCATACTCATGAATCATCCGACGTATTTAATGTTTACCATTTATGATATTTATTGGCAACTTAAAATGTAACATCTATTTTTATTCAAGATTTAACATTGTATCGTATGGATAGCACATTAGATAATGATTCGTGACTCAGCAAATCAAGTCCAAAATCATCGTGTTCTCCTATCCTTTTTGTTGAATTCATTATCATGGTTTAGGAAAATGTGTCATAGGACTAATCTGTGTAGCCAAAGATGGTACGCTAAATGTGTTTGGGTATGATAAAAGAGTTATGAGTGAATAAATATTGCATTTTTTAAACTTTGTTTCCATTTTGTTGTTATGGTTTCTTTACCATAAAATAAAAGAACGAAAATGGTTCATTAAAACTAGCATAAGCAAAAGTTATGAGATGGAACAAGTGTGGAAAGATATTTCAAAATGTTACATCACCAAAAAAATTGAAGTTAAATGGGATTTAACACTTTCAACCATAATTTTGTTTTAAGCGGCAAATTTTTTCACACTCTATACTAATTATCTCCCAATATTTCTCACAAATGCCTCCTGCGAAACTTGAACTCACAACCATTAAGTTGGTCGGCAACTACAAAAAAGCTAAAAATCGAATCGTTGCTATATATAGAAAAAACCAAATTGAAATGAATTAAATGCAATACTTTTTTGGACAATATAGATTGATTATAGCATTAATTTTGTACTCAAAGAAGTTACAATAATGTGTTCATACTGCTGTTTTAAATTATCTAAACAGCTGTAGAAGTAATGTACTATCGATTTTGATTTGAAACAAAGGCATACAATCGAAGATGACAAAAAATATATAGTAATAAGTCGGAAATATTGTAAAAGAAGAAATAAGATGCATTCAAAATTCGATATGAACATTTTCTTAACAAACAAACATAACTCAAAAACTGTAAAAAGGTTCAATAAAAAAGTCTACTACTCGTCTATCACCTTACTTCTAATAAGACTTCTAAAGATAGTAACATATCGAATTCTTAAAAACTTGTTACGCATTACTGCTAGTAGCCACATTTCCAAGACTCACTTCACCATTTGCTTGTCGATTCGCTATAATCTTTTGTGTTGATTTGTAATAGCATGCATATATGATCAATTGGATCGAACCAAAAAGCACACCGAGCCCGTTAGGTACCTGAAGAAACATAAGCATGTTGTTTATTAGATTCAAGTATAAACTATAAGTGTGCACTGATTCACGTTTAGTTCTTGAGTAATTACCACAAGATATGGATCAAAACGAATGAAGGCAAAAGAGAACCAACAAACACCATTAGCGAAAGAAAATAGAGATAGCAAAAACGGCATGTACTCCACGCTTTTTGTTGTGATCACCATTTTCTGTGTCAATCGTTATTGAATAAAAGTCATATGAGTATTATGCATATGTTGTACAAACTAGTGTATACATTAATTTTAATGGAGTACAAATCAATTAAAGAAATGAGACGTAAAAGAGATGCATACCCATACAGATAGCGGCGATGCATACATTGCAATATTACCCGCAATGGCAAAACCACCAACAATCGCAGATCTAACATTTGTGCTATGAGTTACCGTAAGTACCACCGTGACCAAAACAGCAAGAAATATAACCTCGGCAAGCAACACCCACAACACCATGATTCTCTTACTACGAGCCGAGTACATAATGAAAATCAATATGTAAACACCTTCGATAACCATTCCTGCACCATTTGTGGTTGTAACCAACAAACTATGAGGGTGCACCAAAGGCAAACCATAGAAAACCCATAGGCCACAATTCACAAACGTGACCAAATATGGTATCGGCGAAAAACTTTCAACTGCCTTCTTTTCCCATATCTTATAAAACGTTGGCCTGAAAAAATATAACAAAATCCAGAATTTTTATAAAAATTTGAAATGGGCCGGAACAACACAATTTATGAAGTAGCACAACACAACAAAATCATAGTATGATTTTGTTTTTAAGTCGACATGTACACGTTGATTTTTACTGACATAGATGCGGACCTAGGAACCCGATGAATGTTGGCCGTCAAATGTAAAATTTCATTTTAAGACCCTGATTTATCCAAAATGAACATGGTCCTAAAATTTTATTAAAAGAAATACACTTGTTCATTTTTATTTCATTTATACTCGTAAAAACATATTTTGCACCAAATGACTTAAATTAAGTCCTAATTGGATATTAGTTTGTGAAAATCTCCATGAAAAACTACATAAATATTTATGCATGTATGTTATACCAAGAAAATGATGAACTTACACAGGAGACAAGAACAAAATGATCGAGATAACATTTCCTGCAAAACAAAACTTGTGTCATTAACATTAAAAAAAATAAAAAGTATATAAGCAACATTTTATCCTTTTAAACAAAGAATAAAAAACAAAAAATAAATAAAAAATAAAATAAAATAAGAAGTTAATTACCTATGACACCAACAACATTACGAGCTAAATCAGCAGAAACCATGGCTTATGATGAAATGTGTTAATTTGTGTGTGTGAGAAATGAAGAGATGGATAACTGTGTAGGCAAGAGCATGCTTGTATTTATATTAAATGCTAATTTTATTTTTAGAAAACACTTATTATTTTTTTTGGGTAACACGAAAATAATTTAATTGGATAGAAGTTAAATGGGTGATTGTATTCATTTTTGAAGTTACCATGTATTTCATGTTTGACCATTATCCGTATGCATTTATTGCCGGTTAATAATGATAAATTTAAGATAAGGCATAATATGTTTTTCTTGCAAAACAATTCTTTAAAATGTAAGTTTAGAAGGTAATAACGTCAAACATTACTATTAATCAATTAATTGAATTGATTATAACATTAATTATGCATTGTTAGTGGAAATTGCGAGTTGTTAGTTGCGAGAAACCAAAAGTTTAGCCATCTGTAATTTGATCATTCGTACATCGATCTATGCATAAAAGATATTACAACCGGTCATGCATGTATTACATTAATATTTATTTTATACTGTATGCTACATATTATAGGATGTCTGTAATACAAAGCATATAGATATGTAATATACTATAATATAAATATAATATGGAGTAAATTACACTATACATCAATATATGACCATTATTATAATTTCATATTTCTACTGCTTATAAGGTGTAAGTGTTTTTTTTAAACTTAAAATTGAGTAATATTAGTAACATATTATATTTTTGATTAAAAATGATTACAACATCTACCACTAAATTAATATTTTAAATATTATTTAATCTTTAAAGTTTTATTATTTTTTATTTTTAACTCATAAACTTTTTTCACATTAACTACAAATTAAACCCAGTAAGTTTTGCATCAAGGGTTAAATCAAGATCACGATTTCCCAACTATACTTATTTGCCGTTATACATACACCGTCGCTTTACACACATATTCGTCTAGTTACAAATGATACTTACTTGAAATATGATTGGTAATTTCATGTGTAACACCTTAAATAAAGACCAATTAATAAGTTGGCCCTATAACTTGAATTCTTAGCTTAAAATAATGATAAATATCATTAGGCCATTTTTTGTTTTATCATGTGCACATCATTTTTTGTTAGTAACATGCAAGTTAGTCCTATGCTAGGAACATTGAATTAGCTAGTGAGAAAATAAAGGTATATTATAAGCACAAACCAAAGTAGCATTGAGACGTTCTACTTTATGATGTTGTCTTTGTTTGATGTCTAACCTGCAACTCGGCAAGTGTTTCGTCTACGATATGTTATTTACATGTGCTAATTGTATTTGTACTTTTTTCGTAACGAATCAAAGCAAAAAACATGTAAGATTAAACCAAATGAAATGACATATAAGTGGAAGTAGCCTAACATAGTAACATGTGTTTAATCTGTCGACATCGATATAACCTGAAGCAATTATCGTTAAATCAATTCTAAATATGAAAATGGTGGTCCAAGGATTTCATGTCGAATTTTACCAATATTCATAAGTTTTCCTATATGGAGTTAAAAGTTAATAATCCTTGTTGTAAATTCTATACTTAGAATAGATATAAATAACATGGAATCTTTTAAATGGGGAAATGTAAATGAAGCAATATTTTTACAAATTAGATAATGATACAAATGTTTTGATCTTTTGCTTGGTAATTAGTTAATTGCCACTTGCCCAAGTATGGGAAAAAGCTAAGAGCATTAGGTACGGTTGGAGCCATGGCTCCAAGCCGTGGGTTTTTTTTCCTGCCACGTCAGCAAAAAGCTCCACGGCACCAGAAATTTCACGACACCACATTTCAGGGGTATCCGTTGGCATCAGAATTTTTGGTGCCGTCGGCCAAATTTTTTTTATTTTTTTTTTACTTAAATAAAAATATACACAATATAAACTTAAATAAATTTCATTAATATTAAAAACACACATTACATATTAAAAAAACACACGATACATAAAATTAAAAACCTAATACATAAATAAAAGCTTAATCCTCGTCGGTAGGATATTTTGTCGGGATTCGAGTTTGTTGTGCCCTCACGATCCTTGCATTGACCGGATCCATACTGCTTGTATCCATTTGTAGCACCCGCATCTCCTCGGCTATCTTTTGTGATTCATATAAAGTAACTCTCGCGAGTGACTCTCGCTCAAGAACATCCATCTTTGCCTTGCGGTCTAACTCGTATTGTTGTTGCAACATTTCTTGAAACAATGTCGGGTTTGAATCGGAACTAGCGGTCGAGTTTGATGAACGTTGACTCTTAGCAACCCGGTACATGCCGTCGGGTCGTGGCAAATCATCGGGTCCAAAATGCTCGGGCTCTGCGTGAGTAGGTTGAAGACGATTACGTCTTGCCAAAGTCGAGTCGGGATTTTTCCACTTGTGCTTGTCTTTCAAAAAGCCCCAAGCGGTCAAGTGTCGAAAATCATAACCCGTTGATTTTTTAAACAATATGTGACAACGATTCATAAAATCTTTATCACCTTCCCCACTCATAACCACCGTTTCATCCACCACCGAATTAAACTTCTTGATATCTTTATTCATCGAAGTCCACTTTCCCGTCAACATGTTTTTGGTACGAATAGTGTAGTTGAGAGCCTCTTTGCTTCCGTGTTGTATGCATCGAGCACTTTGTACCAAAATGTATCCCTTTGTTGATCCGCACCCGTTTTTGGATCCTCGGATACTTGGATGTAACACTCCGCCAAAAGATATTCTTCGTCTTGGCTCTAAAAAGTTCGTGGTTGTCGGGACGGGACCACATCTTCCTCGACCTCTTTTTCTTTGTTGCTTTTCTTATTCTTCGGCTTTGATTTTGGCTTCTTCGCCATCGTCTTTGCCCTCGATTTTTTTGAGGTCGGTGTCGGAATAATTTCTTCACTTGAAACCGATTTTTCTTCGTCATCTTCTTCGTCTACTAGATGAAACGAAGCATGGTCCGAATTCGGTTGTAAAGGGATGCCTTGGGTTGTTTGTTGAGTTTGTGTAAATTGATATTGGTTTTGTTGTTGTTGTTGTAATTTCCATTGGCTAAATAATGCTAAATCTTCGGGATTCATAAATGAGGTTTGGAAGGTGGGAAAGTAACCCGGATTCGAAGACGATCTCGGATTGTTACCGGGGTTCGAAGACGAACCCGGCATTTGGTTTGTCGGATCGTTTAACATGTTGTTGATCCATGGTTGATTTGGATTCATTTTGGATGAGAATAGTTATGAGAAGTTGAGATTTAATATATTGGAAGTGTGTATGAAGTTTGAAAAAAAATAGGGTATTTATAAGGTTTTTTTTGGGAATTAAATTGGTTTAGTTGGGTATTTTTTTGAAAAAAACGGCTATATAGCCGTTATATATGAAACGGCTCTTTTTTTGTCCCTAAAATCAGCAGAAAAAAAAATGCGACGGCGTGGAGCCATGGTTGCGGCGCGAGCACCGACGGCGCCACCACCGGTACGGTGCGCCGTCAGTTTTTTTGGGCTGGTGGTGACGGCGCCACCCACGACGCATGCGTACCCTGTGCTCTAAGGACGGTGAGGTTCAAAATTGAATTATTATCTCTATTTTTGTTAATTGCATCAAATGACACTAATATACCAGCATGGCAGCATATATCATTTATTTTATTTTATTTTATTTTTTTATATATTTCCATTTCATTTTTGCTCAGGTAATTAGTTAATTACGTCGTGGATAAGTGTATTGTTTTGTTTTAAGTAGACGATTACTCGCATATAGCAACGATGATGTATAATAGCGTTAATTTATTTGTGTAATCTTTTTTTATGTATATATATATATATATATATATATATATATATATATATATATATATATATATATATATATATATATAGTGTAACTTTCAAACGAGAACCATTTTATCCGCAAGA
Source organism: Artemisia argyi (assembly GCA_030686995.1). NCBI lineage: Eukaryota > Viridiplantae > Streptophyta > Magnoliopsida > Asterales > Asteraceae > Artemisia > Artemisia argyi. Next base: position 173,894,003 of record CM060699.1, on the reverse strand, counting down.
ACTGAGAGAACCACCAAAAACATACATGCACGCCTTAAATAATTGTATTTTTGCACATATGTTTTCAAAACAACACATATGTTTTAAAAAAAACATAGTTGTTCTAAAGAATTTGATGAGAAATTCGAAATACAAAAATTTTCTTTGAAGGGGTGCATGTATGTTCTTATAAGAGGTGCAACGACAATATTGCGGCCGTGTGTAAGGTTTTTGTGAAAAAAGATGATGAGTTCATAATGATATTGAAGAACATAGGTGGATGTTTACGATTATTGATGATTTGCATGTATTTTTATTTTATTTTAAAAGGCGTGCATGTATGTTTTTGGTGGTTCTCTCAGTTCTTGCGGATAAAATGGTTCTCGTTTGAAAGTCCCCCTATATATATATATATATATATATATATATATATATATATATATATATATATATATATATATATATATATGATTGTGGAATAATTGAAAGTGAAAAAAGTTAATGGTTTAATGGTAATTTAAATATTTAATAGAATTTATAATTAAGGATATTTTAGTCTAAGACTGGTCACAATAACCAAATCGACCGAGTCGGTCGACCAAAAGGACTCGGTCGTCCTTGTTGTAAGCAGTCGGTCGCGACCGATTTGGAGGAAATGAAGGGACGAAAACGGTCGGCCTCTCGACCAATTTTCAAACCATAAAAAGTTGGTATTTAGATCCGTTTGAACAAGAATTTAATATTTGTAGCCGTTTGTCACTTGAAAAAAAAAAAAAAAAAAAAAAAAAAAAAAAAAAAAATCTTACAGTTGGGCAAAAAAAAAAAAAAAAAAAAAAAAACCCACTTTTAAATACACAACATAAACACATTTCAATTCACACAATCCCATTTCAAAAATTCTATATAATTTCTCACACCATGAATTCTTTCGACATATTTTTTGCCGATTCGGATTATGAAGATGAAGTTAGTAACGACTTTTAGCTGTTTGCGCAAGATTGTTGGGGGGCTTATCAAGCGTCACAACCTACAGAAACACGAAACCGTGTTAGTAGGGATCGTGTGGGTGCTCATGAACGTTTAGTTGCTGCTTATTTCTGCGCTAACCCAACATACGGCGATGAACAATTCCATGATCGTTTCCGAATGAGCCGCAGACTATTCACACGAATTGTACGAGAGGTAACCGATCATTCACCTTATTTTCAACAAACACCTAATTGTGTGGGCAAAGTTGGTATTTCTCCTTTGATAAAAATGACTTCCTCAATTTGTCAATTGGCATACGGAGGCAATCCTGATATGCTTGACGAATGCGACAACAGTTCGTGCGTGTCTCTATAAATTTTGTGAGGCCATCATGGAGTTATATGGTGCAGAGTATTTGCAAAAGCTGACGGTTACTGACGTTGACAGACTCTGTGAGCATCACCATCGAGTTCATGGGTTTTCGGGGCTGATAGGAAGCATTGATTGTACAGATTGGCCTTGGGAGAATTGCCCATATGCTTTAAAAGCTCAATTTTCTAGGGGTGATCACGGGAAAACTCCTTTCATTTAATTGGAAGCGATCGCCTCCCAAGATTTATGGATTTGGCATGCGTTCTTTGGTGTCGCCGGGATGAATAATGATGTAAATGTTTTACGTGCATCCCCACTTTTCAATGATCTCAAAATGGGGAGAGCACCGGATGTGGAATTCGTTGCTAACAGCGTGCCTTATAAACGGGGATATTATCTTGCTGATGGGATATATCCGGAAAACTCTGTTATTGTGAAGTCCATTAAACATCCAGGGATGCATGATCACAAGCGTCAATTGTATAAGAGGATGCACGAAGCAGCAAGAAAAGATGTGGAACGTGCTTTTGGTGTACTAAAGAAGAAGTGGCTAATGATTAAACATCCGGCTAAAGGGGTTGACAAAGAGCGTCTTGGGCATATTATGTACACATGCATCATATTACATAATATGATTATTCAAGACGAAGGGCAGGCGATATCTCCCGAATTCTTTCCAGCGGAGCAGCACCGTTCTTATGATCCCTTAAATACGCATGCGGAATCATTGGAAATTACTAGGGAGATATGCAATAAAACAACTCATCTTAGCCTCAAAGCTGATTTGGTGGAACACATTTGGCAGCATCATAATAATGAAAACTAGTTTAGTCGTTTTATCGTAATGTTTTTAATGTTATTTGAATTCTATTGTAACGTTTTAATTATGAATGAAATTTTATTTTGTGTTAAAAATGTAAAAAAAAAAAAAAAAAAAAAAAAAAAAAAAAAAAAAAAAAAAAACTTGGTCGCCCTTATTGTGGCACTGAATCGCCTGCAGGTCACTGGAGAGAGAAAGCTGACGTGGCAGAGAAAAGGAGGAGGATTGACCCTCCTTATTGTTCCTAGCCTAACAACCTTACTCATTTTTTAAGCTTTAAGTTAAACAAATGTGTTTTGTCTTTATACATAGTATGGATGAAAGTTTAATTGTAACATTAAGTATTGAATAGTGATTGAATTTGAATGTTAAATTCTCTTCATCTCTCTTGACCATTAAACTATATTTATTGTAATGTCGACACTAGTTATACTTATGTGTTTTTTCATGTCGTTTTACATTTAATAGTTAAAGCTATAGTTATTTTACCAAACACTTTTATAAAGCAAATAGTTACGGTTTGCAATCAACACTTATCATCTTACATTTAACAGTTATCACCTTACATCTAGTTGTGCCAAACATAGCCTAAATGAAAGAGCTCTTATGTTTAGGAAAAAAATGTTTGAGAGTTAGAAATCTAAATAATTTGAAAACTTTAGTCCTAAGTTACATGGATGTAAAATATATGGATAATAATTTGAGAGCTAGTTGTTGTATGCTGAATTTAAGGGTGTTTGGATAGCAGTTTATCTTTAGCTTGTTGGGTGGACACTAATTGATTATTCTCAATAAGGGAATATGTGCAGATGGTCTATATGGACAGTTTTAGGAGAGTTGTAGTTTTGGGGATATAGAGATATCTTGTAGCAGTTTTAGGAGAGTTATAGTTTTGGGGATATAGAGATGGTTGGGCATTTGATATTGTGGATGATGTCTTTTGTTAGGATTAAAAGTGGCCATCATTCCCGAGTTCACGAGTCTTGTAATAGTTGGTATGTATAAGCGTGTAATAGTTAGTCCGATAAGTTAGTCTATTAACGTCAACGGGCCTAGCCTATAAGTCACGACCCATTAAGGCCTAGGTCCGGTTTAGGCTAGAGTATATAAACCCTTCTCCATGTATGGAGAAGGTGTGTGTCTTGTCATATTTCTCATCCTCTGTATGTGTAAAATAACACCACCTCCTTTCTCTTTCTAGAAATCTAATCTTTTACTTTCTCTTTTTACATCTTTTCCTTCTCTACATCTTTCTCTTTCTAGTAATTTCATAGTATTTGTATGTGTTAAACTTGGTATTTTGAAACCAACAATTGGTATCAGAGCAATTGTTGAATTTATGATGCTAGTCTTCTATCAAAAGGTAACAAACTTTGCATATATGATGTCTTTCATGGATGATGGTCTTAAAGGTTCACTATGATTAAGATTACCTTCATAAGGGAAATGTTGTATATGCTAGAGAGTTTACACATCAATGAGGCCTATTAATAGTGTTGTTTAATATTGTTCTACACTGGAATGACTTAAATGATATTATTGTTATGGGAAATGTAGTTGATGTGTGTGAATTTGTGAAGAATTGGTTAATGAATGTTTCAAACAGTATGCAGTATAGATATGATTTCATGGGCATGTTCATGGATCATTGTGAATCACTGTAACCTTTATATGTGTGTGAGTTAATATATTCTTCACATTTTCACAAAACCTACATGGATGTAACGTGTAACGTGGCATCAAATTTATAAACTTCTCTATTGCATGACTTGGGTTATGCAAGTTTTTAAAGGAAGAGAAAGCAAAGTTCATCAATCAATATAAACTAGAATTGTACTCGCGCAATGCGGCGGCGGGTACCTGTGACTATATTTTGCGTAATTCGGTTATTCGGTTACACATTTAGTTGTTTTTATGCTTTATAAGTAGAGATGGTAAAGATGGTTAAGACAAATAATTTTAGTTTGAACAACTAACATGCTTTCTAACAAACTTGCTACCCAATTAATTTTGAAATCTTTTCCATAATAAGCAAGTAAAAGTCTGAATTTTAAGTCTTTCTAATTATAGAATAGTACCAAATACAGTAGTATAGATATAGGAGGAAGTGTGTATTTGGGGGTCCAAACTACCTATTTTACAACCATTTACAAAGAAAAAGAAATCGGTAAAATATAGTGGCGTCCATCGATTGATTTTTACAAGTTTATAAGAGTAAGTTTATACATGTTGAAAATCTGATGCGCGTTACTATAAACTTGTAAAATTTCATAACGTTGCAGATGCTCTAACTCTTAACATCACCAAACTTAGTTGATATTAACATCACTTATACAGGACCCTTAGAAACTCTGAACATTTTTGTTCCTATACAATGGATGAGCGTGATCATAGCAAATATGAAAATGATCATTAGTCGGTTTTTTTTTTTCTAAACTAGAAACCGACACTATAGAAAGAAGATAGTGAAATGCGGATCAGTAACCATATTCAAGTTAAGAGTTTATTTGATTCTTCTTAAGCCAAATTACTATCAACAAAAAAGAAACTCTAACATGATTAACGTTTAGGAACAAATAGACCAAAAGAGGGACAATATTGTTTACCTTTGTTTAGTTCTTTTTAGGACCTAATAAAACCAGGATTGGGCACCTAACTATAAGATCAGACGTAATCTCTTCATTTTCTAAAGATACTTTGAAAGCAGATTACCGGTCTTTTTCTCAGCTAACTGACTGAATTAGGAATCAATAATACAACTTTTATCAATCATACTAACTTTACTATAAAACTATGCTTTCAAGTAATAGAAGCATCACATCCAAATAGCCATTTGTACAAAAATTCCAAGTGCAGGGAGAAAATGTACATTTTATTCATCACAGGACTGGTATATAGAGCAGGATGCATTAGATTATCAAACTCTCATAGCATTAAAATAGATCACAAATAATAGATATTCCATTCCATACAACAAATTTTAGAAACAAACTCAAAGCCCCAAAAACAAGAATAAAAAAATTAAAAAAAGGTGTCAATCAAATGATGAGAGAATCAGAGGAAACACTATACACATAAACACCATCTTCTATAAGGGATATCGCATGCTTTGTGACTGAAGGGGGTAGTAAATAGTAATTAGAGAATATATTAAAGAAATGTTTTTATTATTTTTGTTTTTGTTTGTTTAACTTCTAAATCCGAAGGCGGACCATTTCTTTGATGTAGTTTCTTTCTTTGTTCTCTTTGAGTTGGGATCAATAAGGTTCTCCAAGGATTTTGCTTTCTTGTTTCGTGATCTCCCTGCTTCTTTTAGGAGCTCTGCTAGCCTCTTCTTCTCGTCATCAAAATCCGGGTTTGCTGTTCCAAGCTTTTCTTCTCTTAATTTAAGAACATATTCCAAAATCTCGATTGCATCTTCCACTCTGTATATTGCATATATTAGATATTTTAATAAAATTTAAGCATGAAACTATTATTTTATACGTTTGTAACTTGTAGGTAGTTACAGAAGTGTATATAGTATGATACATGTGGAGTCCCATATATAGCGAGCCCACATGAGTCTTTGCAAGAAATAGGTGTAGTACAACCAATATATGGTGACATCCTCTCTTCTCTAACACACGGATGTTTAATGTTTAAGGTGTTGGGTTCTATCGTTAATTCTGTCAAAGTGTCCCACCAGGGTAACGATGTTTAATGTTTAAGGTGTTGGGTTCTATCGTTAATTCTGTCAAAGTGTCCCACCAGGGTAACTTGTGTACACCCAAACAGCCTTGCCTTATTACAGTATTGTTGCACCCAACCCTGACGTAGTTGCTGTAACAATTTTTATACCCTATATGGCTATATTTAAGTTGGTGAAAACTACATGGAAACGATAGAACACTGATGATTTACTGCATATATACACACTCCCTATATCCCATTATGTATGATCTACTTTACTTTCTTGGATGTCATAAAATAAGTGATTCATCCCCTAGGTTATGAAAGTCTAAAGGAAGAAAACGGATCATTTTTAGCTTAACTAAAACTGCTATATATATATGCGACAAATTCACTTCAACATAAGTTGCCCCTTTTAATTACTCGAGAATTATGAACTACAGTATATTATTTAAGGCTATGTCGTGAATAATATAGTTTTCGATCACCATGAATATTCAAATGTCTGGACTGTTAAGTAGTTCATATATTATTATATACTGAGTAGTTAGTATGTTTACCTCCCCAAAGCGTCATATGTTGCTGCAAGATTGCTGTAGACTCCAAGAGTATCTTGATGACAAGGACCACACTCCTGTTCCAGTATTTCCCTTGCTTCCTCAAACAACTCAGCAGCCTCGTCTATCTTGAAGAGTTGTACACAAGCCAACCCCATCTGGTTCAAAACAACCCCAAAGAATGCTGATTTCCTTTCTCCACTAGCCCTAAGTTTGGCGACTGCGCTTTCAAATGACCCTCTTGCTTCTTCATACCTTCCCACCATGTAGAACATGACACCCATACGTGCTTCTACTCCTGCAATTGTACTCTGCTGCCCTGGCTTGTCCTCCAAAAGTTTCATTGATTTCTGCAACAACCTCAATGCCTCATCGGGTTCATTGAAAGATTCATATATCGCTGAAATTTCTGTCATTCCACTAGCAATATCTTCTGGAGTGGTTCCAGGCACAGGTTTTGCGTATATTCTAAGTGCGTTCTCACAATATGATCTGGATTCACGTAGCTTTCCTGTCTTGTAGTAGAGATCGGCAAGGCGCACAAACACAGAGGCGACTGAAGGGTGGTTGTCACCCTTTGATGCTTTGAAGACAGTAAGTGCCTTCTGATAAGAGAACACGGCTTCATCAAAACGAGAGAGTGCTAAATAAATGTTGCCTATGCTGAGATCAATTGCAGCAACTTCGTTATCTTGTCCATTGGCAATCATTGCCATGCTGGCAAGTACAAGGTGTTCCAAAGCTGATTCATAATCTCCTTTTGCCTCACATATGAGGGCCATTAACCGTCTATCAGCCGCTTCTTCAAGTGATGCAGGTGCACTGTGCACTCGGTGAATTTCAAGTGTCCTTTTGCACAAGGTATCTGCTTCGTCAAACTGCATTGCTTGGACATGCGCCTCAGCTAAGTATCTACAGAATTCAAGTGAACAACAATAAGTTAAGACTTTTGGGTCTTTAAAAATTGGAAACAAATACGGCAATGCTGGACAATAAACAAAATAATTTGATTTCAGATAACTGATTAATTCGGTATCAAAATCAAGTGCACTCGTTAGTCGTCACAACAGTAGTCTATAGCTTAAGACTAGTTTCACATTTTCAGAAGAAAAAATAAGTATATACAAAACCTCAATTGTTTAAATCACAGTAAAATATATTGTGTATAAAATCCTATACGTTACATTCTGATAATTGTGCGTACTTTCCTCATTTTCTCTCTATTCCTTCCACTGGAATACAAAGACATTTAAGACAACACACATATCCCGGTTCGCATTAAGCCATAGCTTACACACTAATGCTGGAACACACACTTAGGAACATTTAGCGTTCAATTTTTTGTGACAATGCTACTTGAAAAAACGTTTAGCGTGTTTACCTTTTATATCATTTTACACTTTATAATCACGACACAACTACTAATTGCTAATGCTTACTACTACTGCTAATTTTACCAAACATATATAAATAACGTCTACCGATAAATAACGAATCCATAACAAAACGTTAATAAATCAACCTGCAAGTCTCGGCAACTCTGGGATCGGTATCACCCAAGGCCTCCATCTGAATCTTCAAACCTTCCTTATAACACTCAATAGACTTATCAAGCTGTCCCAACATAGAATGAGTATCACCTAGCTGCATATACCCCGAAAACGCCGCAAGCGCGTGATCCGCACCTCTCGATACTTCCGGCACCTTAATCGCTCTATCCAACACCGGTATCGCCTCCTCAAATCTCCCTAAGCTGCAATAAATCGCCGCAACCACGTGCAAACACATCGCCAGATCTAAACTCGGTTCGCCTTCAACCGCACATCGTTCAAATGACTTCGACGCGCGCAGCGCGTAGTCTAGCGCCTTGCTCGGTCCATCGCCTGACGCGATTGTGTCACGCGCCAGTTTTAGTAGAAACGGACCTAGATCTGGATTGTCGAGCGATGATTCGTCGAGTAGTGAGAGTTTTTCTGGTGATTTTTTCTTGCCGGAGCTCCGATCTGGGGATGGCTTGGCGCGTGAGGTTGACGGTGAGGGTGAGGGTGGGCGTCGTTGCGGTGTTGACCGGATCTGACCGTTGTTAGCGTTGTTGTTGTTGTCTTCAGGTATGGTGATAGTTGGTGGTGTTTTAACAGAAACTAAACCAGGCATGATGATGATGAATTTTTTTTATAAAATTTATAAATATTAAGAAAATGTTTATAAAATTTTTATAAAAATGTGGTAGATCTTAATAAAATGTGAGCTGATAATATTAGGAGAGTGGTGGTTGGTGACTGTGAGTTTGGAGCTGAACTGTGAGAAATGTGAGGAAAAGGGGAGGAGATAAAATATAATAGTAATATATATGTATATGTATAAAAATCAGTGCATTATAATACAGCTCAAATAAAGTGGGATGGGGCCTACAGGGGTGATGAGATGGCACAACCTGTTTGGAACTTTGGATTGGTTGTTTTAGACTTGGCTGATTATACGTACAGCAGGAAGGAAGGAAGGAAGAATCTAATGAACGTGGTCTCTTTGGGCATGTTCTACACAAGTCTTAAAGGTCAGTTTCTTTTGCAAGTAAGGAACAAACTAACACATGAGCCTGGATGGCAAGGAGGTGACTCACTCACCTTACATCTCAGCGTCACGTCAATTTTCTCTCTTCACTCACTTTCCCTCACCCTAACTTATCTTTTTGTGGGCAAGGTTATCTTTAATTTCACCTTTCATTAAAATAATCAATTTATACAAATATACTTCACTAAATACTTCACACACAATCAAACATAGTAATAAAACATCAAGGAACACTTAAGGTGAGTCGTTCACCTTATTTCATCTTGGTAAGCTGGAAGTTAAGATGAGAGGAGGTCATGGGCAAGATGATGGCGCGTGAGTTGGGTTGCAAGGTGAGCCCTCTCACCTCCTTTTGCCGACTAGCCTAAGAGAGGAGGGTACGGTGGTGCCATGGCTCCAGCCGAGAAATGCTCACGTCAACAACATCAGAACTCGCGCTATCGCATCCTACGCTGATAGCTTCAGTCCGCGCCATTTTTTTTTTAAATTTCCGAACATTATAAAATGGTAGGAAGGAAAAAGTGATGTCATGGCACCACATTTTGTGGTGCCAACGAGGGAGTGAGTTTTTGGTGCCATGTAATAAGTTGGTGCCAAAGCATTTTTCGGCCATAGCTTGAAGCCATGACACAACGATACCGAGCCCTCTAAGAATTTTATCAGATTTAGCCTACCCATAACCGAGGCTATACACGTCAAGACGGGGCGTAACAAGAGTGTCACAACCGAGTCTTGGACCACCTAAGACGCATCGGGCTTATAACGGCTCATCTTGAGCACGCGTCTTCAACCAACACAAGAGCAAGTCATGTTTTTTTTTGTTTTTTTTTTTTTTTTTTTTTTTTTTTTTTGTGTTTGTGTTTTGGCGGGGAATATTTTTTTTTTAAGTTGAGTATATTTGATAGTGTAGTTAATCATCTTTTTACACTATGTTGGTTGTGAAATTGGTTGTACAGAGAAAAAAATTAATGTAACACTGAGGTGGCGGTGATAAATGTATTATTGGGGTCTCCTTATTACATCCGGCCTAATTTAGCTTAAGTGTAGTTTCCGCTTCCATACCAATAGCCTAATCAAGTTATTATCTTCAACACATCAACTTATCCTCAACTCGTTTTCAATCCTTTTTATTGGAAATTCTTAAGTCAAAGAATATGATTTTCAATATAATCAGGTCTAGTATAATCTTACTGATGTTCATTTTTCAACCCATTCATTAGAGATGCGCTTAACTCGGACTTGTTCTTTTAATATGTGGTTGCAATTGACAACTCGATTAATGAGAATAAAAGGTCACGAAGCAACACACTACCCTACATAAATTGATGATTTTGGATATAGTTATAACTAATAAACTTAACACGTTACATTAATCAAGAAATTAAATATAGTCAAGTTTTAATCAAACATCTAAGACAATAAATTATCTCATAGTTTATTTCAAATAAAATAATCTTTGTGATTTAATATATAAATCATTTGTTTAAGGAGAAAAGGAGGTCTTACAAAAAATGAGAATCTTATACAAAAAAGTTAACATTCCAGGAAGGATGGGCTGGACTGATTAAACAAACGGATACGATATTAAAAAACTATCTTCAAAACCTCATCACTAAGACACTAACACGACAATCTTTAGAGCAATATGGATTGATATGTGTGTACATTATTTTCATCTATCGTTCTTCTGTCTACGTAATTACCACATCATTTTTTTTACTTTTTACTTTTATCAATGTTCGACCATTATCTTCGTGTTATGATTTCGTTGTTATCACTACCTATTTTTCCACCGAAACGTAGCACCAACACTCGCATATTTGTAAGAAAGGGTGTGATGGACACCATACCCACTACCGTCACATTCGCATTCACTACTTTCACCAAAGCAATCATCAAACAGCTATTGTGTTGATCACCAAACCAAACACATAAACATATCCACATATACACACAAACAAACAAGCAAAAGTTTGATCGTCTGCACCACCAAACTGGCCTTAACACGCTAATTGGGAGACCACGAGTGATGTGTGACACTATAAGTCCGGTAGAAAAAAGAAAAAGAAAAAAAGACTTGCTTGGGGATGTCAAGCCCTTACTCACTTAGTTTGTCCCGAACCCACAACTCACACATACTAGTATACCACATGTTCTTATTCTTAGAAATAAGTTACTACTAGACTAGCTCTTTTTGACAAAAAGTTATTTTCGATGACACATACCACATGCTCTTAGGGTTTATTTAGTGTAGTGATTTACAATAAGATATTATAATTTGTTCTAGAGTTAATTGTTTAACGAAAAAACTTTAATATGATGCTTTATCATTTAAGATCAAATTAAATAAATTAATTACATGTACCTAACATGAGAAGGCGAATACATATAGTTATTATTACTTGAATTTTAAGTTTACAAACTTAATAGTTCCATTTGATTTGAGTCATTTGACAATAGGTGGCATCATGGCAATGAAGAAGACCATCCGTAATGGATATGGTCGAATCTTCGACCGGTCGTCGCTTATGATGTGTCCTCTCTTTAAATGAGGTTGGTCATGGTGTTTGTCACATTTTAAAGAATGCGTACTCGGTCGTATACTTGATTGAGTCTTCTTGATTTGTTTGTATGTGAGTGTTTTTAAATTGTTTTGTGAGGTATTTTTGTTTTTGAACGTGGTATTTTTTTGTGGTGACTGCGATCGCTTTATTACACTAACTTAGTCATATGAAGGTTGTAGTCAGTTGACGCTTATGTGGCATTGATGACCGCGGTCACCAATCGCCTTTTTCTAATTTTGCAACCTTTTTTACTGTTGTACTTGTAAGTATAATTTTTTATGTGGTTTATAGTTGACGTGCTTCGGTGGACATTAAGTTCTAAACTTTCACAAGTTATGAGTTTTTACATGGGTAAGCTGAAAATTAAAGTTAAGAGATATACTAAGTAGCTCCCACGACTCAATTCATCACCGTCAAATTGACACACACTCGGCTTTCTTTCTCTACAACTAACTTCACCACCAACTTATTGTAATAAGACAATCAACTTTAATAGTCACTTTGACTAACACCCGTCAGTCAATGACTGTTAACACCTTCACGCGCACCTTTTATGTGAGGGCAAAATCGTTATTTTGTTGCGTATTACCAGTCAACATTTTCTAATCAAATACATATGTATACCCTCAAAAGCCAACATTTTCTAACACTACTAGTTATTTTACACACTCAAATCAAACCCTTATATGAACCTTTTTAATCAAATACATAATTATTCCCATTATTCCACATGCATGATTCTATCAAACTCACGCTCAATGAAACATCAGCAAAGGTAGAGTTGACATCCTACAAATTAAACAACTCTCACAGTATATGCATGATCTGATCCATGTGATACACAATGATATTTAAGTGGAACCATCCATTTTGGTCTTTTTTTAAGCGTAAACCAACCATTGAGTGTTTTTAGTGACTCTGATTGGGGAGGGAACATGAAAATGGGAGATCCATTACTGGTTACGTAGTTTATCTAGGGTGTCACTACATGAAAAAGGTCTTTTAGCGATTTTCTTAGCGACGTTGTTTATGTCAGTGACACAAGTAGCATCATCAATTGATGGGTCGCTACAAACGAGTCGCAAACTTTTGCGGCTTGTAAAATATGTCGCAAAAACTGGCGACAACTTTAACGACTTCTCGTACTACGACGCTAAATAAAATAGCTACTTCACCATTTATGTCACAAATCAGTCGATGCTTTTTATACATGTCGCAACTTAAGTCACTATACGTGTCGCTAATGTTAAAATGCCGCTATCCACATATGTCGCTACTTTCTATGCTAAGTCGCAGTTCAAGTCGCCACATGTGTCACTCTACTATGATACATTGTTTACTACTCCGTATTTGTTTTGAGGATTAATCCTTTTTTTACAATTATACGGAGTATTGAGAATAACAAGTTCTCCAAAAGTAACGGTGGGATCACCCTGGTCTCATGCATCTTAAGGATTAAGAATAACAAGTTAACAACAGAAGCCACTTGCAGTATTAATTCACTGTTCATCTTATTTCAACATTATACGAATCATTATTGAGTCGATGAATCTAAATTCTCTAAAAGTAGAAACTAAAAATTGGTACATCAAAGTTACGATTTTTTCTTCAAAGGAGTAAAACACAAAAATAAACCATGAAAGATGTCCCAGTAATTCAGTATCTCTGCAGAAGTTTCTTGTCCAGTTATAAGTTTTAAGCATATATATGGTTGTCGCCCCCCTGAAAATCGATATGCAAAACAGTCGAAAGTGACTCAGTTTCTTCTAGATACGATAAAAATGAGTAGTCTAGCACTAACCTTTAGAAACAGATTAATCGAGTAATCTGGAACTACATGAAGTCAAAATTACAAAGCAAGTTTCTGTAATAAAATTAAGGAAATACCAAATAGTATATATAAATGTTAATGTCATGTTAAGGACTAGGAAACAAGGATCATGATGTCATGTAAAAAAGGGTCAACCCGTGTTAAAAAAAAAAAAAAAAAAAAAAACGAAGAATGCAATGTAGCACTAACTAAATTTATGATGAACGATGAATGTCTTTCACTTCTATCGCATTCTAGAAACCACAAAAGCATTACAAGCACATTATCAAGTACAATTTTCAGGTTTTGGAGGAGATCAATGGTATAAACTAGAGAGGAAATCTTAGACTACTATTTCTCGAAAGTTACTAGATATTATAAATTACAATAAGTTACCTTAAATTACTTTGTTGGCTCATTGACATCCGGTATACTTGTCAGCTTCGAGTCTTCGACTGTCAATAAGCTTATGTATGTGGGGCGGTAAATAAGCAAGTAGGTTCACCATAGCAAACAGAACAGAGTGAGGGCCAGAAGGGCAACATAACAATGGATAATATAAATCTATACCTGAGATATGTGTTCCACCTGCAAAAGCTTTTGGTTTCGCTATGTCAAAAGTTGCTCCTACTACTGTATTGGAGCACTGCCATACTCTATAGACGAAACACCTATAGTTAGACTTACGGAGTATTAGTTACTAATGGGGATTGTAACTTGCACTTAAACTCAAAAGAACAAACTTAGAGGCTAACTGAAAAGTAATTGACTAGCAATATATACAAAGCCAAAGGCAACTGACTACAAATCTGCAATGATTGAATAAAAGATTTGCTAAGTTCACACTCTAAAGTACTATCACGATCAACCAAATCAACATGACGAAAAAACTAGCCATTCATCAAACACATGATGTTTCTCTAAAGATTTCACCATTCTTCATTCCATAGAAAGTGTATATTTGTTAAACCCTTTCCGCAATAACCATCAGGTTCAATTCAGCAATTCAGTTATATGTAATGTTACTCATTTTCAGATTACAAAATGAAATCAAACCATCTAAAAAACATATGGGGCACAAGCTTAGTCCATACCGGTTTCCATTAGGCTCAGGTCCTGTGGATCTTTGAAAATGTTCCTGTTTCTGAGAAGTATGTGCTTTGAGTTCCACTGCCTAGCCTATTAGCATCTGCCTGTGGATCTATAAGGTCAATCCCCTGAACAGGTGTGAAGGCAAACCTCGAAGTCAATCCAGAGGTAGCCCCACCACTACTATATTGCTTCTTGAACTTGGCAACTTTGGCAGAGAGCTTGCTCTGACCAACTGATACACGCAACTTCCCGTTTCCAGCCTGTCCAAGCATACCATATCCTTCTCCTAGTCCATCCCCCAATGAGCTCTCTTCAGGTATTCCAAACTGCCTTCTGTTTGCAAGTTTCTGCATATCCGTAATAGCATACCTCTCCTTCATTTTCTGAAGGAGACACCCACCTCTTTTCTTCTTGGGTTCAGAATGAGGGACCGGTAGTGGTTTAGGCTGCTTTGCAGGCGGTGGCTCTTGCCACTTCTCAATCTTTTTATGAATATCTTCCCGATATGTTCTTCCTAGGCTTCCAGAAGGATCCCCTCTTATAGAGTCTACACGTGCTGCAAGGGTTGATTTGGCAGCCAAAAGCCCACACGCACGCCTCTTGAGAGCTGGAGGTGTAGTCTGAAAGACCTCGGTTTGATCAATATAACCAACATGAAATTGATATGTCGCAGTAGAAAAACCAGCCAAAGCCTTCTTCTCAGCACCTAGAAGTTGAACATTACAAGCTGGCATTTCTGCAAGTTTTTTCAGACCACCAGCTGTCCCAATGAGTTTGGCAGCGACAGCACTCCCAACAATGGCGGATAAATTGGGAGCAATGTAGCCCATTCTGCTTTCAACGAAGTCCAAAACTTTCTTTTTTGATTCATCAAGTGTAAGAACTCGATCACATGCCTCGATTGTCTTCTGAAGGACATCATGGGGAAGCTGTTTACCACTTGTTGATGCTGTCATAGAAATAACCATGATGGTAGCAGATGGCAGCATCCCTTCAAGATCCACAACGGTTAAGTCGACTTCATTCCCTATCTTTTTTACCACACGTGCATAATCGATTGGGTGGCGAACAAGAGACTCGAGGTCTGGAAACTTGAGACGATATTTATCACGAATGAAATTGAGGATAATCACAGTTTCATTGTCGATGTCATCTAATGTGTTACAACATTCCACGATGAGTTGGTACTCGAGATCATCTTCCAAAACCATGCCTTGACTTGACATATTTGATCTTTTCTCAGGAGCATCCTCAACTTTCTTCATAAAATCTGAATATCGCTGTGATTTCTGTAACTTCGAAACACTATCCAGATCATCAAAATTGAGGGCTTCTATATCGGCTAAGTCTCCATTAAAATCTTCTTCCATGTGCTCTGCATCATCATTGTCCGAGAGATCCTCAAGAGCATCCTCAACTTTCTTCATTATATCTGAACGTCGCTGCATGTTTATATTTATATATATGATAGAGATCGATCCAAAGTTTAAGGTTTAGGGTTTTGTATTCTTTTTTTCTTCTTTGAACGATCGATAAACGTTTTGTTGTTGATATGCGTTTCAATATTGTTAATCTATCTATATATAGATCCTTAACCGACTAATCATATATTACACATAAGCCCATGCAAAATAACCATGTTGTGAAAGTATTAACCGACTCTTAAAATATGCACCACTCTCATAAAAAACTTTTAACTTTTACACTCAACAATTTGCTATTTACTACTAAACTTCAATTAAAAGGCCACAGCTTAAGTGGATATGTGATCCCCTTGGCCATTAATGCTAAACTTCAATTAAAAGGCCACAGCTTTGGTGAAACATGTTGATTTAAAAGATATGATCGATCTGTCTACCGATTCTCCAATATCGGTATGTTTTAGGTACTTATAAATGGATTGTTAGATGCACAACATGGGTCAAATGTGTAAAACTATTGATAATTATTGCAGATTATTCTTATTTTAGTTTTATTGCAATTTGAAAACAGTTTGTGAAAGTTTTAAGAATTTGATGTTTCATTTTTGCCAACTTTAAACTTTACATGATTGGCCATTTGTAGAGAAAATACAACCATGATGAACTCATTTTTTGGTTAAATAGATGTAACTAATGCCTTTAGGATTGCTGAATCGGTTTCTAAGAGTTAGATTGGTTCACAATATATATGGTCGTAGAGTGAACTTAAGAAGGGCAAGACCCTACATGTTGGTGAGGTTTGAGAAGGCGCGCGAGGTAATGCCTTTCATGGTGAAGAATTTGGAAGTGTTCATATTTAGTATGTACGCCTTTTATGTTATGTAATGATCATCTTTTCATTAAGAACTAAAATAAAATAGAATGTTTTATCCATCTTTCTGGGGATGTTTTATGAAGTTCGATATGGATGTGAAGAGCCTTTGGCACATGATTTTTCTTGAACTAAATTAGTGTGATGTTGGAATGTTACGCTAAGTTAGTTTTGTGCGGTGTGATCAAGGGGCTGACCTGATACTTTTCAACATGTGAAATACTCATGAAATTTACACTAACTGATCAATAATTGATGAGCATGTTAGATAGCTATTCCCTTTCCAGAGAGTCTATATTCATACACCGTATACTAGTTCAGAACATGTTTAGTTTTTATAAAATACTTTGCCTTTACTATAGTGTAAAGAAACATGCTTTGCACTTGGGAGTTATTTATAAACATAAATGGTCAATGCAACAATTACTGTTTGGCACTCTAATGCAGTATATGAGTAAATGAAGAAATTCATCTCAATACACAGTAGAAAGAAGGGCTAGTGAGTAATGGTGTGCAAACAACACAAAATGAATCATTACAAAATGCGATAAAATTCCATAAAATTCCTCTATATAAGTATAATTAAGATAGAATACAGTAAGAAAATCAGTGTGTTACACGAGTCTGTAACTGGTACATCAGTAACTCAGAGTCCCCTGGGCTGTTGCCTGCGCTGCCCATAGCCAGGGCCGGGCCTGCCCAGAGCACCTTGCGGTACCTTGTGGAAACACTTCATAAATTCAGAACGGATGAATTCCAACTCTCTTTTAAGCTTTTCCTTCTCTTGAGTTAATTTGTCATTCTCTTGAGCTAATGTGTCATTCTCTTTAGTCAATGCGTTAAGTTGCGCTTTTTGTCTTGCATTGATAGACTGTCTCCAAGAGAGGATTGGAGATCCTGATAAGTGGACACAGAGAGAAATTTCATCTTGTGGAACATGAAGAATGCGACTGTTGTCATTCTTATTCGCACCAGCAACTAACGCCTCAAGACTCTCCTTCTTACAGCTTTCTACCGTTATGTTGTTATTATGTAACGAACCGCGGCACAATGGAACTGGAAGCCCACTGATCTTAGGTCCATTCATGTCACCAAAGTTGACAACATCAACAGCTACACCCTTCTCTTTTAACTTCATCCCAAATTCTCGCAAAGAATCCTTGAGGCCACATACAGGACCTCCAACAAATAAAACAATCCTTTTCTTATCCAGCATTATTTTTTCAAGAACATGATCAGCAGTTTTGAGTGCATCTAGTATGCGCATGTTACTGTCCCTGTCTACTCTCGTACCATAAATCCTTGACATGATCCTCGGAAGATTTCGAGTAGGTTCAAAGAATTTATGAGCGAAGCCGCCCATTGCCAGTATGCCCACACAATTCTCTGGATGAAAATCGATTTTTTCTTTACAATAAAGCTCAAGAGCTTCAGCTTGAGCCAGAAACTGATTTGATTCGTGATGGAGCATCCATGAAGAAGCGTCCATCAGGATCATTGTAGCCTCGGCTGCCATTGGAATATCGATTATTTTTTATATATCGATCGAAGTTTAAGGTTTATGGGTTTGTATTTTTTTTTCTTCTTTGAACGATAAACGTTTTTGTTGTTGATATTCGTTTTGATATTGATAGTCTATCTATATATAGATCCTTAACCGACTAATCATATATTACACATAAGCCCATGCAAAATAATTATGTTGTGAAAATATTAACCGACTCTTCAAATATGCACCACTCTTAAAGTTTAACTTTCATATAAAGCTTTTAACTTTTACACTCAAACTATTCACTATTAATAAAAAAAAATATATATATATAAGTAATTATTATCTTAACTAATTATAATACTAGTGCATACATAAACATAAACTTAACATAAATTTTTAATTTGTAGTTACACTACTTCAAAATCAGACTTTTAAATTTGTTGTTTTGATTGTAACCTATCCAAATGACCTTTTGGTGGGCTAAAGTGCTATTTAGACGTGTGACTTTTGTAAAAGGTCCTTTATAGGAAAAAAAGCCCCTTTTTTAGTAGTGTTAGTACTCACTTCTTTTCATATTAAGTGTATATTTTGAATTTTTTAACTTTTTTTTTTTAACTCTGACTTTAAATATTTTGTCCGTGTTATATAATACTTGATACAAAATATATGAATGGATTAAATTTTTAAATGTATTTTTCATTTGTATAATTTTTATTAAGTATTATATAACACAAACAAATATATTTAAAGTCAAAATTGAAGAAAAAAACTTGCAAAAGTCATAATGGACATTTAATGTGGGACGGAGGTAGTATGAGTTTAAGATTTGTTTAGAGTAATTGCATATGATTAGATTGTACATAACTAGCTTTTAACCTCATGCATATATTGCGTTCTTAAATGAGAACCTTTTATAAAGTTGTGTAAATAATTTTATAGTTATACAAATATAATTCTCATACAGGTGTGGTTTTTTGCATAAAATTTTCACTATGGATTAATATCACCTAGCATTTTGTATAAATTTTTGTTAGACAAATGATTTGACTTGTTTAATTGACATGGTGTTTAGGTTGATGTTATTTGAATTTGACTATTGATATAATGTTTTAGACATTATGCATGTTTAATAACACATAATGACCCTTTAAACAATATTTCCCTGAATATCTTTAATTAAATTTTAAAGAGGAATACATATGTCATTCATATATGTACAATCTCGTGTGTTTATTTTTATCTCACGCGTGGGGCCATGCCTTTGTTTTGATATTTCGTATTTCCATGAATAATAATTTTAGCCTTATTTCATTTTTAAACCCATGTACGCGAGGACATGAGTTGTTATTGGACATTGACAAAAAATAATAATAAAAAATAACTTTTTTAGAATATCCTTATTTAATCTCATAAAAAAGAATAATATGAGTCATTCGTATATGTATATTTTCGTTTATTTCATTTACATGTCATAGTATCCCGTGTTTTCATTTTTGTATTTATAATTTTGTGCAAATACGTTAATTTAATATATAATGATAATAACGTATAAATAATAACAAGATATATGTTTTAACCACTCATGGATGGTCTAGTGGCGAAAGGGCTTATGAGTTGTGACTAACAACATTAACTTTGCAAGTTTGCATATAACTAAGCAACCATAATCTTTTTAAACTTAAATTTGGGGTTGGATATGTCAGCTCTTTATGTTTAGTTTTTTAGAAATGACAATATGACATTTTGGCCATCAAATACCTCTTTTCTAGTTTCTAGTTGCTATGATAAACTATAAAGCGGTGTTAGTTACCTAATGAAAACGATGAAAACAAAAGTTGGAAGATATTTCAAAACGACAATGCATTTCGAAATCTGCAGACCCACAAATCCTACAGGATCCTACAAAATCACGGATCCTGCAAGGGTATGTGGATCTGTGCAAGTCTATGAACACAGGGGTTTGTTAATTGCATTTTTGTTTAGAGGATAATAATAGGTAGAGTTTCATTAAACGGCCGGTGCAATTACACAGGGGTTCTTTTCTATGATTTTATGGCTTTTGTGTACCTTAGATCATTTGATTATGTGGGTCTTGATTGAATTTTAATTTTTTATTTTTAGGTCATATGTGGTGCAGCTACGGCACAAAAAAGTTGTTGTTGAAAGTGACGATGTATACGGCCAAGGCTGAGATTAACTTCGTAGTGTGTTTTTCAAGGTTCTTAGTATGTGAATTGATGACTTGACAATAATTTTATTGTTGAAATCTGTTTTTTGAATGAATTGCTATTTGCAGGTGAATACAGAATCAACAACTCCGTTACTTCCTATGTAAGAACTACTAAAGCTAATTAGTACTTACATACACAGCTAACGGATTTTTCAAATAACATGTCTTAATATGTTTCAGTTGAATCTGGTACAACGAGGGCTGAATTTTGTTTGCAAGGGAGGAGAAGGACCAGGTGACCGCGATGCCAAAGAAACCGAAACGCGATTAGCACCATAACCAGACCTTCAACAGCTTTTGAAATACTGTGTATGCAAGTGATATAATAGTTTAAACGTAAATACATATGTACTGTATAATGTAGGACAACTCTAGCGTCCACCTCTTAGGCTGTAAATTCGCATGTTTCTACCAAAAATTAAAGAAACTAATTATTAACTTTTTCTTTTTTCGTTGCAGTGGAAGACGAAGAGAATGAGGAGGTTGAATTGGAAGCGACGAAAGATGGGACTAAAATCCAAGTAGATGCTGAGTTAATGTAGGACGGCAGAAGTGGGAAAGCTTGACCATGTACCACAAGTAAGTCCGATAAATTCTGATTGGTTTCCCTAACTTTCTAACTGAATATACAAGAGGAGAGTTAAAATAGGGAATCAGTCTTAGAACACTGTAAGACCACATGAGTTATCAAACCACGAGAATGGTCATATACAGAACTATGTTTTTCTTATCTTTCATTCAGTGGTTTACTTCCTTAGCTAGATGCATCTGTTTGATATCATGTTGTACTTCGGATCATTTGATTTATTAAAATTTTTGTTTGATTTTCGATGATTTAACTTTTGACAGTTGTTTGGTTATGTTTGCTGCTTATAATATATAAAAGCATAAAACCCTCTTCTATACTCATTATAATATATAAACAAACACTAGGTATAATAATTAAGAAGAAGATATGACCGCCAATATCAGATGCCCGATCGAAACCCTAAATACATAATCAATCGGACCTTCAACTATATCTTCCTTTGTTGATGAACGGTTTGTTTTTTTTAGCCTTACCTTCATCTTTTCTAAATTTTTTGATTTATTGGTTTTTGTCACTTTTTATGATATAGGTTTTCTTTGATTTTTAAAATTTAAGTTCACAAATAAGTAAAAGGAAAAAAAATGACATATGGATTTGTATTGATTTATCTGATACGGGTTTTTGTTGGGTTTTATCCTAATTTTTGCAGGCGTAGATGTTTTAAATATTCTGTTACTAAGCTTAGATTTCCATTGAGGAGGTTGTTCTTTAATCCACTTTGTAACCTTATAAATCCTAATTAGTTTGGGGTGAATTAACATAGCCTTAACTAAATAAACTATGATTTTTTTTATTTGGTGAATTAGATGGTAAGGGGGAATCAAAGTTTGCGGTGGTTAAAGATGGAAATTTGTTTCACGGGTGTTTGCTACTCATCGTTCCTGTACACTTGAACGTGTTTTAACCAAAGGTACTTTCTTTAGGTTTTCTTTTATCATCAAAGTTTTAGGACGTTAAAATGTATTCCGGTTTGTCTAACTTTTTGCTATCTGTTGTTGCTAAAATTTCATAGGTTTAGACGTACGAGTTGATGGTATATGTAACCAAACAGGTTCGGAACTTTCTTTTGTTTTTTGATATAACCTGTTTATTCAATCATAAAGAAAGTAATATAAAATTTTAAAAGATTCATTATTGTATCTATAAATAATTTATACCTTTCTTTATTATTTTGACCTGATATTGTCCTTTTGGTGTTTCGCCGTTAGTTTCTGTGATTTGCATGGTCCTGGTGGAAAGTGCAAGTTATTGTGGATCGAAGGTAACTACATGCTCCTTTAAAATATTAATTGGTTGGTAACGGTTGTACATGGCCCGATTCACTTTGACGTGTCTTTATTTAGCTAAAGAGGTTGTTGAACCATCCAAAACAATGTTACTACAGTGATAACCTGGAATTTTTTAATAAGACTTCACAAGTTTGTATCCATCAAAAGTGGAATTTGGCCGATTGCCCTGTCTCTCTTTAGCTAAAATTTCTATCTGACCGGTTTGAGATTAAGTTATCTGATGCAGTATATTTTATCAGTTGCGAACATCAGAAAATATACACACACTAAAGTACACGTGTAACATGTTTTTGCAGGCGTTCTGAGGTGGACGAACCTGAATTTTCAAAGTTTCAAAATATTGTATATGGAGGAGATATGCTTGCCATCGTTGGGTTTCTAGGTATTGTTTTTCATATTGATGGAATATCTCTTTTTGTATGTGTTAACTCTTATTTATAGTATAACCTATCATTTTCGCCTTATTTTCATTTTATACAATGGATTCAGGTAATATAAGCTACGACACATTTTCTCAGTGATTATTCTTATCTCAGGAAAATCCCGAATGGGGGAGCTGAGTATCTTCCCTAAAACAACGATTGTTTGCTAGGGAGTACTGTTGCCTTTTTCTTCAGAATCCTATCCTAGCTCTTCTTTCGATGTTAAGAAAGTTAGAAAACAGGCTGGAACATATACACAAAGGTTTGAGGAAGGTAATAATGCTTTACCAAGTTTCGTAGAAGTTAATGTAACTAATGCTTGATGTTGCTACTCATATTGCTTATCGCTTTATTTTGCTGTGAAATAAGCAATTTTAAATAACTACGTTTGTTGCTATTCACCGGATCTGTGTCGCAATTCACGGGATCATGAAATCTTGATTTGTTGCTAGAAATTAGTATATATACACATTTAGCGTGTTTTAGTATATAGTAATATATTCGATATCGGCTTATTTGAGGGGTTAAGGCCTCTTTGCTACTTGCATTAGTAAATGATACATTATTATATATTATGTTTGCAGCTATAAGCTTTGTGAATCCATGATTGTTCTCTATAAATCTGCACATACTTAATCCATATATACAATAAAAGGGTTAGTGCTTCGACCCAATCGACCTGCTACTCTGCCCTTCCTCTTCCTTTTATAGCTCCAATATGATCCATGAGTCATCAGGATCAAATCCCACTAGTCCAATTGAGTACCATGTGTCCAATTGCCCTTACACCTGTTTAAATCAATTTTGGCGCCAAACTTGCCTTTTGCAATTGGGAGACTGTGAGGTGTTTGATTGGTTGTTTTGGAGGTTGAAGGGACAATTGGGTGATATAGTGGGCAAGGGAGGTGATGTTTGAGTGTTGCAGGGTGTTTTACAGGGTAGGGGTGGTGGCAGATGTAGGTTTGCTAGGTGGCACCTTCTAGGGTAAACCTAGGAGGTGGGTTTGGTTGAGGAGGTGACAGAGAGTGTCTAGGTGGAGGGTGAAGGCAAGTGGTGATGAAGGTGGAGGTGGAGAGCAGGTGACAAGGTGAGGTTGAAGAAGGTGGGGGGTCAACGGGTCAACGAGGGTCAAACATTTGGCCCCGTTTTATTTAAAACGGTTTTGAGTGGGCTTTGTGTGTTTGGGCTGGGAAAAGTATGGGCTTGGGTTTGTTTTATTATTTGGATTATAAAGGATTTGGATATTAAGGGTAAAGTTGGATCCGGTTTGGTTTATAGTTGTAGAAGCCCAAGGACCAATGTTGTAAACTTCTGAAAGTTGAGGGACTGAACCTGTAACAATTTCAAAGTTATCACAAGGACTAATATTGTTAAGTTTGATAAACCAATGGACCTAAATTTCATTTTTACAATTTAGAATACCCCGAGGACCATTTATGTAATTTTCCAAAGTTTAGGGGGTTAAATTGTAATTTCCTTAAAGTTATCAAAATAGTTCCAAATTGTAAATTCATGCATAGTACAAGGGTATATTTGATAAATTTCCAAGTTTTGAATACCCAGGGACCATTTTTGCCAATTTTGTAACTTGAGGGGTAAAAGTTGCCAGTTTGTGTAAACTTTCATCCAGGGATCATTTGTGAATATTTTTGGTTTCCCAAGGACTTAAGTTGACTTTTTGTTCATTTTAAACCTTCAGGGACTAGTTTTGACAAATTGTGAAACTTGAGGGACTGAAACTGCCAATTATGCAAACTTTGTACGTTTTTCATCTGTTTTTGCATATTTTGCATTTGGTACATATAAAACACACTTCTAAGATATTTTAAGTATTATAATGCATATTTGAGTATTTTTGTATGTTTTGGCAGCTCAGATTGGTATAAAATGATGAGTATTTAGACACTCATCAATCCCCCACACTAAACTATTGCCAGAATTTCCTTTGTTGCTAATCTTGCTGTAGTATTTTTGTTAATTTTTTATTTTCATGTTTAATAGCTTAACTATGTGCTTATTTTCATGTGTTTTTGCCCTGTCTCACTGCAGTAAGCTCAATCTCACAAGCTTACAGCTTGGTAAGCATTGAGCTTATGCCTGTGGTTGTTGTTATGTTTAGAAGCCCTACTAGCTGTTTATTTGTGTGCTTGCTTATTTTCTATGTTATAGCTCATTTGCACCTTTTACACATCACCTTTTTGTTACCAAATCACTCAACACACTGAAGCAAACAGTGTGTTATGCTGGTATTCACAAAGCAACCACAATCTCCTTACTGAGCTTGAGCTTATGACTCTTGGCTTTTCACAAAGCCAAGCAGTCCATATCAATGCCTCATTATAAGTTGAGCTTGTTGGAGCTCATTTGATAGGTCTTATGATGGCTTTTTGTTTGCCCACTCACAACAATCCACTGAGTAATCAGTGGATTTGCACTATTTCCAAAAGCTATCATAAGCTCATTAGGGATCTAGAGCTGGTGTGGCTTGGCTTTTTGAGAAGCTAAGCCATCTAACTATAAGTCCCTAAACTTTGAATCCCATTTACAGCTCATTTACATGGGCTGCAATGAGCTTCTTTATTTGTCCCACTCACAAGCATATACTAGTTTACCTAGTATATGCAGTCACATGGAGGCATTTTCATAAGCCTCTCAAAAGCTCAGTTGTGGACCCCACAGCTGAGGCTTGGGGTTTTTGAAGAGCTTGCTAGACATACTTGCAACCTCCATTAGCCAATTGGTCTTTGAAGCTTGTTTGACAAGCTTGAATTGCCAAACCAAAAGGCTGCAAGGAGTGTTTGGAAAAGCATGTATCTGAGAAACAGCTTATAAGCTTATATGAGCTTATGTGTTGAATCTTGGATACATACCTGTTTAAACTTGTTCATATGATGTAAATACATATATTTTTACTTTCTGTTTCCTGTGTGAGCTTATATCAAGCTCACTTGAGCTTCAATTCCATCCAAGATAAGCTATAAATAGCTTATCTGTCTAAACCTTAAGCTCACACTTTGTGAATTCTTCCAGTGCATTTTCTTGTTAATAAATATCACTTGGACCAGTTTGCATGTTTCTTTTCCCTTTTCTTCTTTTGTACAGCTTTTGGAAGCTTGTTTCCAGCTTAATGATCAAACTATGAGCCCAAAAGCTGGTTATCAGTAACACATAATCAAACAAGAACAATATTACTAACAACCTCTAACACAGAAATGCAAGATTCTAGGACTTAACAACTTTATAGTTCTCATATATAGAAAATCAAGTGTCAATTTGATTTCTTACATGCTAAACCACTGGATTGAAATTATAACTGAATTAATTAGGTCATTTTGGCATACAATCAAACAAGAACAACACCTCACATAACCATTAATTCAGTTAAACCATTAAATCCAAACAACCTTTTAATGGACCAGGATTGAGATTTTCATTACATTAGACCGTTTCATCCTATTATTTCTAATCCAGAGTTCCAATTTGTCAAATCAAACTCTTTTTAAGCTTAAGCAAGTAGTCGCACATGATTAAACCTAGGATTATCAAAACTTTAGCATAATGACAGTCACAATGGATTTTCAATCACCCATCTCATCCAAAACACAATTACCTAAAATTAAGCTATAACATCATTATTAAACAACTAATTAACAAGAAAACATGAGAGTAAAAACATATTAAAGGTAAAACAGTAATATGCAAAATTAATAAAGAGGGGGCTTACAAGTGGATTCCAACTGAGATCAATAAAACAAGGACCAAGATTATACCCTACAGCTCCCATTTGAGCTTCTAAACCATGATCAATCATAAAACACCCTGCTCCAATTCATCAATCTTCATCACCACTAATTTTTAATTTATTATTGATTTTCTACATTTTTTTATCTATTTTTAAATTTAAAAAGACCATAGCTGTTTTTAGGCATCTAGAAGCTTTAAAGCTTTTTCAGGAGCTTATGTGGCTTAATGAGTCCAAAGAAACAACTAAGATTGACAACAATTATCTAAATGACTTTGAGAATTAAAGACAATTAAGTAAAACTGAAATTCAAAAGAGACTTGATATTAAACTGAAAATAAGGTTTCATTACACTAAATTAAAGAAAGATACAACATTAAAACTGGAAATGACATTTAATTTAAAGGAAAGCATTAAAAACTAATCTACGTGACTAATGGCTTAAGGCCAAGAGTGGTTTTCTCCTTCTTCTCTTCCTTCTTTTATAGACTCTTTTGGTTCTCCTCACTTTCCTGGTCAAATCCCACCAACAATCTCAGCCTTTGATTAAGCAGAAATCATCCTAGCCATTTAAATGTATTTTGGCGCCAAAAGTCCTAGGATAACTTGTAGCAGTTTTCTGAGCAATTAATGCTATTTGGAGGGTTGTATAAGGTGTAGGGGACAAGTAGGGTGAGCCAGGGGGTGGTGGAAGCAAGTTGTTGTCAGGTTGCAGTTGTAGGGGAGGAAAGTCGTGTAGGTTTGGTACGTGGCATCACCTGGTGAAAACCCAGGGGATGGGTTTTGGTTTAGGAGGTGACAAAGGGTGTATGAGGTGGTGAAAGTGAGCTAGTGGTGGAAGGGTGAGGTGGAGTTGGGAGGTGTAGCAGGTAGGGTCAAACGGTCAACGACCGTTTTTATTTAATAAGGGTATGGGCTGGGTGATAGTTGGGCCTGAGCAAAGGATTGGGCTTGGGGTTTTATTAGTTTTGGATTATCAGGATTTTGGATTAAAAGGGTATAAATGGATCCATGTGGTTTTAAGTAATTTTAGCCCAAGGACTAAAGTTGTAACTTGCTGAAACTTTAGGGACTGATCATGTCATTTTTCCAAAGTATCACAAAGGGCCATTTCTGCCATATAACATTAGTACAAGGACCAAAGTTGTAAATTTCCAATTTTAAACCTTTAAGGACCATTTATGTAATTTCACCAAAGTAAGAGGGGTGAAATTGTAATTCCCCAAAAGTTAACAAAAAGTTCCAAATTGTAAATTATGAATAGTACAAGGGTATTATTTGTAAAATTTCCATGTTTGAACAGCCAGGGACTAATTTTGCCAATTTTGTAACTTGAGGGGTAAAAGTTGTCATTTTGTGTAAACTTTTATCCAGGGGTCATAAGTGAACATTTTTGACTTCCCAAGGACTAAAGTTGACTTTTCATTTCAAAATAAACTTCTAGGGACTAAAACTGTCATTTATGAAACTTGGGGGACCTGTTTTGCCATTTGTGCAATTTTGAACTTCAAGGGTAAAATTTGTCATTTCATGATTCCTGGGGGACTGTTGTTGACTTTACTTCAAAATAATTTTCCCAGGGACCATTTCTGGTATTTCTTGAAAGTTCAGGGACTGATTTTGCCAAGTGTGCAAACTTTGCACGTTTTCCTTTGTTTTCAGTCCTTTTGCACCTGAAACTTATAAAAACACAATTCAAAGATATTTATAGTATTATGTAGTGTTTCTGTGTGTTTTTTTAACTATTTTCGTATTTAAAATGGAACAGAAATGATGAGTTTTTAGGAACTCATCAACCCGTTTTGCCTCTTGCTTTAAAATTACTCATTTCTGACCTGTTTACCAAATTGGCAGATATCCTATTAGTCATGGTATGCGAAATCAATATTAAGAATACTCCCGCACATCTTCCAGACTATTCATCAGTACCATGTTAGGTTTGACTTTTTCCCTCCATTATTCGAAATTTGATACTTTATAAAATGAAGTGCAACAATAGCAAAAGTTGGACAATCAGGCAACACTTTTGATGTATGGACTATGGCTTTACCTATTGGCGAGTGTGATCAGGTTCGAGAATTGAGGTAGATATAAGTTACGCGACTAGGTCATGTTAGATTAGTAAGTGAGTATGATAACGTTACAGTTCCAGTCATTCCATAACTGCAGCAACAGACCAATCCAGACACCCTTTAAATTAGCAGCACAAATGAACCCAGCCACTCCTTAATACAGTAGCATGAACTTCAGATATTGATTGTGTACCAAAGTCTGTCGAGATTTAGCGTTTGAAAATCTTAGGCTTTTGTTGATCAAGAAACTGATATTTGAGCCACCCGTAGTTATAACCAAAACGCTATAAGTTGGTTTGGTTTTTGTTTGTAAACTTTTTTGGTCTTAGAGACCATATGCTATACTAGAAACATGTACTACTATAGTAGCTCATTTTATTATTATATTTTGTGTTCATACTTATATTTGTTTACAGACATTGAGGCACGCATACCTTAATACAAAAACATGACATTATCGTTTTCTTTTTTCAGTCTACCAGATGAACTCCCTTACTTCACTCCTTTAACTCCGTTTCCACGGTATGAACCTGGACGGTTTAGTTTGCATACACCAAAAGGGAATTCAGTTGCAGATGTAACCATCTGCGAGCTTATTTTTTAGGTGTTATTGAACGTGTATTGAGAGATGAAGTTTTTGATGTATAAGTAATTTGTAGAACAATATTTACTTTATGATAGTGTAACACCCCCAAAATTTGATACAGCGGAAGACTCAACAAGCTTTCGGGGTGCTACGGGGATTGGTATCCAAACACAAGACATAAAAGAACGAGATAAAGTAAACATAATAAAATACAACCACACAAGGTTTTAAGGTTTACATTATCCCAAAATCATCCAAAGTCAGGCCCAAAAGAAAATAAATATAGGTCCACAATAGTTATCAGAGTTTTAGAAATATAGATCCATAACCGGTGCCAAATGCCAAGCCTCCAATCCCAAGCATCCGCAGAGCATCACTTAATTACCTGAGAAAACGTGCTAAAAGTCAGCTTTCGCTGGTGAGATCATAGGTTTAGATTCTTAATTCAATATAGTGGACATATACGCAAAACGCTTGCTAGCTAGACTAGGGCTCAATCATCCAACCAAAATAATCCAACCAAATCAAATCATCCCTATAGGTGCACACTATAGCTCAAATCAATCCAATCAATAGCTTACCTAGCTCAAGTCTAGGCCTCACTCTATAATCAATCCAATAGCTTACCTAGATCAAGTCTAGGCCTCGCTCAATATGTATGCGTAAGGATACGACATACCCAACATTCGTAAGGATACGACATGTTCAACTTACCTAGATCTAGTCTAGGCCTCGTTGTTTAGCTTACCTAGCTCTAGGCTAGGCCTCGCTCTATAGCCAATCAAATAGCTTACCTAGTTCGGGGACTAGGCCTCGCTCAACAACCAAATCAATAGCTTACCTAGCTCAAGTCTAGGCCTCGCTCAATAACCGAATCAATAGCTTACCTAGATCTAGTCTAGGCCTCGCTCTACCTAGTTCTATAAGCATAGCAAGTTTTGAGATCAAAAAGCGATAATAGTCCACATAAAACATTTGCACGTTTCTCACCCCAAGTATTGAAAACAAAGTTCAAGAGTAAAAAGTGGGGCTATGACTCACCTCAAGTCCAGAAATCCTCAAAAGAAACGATAGAAGAAAGACGTAAGTAAATCTCAAGCAACTCACGTAACGGCGACTACTGACTCGGCACTTCCTAACAATATCAAACTCGTTCAGAAAACATTTCCTCAAAATCAAATATTCCCATTCCCGAACGTAATTCATTTTACTTTCCAAAATATCCATTTCTCGAATTAACTTCATATTCATATAAAATTCGACGTTTGGTATCCATACGGGTGGAGGGTCGACACATCACAAACCAGAAAGCCTCAACAAAGAACATTAATAAGACAACTATAGGTCTAATGTTAGCCCAATATATTATTTAAATAATTATCGAAGCTTATTAAATCCGTCGATTTGATATTCTCCCATACTTATTTACGTAATATATCGTTCCAAAATTATACCCAACTTAAAGCACATTGCACATAAGTTTCTATTTGGTATATGTCGTAGCCCAATGAATTCCCTATATATATCGTCGAATCGGCCAAACTCCACGAGACATATAGTAATTCATTACCCTAAAATATATACCACATCCTATGGGCATCGTGGGATACGATGCCCGTTAATATACCCATTTTATATCATCAAATAACTCGATCTAGAATAAGTCATTCGATATATAAAATGTTTATATTAACCGTCATATATCCGTGACAACACAAAGTCAAAATATAAAGCCCACTTGGACTTTAAAGACCCAAAATTCGTATAACTCGATAAGTTTCTATTTTTATAAACAAAACCATATTTTTAATTGTTAGTTATCCGACATATAATTCGCCATTATTTATATAGTTATTATTTATAATAATATCCCGACATTTATTACACCATTTTCATAGTGTAATAACTATCGCTTTATTATTATACGTTTACTCGTGATCGTTTTATTATTAATATACGCATTTATATATATATATATATATATATATATATATATATATATATATATATATATATATAGGGGGACTTTCTTATGAGAACCATTTTATCTGCGAGAACTGAGAGAACCACAAAAAACATGCATGCACGCCTTTTAAAATAAAATAAAAATACATGCAAATCATCAATAATCTTAAGCATCCACCTATGTTCTTCAATATCATTATGAACTCATCATCTTTTTTCACAAAAACCTTATCAACGGCCGCAATATTGTCGTTGCACGTCTTATAAGAACATACATGCACACATTCAAAGAAAAATTTTGTATTTTCAATTTCTTATCAAATTCTTTAGAACAACTATATTTTTTTTAAAACATATGTGTTGTTTTTAAAACATATGTGCAAAAATACAATTATTGAAGGCGTGCATGTATGTTTTTGGTGGTTCTCTCAATTATCGCAGTTAAAATGGTTCTCGTTTGAAAGTTACACTATATATATATATATATATATATATATATATATATATATATATATATATATATATATATATATATATATATATATATATATATACGTTTAACACGTCTATATACGTATATAAACGATTATATTCTTAATAATATTATAACGAGTATTATTTTTAATATCGACTTTTAAATATTTATCGAGTCATAGAATTTGGTCACATGTCCGAGTCATGACCCTCGGCTCATAGTCCAAGTCCAAAACAATATAATCAAGTCACAATATAAATCAACTCCGTCCAAACAATCCCATAACACGTGCTACAACATGAGGGTCCGACTACGGCACCCGACTAACCTATCTCCGTCATCTAATGACCGTCTCACAATCGGTCCCCAATCTACTTTCGTCAACACATCTTCAACAATACTCATAATCAAGAAATACCGCAACGCGTCCAAATAATAACCAAATGCCCATAATACATTCACAACAAAAATAAATAATAACAAGTAACATATATTGTCCGAAAACCAAATATGCAACGGGTTGAGTTACCAAGTCAACCCGGGTCAAAGTTATACTCAAAACAAAGGTCGTGGGTCCACCCGAGACCTCTAGGGTCTCGGCTTGCTCTAAACGAGCCAACCCAACCAAACGGACCATAGTGGTCGTCGGCCAAACCCAAACAACAACAACAACAGGGTCAACGAGGACCCCTTGGGTCTTGGTGTCTCGACAACAACAACAACAACATGAAACGGGGAGGACCCCTTTGGGTCTCGGCTCGACAAAACAAGCCACAAAAACCGACCCCGAGACCTCGAGGGTCTCGGTTATGCTCAATCCGAGCACCAATCCAACCAAGATAATCATCAAACAAGAAATCCTTCCACCAATTCGGATCCCAATCGACCCACCCGGATACCAAACAAGTTTTTATCAACCAAAATCCTTTTTCTCACTTTATTCTCACAAAACCTATTTGATTCTTGCCTCAAACTCCATGAAACCCGAAAAAGAAATGAAAACCCGTGACTCTAAGTCACGAATCGAACACAACACGTGTCCAAAAACTCGGCCTACCTTCAAAAAGTAAAGCCAAACGAATAGATCTTCAATAAATAATACAAAGTGATGATGAACTCGTGGGGATTTAATTCGAATTAGGTGTTATAGGGGGAGTTAGGGCGCGTGGTTGGTACCAATAGATAGATCTCGAAAAGATGGTGAAGATGGTGGTGTTGTTTTTATGGTGAGGGCGGCGGTGGCGGAGCTATGGTGATATTAGGGTGGCGGTGGTGTTTAATGGGAAGAAGAGAGAGAGAGATTAGGTTGGTGAGATGTTGGAGATGGTTGTGTTGTTATGAAAGGAGCAGACCACAAGGACGAGTTTTAAGTTTACTCTAAAAAAAATAATAAACTTTTTAATATTATTATTAATAATAATAATAGTTGGTGTAGGGATTTAGTAGCCCGGTGTCAATACACGGACCAAACCCGAAACTTAAATAACCAAATATCTTTCTCAAACCAAACCCGTTCCAAAATAATAATATCCGATCCAATAGTAAAATGAAATTAAAATTGTTAGGTCAACCTAGTGCCGGAGTCAAAGTAGTGCCAAAAATAACGATCTCAAAATAATTCATACGACCGAATCAAACCGAACCATAATTAAATAACCAAATCTCATAAATATCGTACGATTAAAATCACGTACCCACATTCGTAAAATATCTCGTCAAAGTAAACTTTTAAAAATTTTAAATTTATAATTTCAATGTAATGCGGTTTTTATAAAACGGCTCCCTATTTTGCCAGTTGTCCCATCCTCCCAGCCTCAGAAGGAACCCGTCCCGGGTTTCTCTTGAAATAACCCATCTACGAAGTGAAAAGCTTCGGATATCTTTTTCGAAACTCATCCTCACGTTCCCACGTAAATTCCGGTTCGTGCCGCGAATTCCAACGAACTTTGATGAGCGGAATACGACTCCTCTTGAGTCGTTTGATCTCTCTATCCATTATCTCAATCGGCTCTTCCACAAAATTCAAACTTTCGTCCACACGAATATCCTTGATAGGTATAACTGGTGTTTCCTCTGAAAGGCATTTCTTCAGATTACTAATATGAAACACATCATGAACTTTACTCAGTTCGATAGGTAATTCCAAACGATACGCTACGGGCCCAATTCTTTCCAAAATAAGAAATGGTCCAATATAGCGGGGATTAAGTTTCCCACGTTTCCCAAAACGTATTACACCCTTCCAAGGCGAGACTTTCAACATCACTTTGTCTCCAACCTGGAATTCTAGGGGTTTACACCTCTGATCGGCGTAGTTTTTCCGCCTATCTCTAGCTGCTTGTAGTCGATCTCGAATTTGCGTTACTTTCTCAGTAGTTTCCAAAATAAGCTCAGGGCCTGTGAGTTGGCTATCTCCAACTTCTGCCCAACCAATAGGCAAACGGCATTTTCGACCATACAAAGCTTCAAATGGTGCAGCCTTAAGACTTGTGTGGTAGCTATTGTTGTAGGAAAACTCCGCAAGGGGTAGGTATTTCTCCCAGCCTTTACCAAAGTCTATGATGCATGCACGAAGCATATCTTCCAAAGTCTGAATAGTTCTCTCACTTTGACCATCGGTTTGGGGGTGATATGCAGTACTCATATCAAGTCTCGTCCCCAAAGCGGTTTGAAGTGATCGCCACAACGCTGACGTAAAACGGCTGTCGCGATCAGAAATAATCGATATCGGAACTCCATGACGAGAAACAATCTCCTTCACATACAATCTCGCAAGTTTATCCACACTATCATCTTCACTAATCGCTAGGAAATGAGCAGACTTAGTCAAACGATCCACAATTACCCATATAGCGTCGCAACCGCTAGCTGTCTTTGGTAATTTGGTAATAAAGTCCATCGAAATCCGCTCCCACTTCCAAACCGGGAGTTCTGGCTGCGTCAATAATCCTGACGGTCTTTGATGTTCGGCCTTAACCTTCGAACATGTCAACCACTTACTAACATACAATGCTATATCTGCCTTCATATTTGGCCACCAATATAATTTCTTCAAATCCTGGTACATTTTGTCCGACCCAGGATGAATAGAGTATCTCGACTTATGCGACTCATGCATAATCAATTCTCGAATTCCTCCACACAATGGTACCCAACTTCGTTCTCCAAAACATAACACTCCATCAGAACGCTTAACCAATCCTTTCTTATTTTCTGCCATTCCAAATATATTCTCAGCAGGTCTATTCTCTGCTTTCAATGCTTCCGTTTGAGCTTCCAATATTTGTGACGGTAATGGCGATACGATAGTCATTCCTAATGACCTAACCCGTAATGGTGGAATTCTCTCTTTTCGACTAAGGGCGTCAGCAACAACGTTTGCTTTACCCGGATGGTAGCGAATTTCACAATCGTAATCGCTTAACAACTCAATCCAACGTCGCTGCCTCATGTTAAGCTCTTTTTGGTTCAGAATGTGTTGCAGACTTTTGTGATCAGTAAACACTACACACTTGGTTCCGTACAAGTAATGTCTCCATATCCTCAAAGCAAAAACCACAGCACCTGACTCCAAATCATGGGTGGTGTAATTCTTCTCATGCTTCTTGAGCTGTCAGGAAGCATAAGCTATCACTTTCTCTCGCTGCATTAACACCGCTCCTAAACCTTTATGAGAAGCGTCATAATAGACGACGAAATCCTCATTACCTTCGGGCAACGCCAAAATAGGAGCACTACACAACATCTCCTTAAGTAACTGAAAGGCTTCCTCTTCCTTATCTCCCCATTCCCTTAACGCTCTTTTGAGTCAATTTGGTCAACGGTTTTGCTATCTTCGAAAATCCCTCAATGAATCTTCGGTAACAACCGGCTAATCCCAAAAATTGACGAACTTCTGTTGGGGTCGTAGGTGCAGCCCAATCTTTAATCGCTTCAATCTTAGCAGGATCCACATGAACTCCTTGTCTATCGATTACATGACCTAGAAATTGTACCGTCGGAATCCAAAATTCACATTTCGAAAACTTGGCATACAGTTTCTCCTTCCTGAGCAATTCTAAGATGAGTCTTAGATGCTTCTCATGTTCCTTCTCACTCTTCGAATATATCAGAATGTCATCGATAAACACAATCACGAACTTATCTAAGTAAGGCTTACACACCCGATTCATGAGATCCATGAATACCGCCAGTGCGCTAGTCAACCCAAACGGCATCACCTGAAACTCGTAATGCCCGTAACGGGTTCTGAAAGCCGTTTTCGGAATATCTTCCTCGCGCACTCGAAGCTGATGATATCCCGATCTCAAATCGATCTTCGAATACACACTCGATCCTTGAGGTTGATCGAACAAATCGTCGATCCTCGGTAACGGGTATCTATTCTTCACCGTTAACTTGTTCAACTCTCGATAATCAATACACATTCGGAACGATCCATCCTTCTTCTTCACAAATAAGACCGGGGCTCCCCAAGGTGAAGAACTTGGTCTTATGAATCCCTTTTCGGCTAACTCCGCTAATTGTTTCGACAATTCTTCCAATTCAGTAGGCGCAAGACGATAAGGTGCTCGTGCTACAGGTGCAGCACCAGGTATCAACTCAATCTGAAATTCCACTTGTCTAGTAGGCGGAATTCCCGGCAAATCATCGGGAAACACATCCGAAAATCACGAACTATAGGTACATCTCCAATGCACCTTTCCTTCTTCTCCTTCTCTCCTTTCTCAGAAATTTGGGCTAAGAAAAGGTAACTTCCTTTCTCCATTAGCTTTGGCAACTTAGTGCAAGATATAACCGCCAATCTAGATGGGCCTCTCAAATCCTTTCTATCTCCTGGTATGTTCAGAATCTCCTTGCCGTAAGGCACACGCACGATCTTCTCATCGCAGATTATATGAGCACGATACTTCGACAACCAATCCATACCAATAATGACATCAAAACTTCCTAATGTGACGGGTAGAAGATCTATGTTGAAAGGACGGTTCAGAAAGTTTAACGTGCAACCACGAATGATAGTCTTAATCCTTTCTATGTTTCCATTAGCTAACTCTACATCATAACCAATTCCTAAGGCCATCGGGGGTTTCTCAAGTAAGGGTGCAAACTTAGTGGACACAAAACTCTTATCGGCACCAGTATCAAATAGTATGGAAGCATAACGACTATTGAGAAGGAACGTACCAGTCACAACGTTCGGATCTTCTCCTCTCTCGTTCCCGAGTGCATACACTCTTCCATGAGCAACTCTAGCTTCCACACGTTGGTCCCCATTATCTTGTCGTCCACGGTTTCCTCCAGCTCCACGGTTTCCATTGTTGTACCCATTACCACCCGATCCTTGGTTTCCTCGGTTCCATGATTCCCTACATTCATTCCGATAATGTCCTTTCTTTCCACATCCATAGCAAGTAACATTCGCTTTGCTCATAGTTTCAGGAGTAGCTTGAACCATAGCAAGTGGTCGAGCTCTACAATCCTTAGCTATGTGTCCCATCTTAGAGCAATTCATGCACACCACAGTACATCGACCAGAATGATGCTTGTAACATCGGTTACATTTGGGTGCATCTCCATTGTAGTTCTTCTTGTCTCCATCTCCCATGGCATAAGCTCTAGTAGTTAGTTGTCGCTTGTTTCGACGATCATTACCCTTAGAGTGATCGTCCCTCTTTCTCTTTCCATTCTTATCTTTCTCAGCTTCTTCCAATGCCAAAGAATCCATCAATTGTTGAGCAATAGTAATAGCCTCATGAATGCTTGCAGGCTTAGCAGAAATCACATCGTTCCTTGTAGCTACCGGCAATCCATCGGTATACCTCTCGATCTTTTGGGTCTCAGTCCTAACCATATCGGGACAAAGTAAGGCTAACTCTCGATAACAGCGATTGTAAGTTGCCATATCGGTACCTTTCACTTTGTGATTCCAGAACTCAATTTCCAACTTCTTAATCTCATTTCTTGGGCAGTAAGTCTGAATCAACAAAGACTTAAATTGCTCCCAAGTCATAGCATAAGCCACATCACTCCCAACCGAGTTACGGTAATTGTTCCACCACGTCAAGGCTTCATCCTTGAAAGTAAAAGAAGCAAACTTTACCTTCGCATTCTCCGCACAACCACTGACATTAAACACTGACTCAGTCTTCTCAATCCACCTAACCAAGTAAACCACTCCTTCAGTTCCACCAAACTCAATCGGTCCTCAAATCTTAAACTCCTTGTAGTGACATCCATTAGCACGAACGGGTGGAAAAGTTCCAGCAGAATTGTTGGAATGATTAAACTCAGCTAGTAGTTCAGCAACTCGTTGCTCCACAAGTTGATTGATCATTGCTTGATCCACAGTAGGTGCATTAAGTGGAACATGATCATTGTCTCCCTGAACATCCACATTTTGATTGCTGTTGTTGCGGTTGGTAGCGTCCAGGTTGTCAGGAGTAGGGGTTTCAACATTTCGAGTAGGACGGCGTCCTCGGCGACCAGGGGTAGTCGCGGCAGTTCAAGTTCGCGTAGCTCTAACAGGGTTTCGTCGTATAGCCATTAATGTAATACCAACACAATATCAACCACGCAAGTAAGACACAATTCTCCATGTACGCCAAAAACCGTAAAATATCATACAAGCTCACCCTCGTCCATAAGTAGCGATCAATACTTCGTTCCAAAATACCAAAAGACATAATAAATACTAATCATTCCATACGAGACGAACATACAATCCGAATAACATGACTTAAGGGATAGAATAACCAGCTCTCCTAACCAAGTACTCCCTGACTTAAGACGCAACACAACAACAACACAAATCTAAATTGATCTAGCCATGAAGCTGGCGTAGACTCCTCAACTCCGATCTCAAACCATCCAAATCTCTCCATAACGATTCCAGCTCAACACTGTATATATCTCTATCTCTCTTGAGGTCTGCTGCCTCTTTCTCCAACTCCGTGTTCCTCTGCCACAGCTTGCGATCTCTCTCGCAAGCCGTGAGGAAACCTCTTTGCAGACCCTCTATCTGCGCATGTATCTCAATCATACCTCTCCTAATCGAGGTCGTCCTGCCCATGACAGTAGTCAAATCTACTCTCAACTTAGCAACAAACTCAGCAATAAACTCAGCAATAACTCAGCATAATCATCTCAAGTCGGTCAGACATCCACGAGATCCTCTCGCCCTGTGCAGTAATCCGAGTCCACATCCTACCAATTTCACCAAAATCTGCATGCTCAGCAGAAACCTCAGAAGGTGCATCCAACTCAACGGGACTACCAGGTGGCAACTCAAACAAAAATGGATGATCAGGTGAAACCGGCTCTAACAGATGTATCGGGGAATCGGGCTTCGCAGAATGAGCTGAATGTGCTAGCGACCAATCATCATCAGGCATCTCCTCCTCCTGAGGATCATCCTCTTCCTCATCCTGAGGGTCATCATTCTCTTCCTCATCTTGAGGGTTATCATTCTGCTCACCCACGTACTCCTCCTCATACTCCTCGTCGGAGGGGTACTCCATCAATCGTCATCTCTGAGCAGGTGAACCACGAGGCGATAAAATCGGTGACTTAGGGCGACAATGAGACGATAAAGTAGTGGCCGAACGCATGACCAACACGTATGGGTCATCAGGGGCCATAGTGATTAATGAGGGGCGACGCGTATGAGCAATAACAAATCTTAATAACAACACGTGCAAAGGAGGCTATGATTTGTGACAACGGCGTAGGGTAGGTGTAAGTGTTTCAAAACAACTAAACCGCGAACTCAAAATACCATATCCAAAAATCATCATATAATTCCCAATCATATATATCAAGAAATATTTAAAATACCGCATTACTAAAATCATTCGTCAAACAATTAAGCCATATAATTCCTCGAAACGCATATAATTCCTCAAAACGCATATAATTCCTCAAAATGCCATCATATCGCTAAATCAATAAACCTCAAATCCTCAAATCATCTCAAGAATCCCAATTCTAATAATCATCTCAATAATCTCATTCCAAGTCAATATCTCATAATACCTCAATAATAACAATGATGCTTCGGCTTGGCGGGCTGGCGGGCAATGGTCAAGGATCGTTTTCTATAAAAATCGGTTATAGTTTAGGTGTCTATTTACCTAGTTCTCTATAACCTTGGCTCTGATACCAATCTGTAACACCCCCAAAATTTGATACAGCGGAAGACTCAACAAGCTTTCGGGGTGCTACGGGGATTGGTATCCAAACACAAGACATAAAAGAACGAGATAAAGTAAACATAATAAAATACAACCACACAAGGTTTTAAGGTTTACATTATCCCAAAATC
Organism: Artemisia argyi; assembly: GCA_030686995.1. NCBI lineage: Eukaryota > Viridiplantae > Streptophyta > Magnoliopsida > Asterales > Asteraceae > Artemisia > Artemisia argyi. The sequence goes on along the minus strand of CM060699.1, from coordinate 173,854,120 downwards.
ATCCAAAGTCAGGCCCAAAAGAAAATAAATATAGGTCCACAATAGTTATCAGAGTTTTAGAAATATAGATCCATAACCGGTGCCAAATGCCAAGCCTCCAATCCCAAGCATCCGCAGAGCATCACTTAATTACCTGAGAAAACGTGCTAAAAGTCAGCTTTCGCTGGTGAGATCATAGGTTTAGATTCTTAATTCAATATAGTGGACATATACGCAAAACGCTTGCTAGCTAGACTAGGGCTCAATCATCCAACCAAAATAATCCAACCAAATCAAATCATCCCTATAGGTGCACACTATAGCTCAAATCAATCCAATCAATAGCTTACCTAGCTCAAGTCTAGGCCTCACTCTATAATCAATCCAATAGCTTACCTAGATCAAGTCTAGGCCTCGCTCAATATGTATGCGTAAGGATACGACATACCCAACATTCGTAAGGATACGACATGTTCAACTTACCTAGATCTAGTCTAGGCCTCGTTGTTTAGCTTACCTAGCTCTAGGCTAGGCCTCGCTCTATAGCCAATCAAATAGCTTACCTAGTTCGGGGACTAGGCCTCGCTCAACAACCAAATCAATAGCTTACCTAGCTCAATAACCGAATCAATAGCTTACCTAGATCTAGTCTAGGTCTCGCTCTACCTAGTTCTATAAGCATAGCAAGTTTTGAGATCAAAAAGCGATAATAGTCCACATAAAACATTTGCACGTTTCTCACCCCAAGTATTGAAAACAAAGTTCAAGAGTAAAAAGTGGGGCTATGACTCACCTCAAGTCCAGAAATCCTCAAAAGAAACGATAGAAGAAAGACGTAAGTAAATCTCAAGCAACTCACGTAACGGCGACTACTGACTCGGCACTTCCTAACAATATCAAACTCGTTCAGAAAACATTTCCTCAAAATCAAATATTCCCATTCCCGAACGTAATTCATTTTACTTTCCAAAATATCCATTTCTCGAATTAACTTCATATTCATTTAAAATTCGACGTTTGGTATCCATACGGGTGGAGGGTCGACACATCACAAACCAGAAAGCCTCAACAAAGAACATTAATAAGACAACTATAGGTCTAATGTTAGCCCAATATATTATTTAAATAATTATCGAAGCTTATTAAATCCGTCGATTTGATATTCTCCCATACTTATTTACGTAATATATCGTTCCAAAATTATACCCAACTTAAAGCACATTGCACATAAGTTTCTATTTGGTATATGTCGTAGCCCAATGAATTCCCTATATATATCATCGAACCGGCCAAATTCCACGAGACATATAGTAATTCATTACCCTAAAATATATACCACATCCTATGGGCGTCGTGGGATACGATGCCCATTAATATACCCATTTTATATCGTCAAATAACTCGATCTAGAATAAGTCATTCGATATATAAAATGTTTATATTAACCGTCATATATCCGTGACAACACAAAGTCACAATATAAAGCCCACTTGGACTTTAAAGACCCAAAATTCGTATAACTCGATAAGTTTCTATTTTTATAAACAAAACCATATTTTTAATTGTTAGTTATCCGACGTATAATTCGCCATTATTTATATAGTTATTATTTATAATAATATCCCGACATTTATTACACCATTTTCATAGTGTAATAACTATCGCTTTATTATTATACGTTTACTCGTGATCGTTTTATTATTAATATACGCATTTATATATATATATATATATATATATATATATATATATATATATATATATATATATATATATATATATGTACGTTTAACACGTCTATATACGTATATAAACGATTATATTCTTAATAATATTATAACGAGTATTATTTTTAATATCGACTTTTAAATATTTATCGAGTCATAGAATTTGGTCACATGTCCGAGTCATGACCCTCGGCTCATAGTCCAAGTCCAAAACAATATAATCAAGTCACAATATAAATCAACTCCGTCCAAACAATCCCATAACACGTGCTACAACATGAGGGTCCGACTACGGCACCCGACTAACCTATCTCCGTCATCTAATGACCGTCTCACAATCGGTCCCCAATCCACTTTCGTCAACACATCTCCAACAATACTCATAATCAAGAAATACCGCAACGCGTCCAAATAATAACCAAATGCCCATAATACATTCACAACAAAAATAAATAATAACAAGTAACATATATTGTCCGAAAACCAAATATGCAACGGGTTGAGTTACCAAGTCAACCCGGGTCAAAGTTATACTCAAAACAAAGGTCGTGGGTCCACCCGAGACCTCTAGGGTCTCGGCTTGCTCTAAACGAGCCAACCCAACCAAACGGACCATAGTGGTCGTCGGCCAAACCCAAACAACAACAACAACAGGGTCAACGAGGACCCCTTGGGTCTTGGTGTCTCGACAACAACAACAACATGAAACGGGGAGGACCCCTTTGGGTCTCGGCTCGACAAAACAAGCCACAAAAACCGACCCCGAGACCTCGAGGGTCTCGGTTATGCTCAATCCGAGCACCAATCCAACCAAGATAATCATCAAACAAGAAATCCTTCCACCAATTCGGATCCCAATCGACCCACCCGGATACCAAACAAGTTTTTATCAACCAAAATCCTTTTTCTCACTTTATTCTCACAAAACCCATTTGATTCTTGCCTCAAACTCCATGAAACCCGAAAAAGAAATGAAAACCCGTGACTCTAAGTCACGAATCGAACACAACACGTGTCCAAAAACTCGGCCTACCTTCAAAAAGTAAAGCCAAACGAATAGATCTTCAACAAATAATACAAAGTGATGATGAACTCGTGGGGATTTAATTCGAATTAGGTGTTATAGGGGGAGTTAGGGCGCGTGGTTGGTACCAATAGATAGATCTCGAAAAGATGGTGAAGATGGTGGTGTTGTTTTTATGGTGAGGGCGGCGGTGGCGGAGCTATGGTGATATTAGGGCGGCGGTGGTGTTTAATGGGAAGAAGAGAGAGAGAGATTAGGTTGGTGAGATGTTGGAGATGGTTGTGTTGTTATGAAAGGAGCAGACCACAAGGACGAGTTTTAAGTTTACTCTAAAAAAATAATAAACTTTTTAATATTATTAATAATAATAATAGTTGGTGTAGGGATTTAGTAGCCCGGTGTCAATACACGGACCAAACCCGAAACTTAAATAACCAAATATCTTTCTCAAACCAAACCCGTTCCAAAATAATAATATCCGATCCAATAGTAAAATGAAATTATAATTGTTAGGTCAACCTAGTGCCGGAGTCAAAGTAGTGCCAAAAATAACGATCTCAAAATAATTCATACGACCGAATCAAACCGAACCATAATTAAATAACCAAATCTCATAAATATCGTACGATTAAAATCACGTACCCACATTCGTAAAATATCTCGTCAAAATAAACTTTTAAAAATTTTAAATTTATAATTTCAATGTAATGCGGTTTTTATAAAACGGCTCCCTATTTTGCCAGTTGTCACAGATAGTTTATACATATATGGAAATGTTCTGTAATATCGCTTTACAAATTGGTCTTCAAGTGTATTCTTTTTTGTTAATGGTACACAAAACCATGCCTACCAAATCTTTAAATTCTTTGATAAACACCATCCTAAACCAAACATAACGAAAAACACCCTGCCAGGCCGCAACGCGGCCGGCCGCCGCCATGCTTGTTATTTGATAATTATCTTGTTTTAATTCATTTATACAATAATAGCAAGAGAATAACACAAGAAAAATTAAAAACTTTTGTGTTGTTTTAATTTGTATTTTGCAACCTTGTTGTATTCTCAAATTCCACTATTATACTCCAAAGTCATATTCACCATTATACATCAAACTATAGTGATTTTAGGTTAGTATTTTAAGTCTCAAAACACCTAAATAAAAAGTTTGGTTCTACCCAGTTAGGCCTCGATATTTAGCTTAGTATTGGTAACATTATAAGCGATGTTGTACGGTTTTCTCGGCCAAGAAGGGTGCTTGTTCAATTAGTGAAGTAACTCTCACGTAGGAAACTCGGGGAGTAGAGTAGGGCGAAGAGAAGTTTCGTGACTGAACCACTATAAATCCCTGTGTTTTGTTTGATACTCCTTTACTTATTGTGTTGCATTTATTCATAAATATTGTTATTCTTTGTTCATAATAAGTTTACAACTAAGATTTTTAAAAAGAAAACTAATCAACCCCTTTATAGTTTTTCAAAAACCTGTTTGCACCCCATCACGCATGAACAACCAAAAAGGTAATAAGGGCCGGAGCGTGATAATGGTACTAGATTAAGATTGGATGTAATAAGGCCCCAGGGTAGAGTCGGGATTTACAATTAGGGGGTGCTGACTCTCTTTAAAAATACCAGCAATATTATATGCAAATAGAATTACAATGCTCGTGTCATGGCTGTGATTGTAATTGTGGTGTTATGAACAAGAAAAATGATTGGCATGCCTAAAATACATGCCTAAGAACAAGATGATCTCAAGTGGCAAAATCAAAAGTGAAGATTTAGATAGAGAAAATGCATGGGTCATGTGTCATATTCTTAATAGATTAGGCATGAATTTAGGCATATCTATTAGGTCTCTTTATCATTACTCAAACTATGAAAAAAATCATCTTTTTGCCTATAAAATCGATTAAAATTTTTTTGTCCATGATTTAACTTAGAAGCTATGTAAGAGTAAGAACTCTTGTATACTAGTAGCTAATAACATATTAATTTATCTATGTGCCAATAGTTAAAAATACCAAGATTCTACAATAATTCATACAAAACGTTCAATGTTACCAATTACCTGTAAAAGTATAAGCTAGTTCCTGTTTAAAAATATTTTGTAAGCTAGATTTTATACCATAAACTCCTAAATAAAGTTATATGATGTTGTACTAGACTAGTAGTTTAATATTTAGAACATTAAAATTTGAAAACCACACATAAATAAGAAAGCAGAGTTATTAGCTAATGAGTTTTGACAAGTTAATTATATATGTTGAAGACCAAAAAAAAACCAGGAACAAAGATATGTAACATTTAAGCTTGAAAATATAGTTCTAATAATATAGTCAAGGAGCATCAAAGTAGTCATGTTTTAGTTTCACTGGGTCTTTCTTTATTTATGATCAAGTAAATAGGAGTTTCATTAGAGAGTTAATTGCTTGAAAATGTATCATACTTGTCACTTTTTGTTATTATGTGTACTATACTTTTATTTTTCTTATTGTGTGTACTAAACTTTCAAAATTTGATTATTGTGTGTATTTTGTGACAATTTTATTCTTGATTTTTTTAAATTTTGATAGGTAAAATGGTCATTTTACATGGTTAAATAGTCACAAAATACACACAATAATTGAAATTTGAAAGTTCAGTATACACAATAAGAAAAAAAGAAGTTCAATACTCACAATAACAAAAAGTGGCAAATATGACACATTTTCAATTAATTAACCCTTCATTATATGAAATATAAGCTTTAGTCCACTTAAATATTGAAGTAGTTAATTACCGGGGATAACCCTTTTACCAATATATATATATATATATATATATATATATATATATATATATATATATATATATATATATATATATATATATATATATATATATATATATATATATACCTCCTATATAAAGGAAGCTTGTCCTATTATTTCTCCCTCAAAAATACTAATCAACTGACACGTGTCATCTCTAAAATCTAATAGCCGTTGATTGTTTTGATGCAATTTTGGGCGGAATTCCTCTTACCAACTCATTTGCAATTTTACAACAATCCAAAAAAAAACACACACACAATAATATCCTCTCATTCCTCTGGCAAACCCTCACCGAAAAATCAAACACAACTATATGATACATTAAATACATCACATAGGAAGAATTTTATTTTCGGGCAACACACTAAGATTAATCCTGGTTTGTATTATAAAATTTTGATCTTTATGATGTTAATTTTTATTTGCTTATGTTTTATTATAACACCAGATACACACGAGATCCCCAAACATAAACCCTAACACAAAATCCCTAATATTCAATTTCAATCCCAGCATTAAATGGTTGATAACGAATTGATCTAAAAACCAATTGATTTGTGTCCCTAAAAAACGCATATCTCTAACAATTAAACGAACTATGATTCACAAAATCCAATAAAGTCCTATATAATTATTCATCGATGGAAGAGGTGTGGTGTATTTGTTGATTATAATTTTGGTTTCGTTTTTTGGATTAAAAGGGAGCGTGCTCCTGTGGATTAGATGGATCAAATACTAACGGCAAATTATTCCGAAGATAATGGATTAAAAGGTATCATCTTAAATTATTTTTTAAATTGGGTGATTTGTTATTAGATTATTTTTTGTATTATAGATTGAATTTTATAATGGGTGATATGCACATAATATGTTTGATAAAATGCATCAACAATACTTGGTTTTGGTTACTTATTGAATTTATACCTGGTGTGTACTTATTGAATTTATATATTGTAGTGTGGACGAACTTTGATCTGCTATGAACGTTTGGATGTGACAGGTGGTTTTGTTTAAGGGATAGTAGCACCAGAGGCGGACATATTAGGCTATTTTCATAAAGCACTTCTACACCACCAGAAAAAGTGGTGGCTCCTGGTGCCACGTGTCCCGATGGTGGTATAAAAGATGACACGGGAAATAGTTGACACACAAAGGTGAAGCAAATTCTCAGATATCTTTGGCCAATTTCTTTATTTTCTTTATATGATTTATAAAGAGTATAGTGTATCATTTACGTGTGTGTTCACCGTTTGTGTTCCATGTGGGTGTGGCCTGAGTTCCTTTGCATTTCGTTGGATGATGGACATGAGGATCTTGAAGTTGACATACCTACTTATGAGCAAATCTCAGGTTTAGAGTGCGTTTATGATCCTAAACATGTTCTTAAATCTTTAGTAACATCAATAAATAAATAACGAGAATGTTGATTGTGTCTTTTAATTTCCAGGCTTAAAGTGCAAATGCGAAGGACATATATTTAAAAGAGAATTCATGTCACCAGAAGACACGAAATGGTTGTAGAAGGATATAGAAGATCAAATTTTTAAATAACCATACTTTCTTTTTCTTAATTGATTGGTTCGTAAACACGATTTGTTGCTCCAATAACCATACTTTCTTTTTCTTAATTGATGTTTCGTAAACACGATTGATAAATGTGTAATTTTCTTCACCTTTTCTGGATATTTCAGGGAATAATGGCAGCTTGTGGTTATATCCATGCTTATGGGCTCAATTGCAATTGGCAAACCTGTTTATCCTATTACAATGGAGTATATAAGTCAAGTATGCAAGTAAGTTTCTTTAGCATGATCATTTGTAGTTTAGCTGAAGTGCAATAAGTTTGCATTAAAAATGAAACTAAAAGTAAAGAGTTAGGACGCGCCAACCAGTATCGTATATTTTTGTAGATATATATATGATGTAATGTTGTATGTGTACCAAAAAATGGACTATAGGTATGTGTTAGCTGATGGTTTGATGGACTTGAGCTTATAGCTAATGATTTAATAAGCTGTTTAGTTGAGGTGAAAACAAGTGCCCAACAGTATTTATCTTATGTACTTTGTAAGTGTGTTGTAAGAGTTTATATAAAGTGAAAATGTGAGTTGAATGTATAGTATGTTGTTTGCAGTTTGTAGTTGTACTCGAATTGTGCTTAGATTGTTTAGTACAAAAGCTATATTGCTGATTTGTGGTAACATTTTTTTTTAATTTTATTTATATATTTTTTTTGCTAAATGGTTGAAAAATAGAAAAATGTTGGTGATTTGTTGCTTCTTTATGAGATTGAGCAGGGTACTGTTGACTCATTGAGTCTATAGTCAGGACTATTAGCATGTGATTCTTACAGTTTGTGCTCAACATGAACATGGATGAATGTACTTTATGTCATGCGATATAAGAGTGAATATGCTGCTAGAACTATTATTTTTTTGTTATTCAATACAGAGTCGATAGGGTATGTGATCAGTAGGTCCTTAATATCATCATATTTTGTTGCCTCTCTAATTGGGAATTGATTACTTTTTAAGTAGTTGTAAATGATAATTGGAATGTTGGATGAGTAAAACAATAATTTTGAATGTCTAAGTTACTGTAATGTATTGTTGGTATCATGGTCACAGATGAACGTATATGAAGCCATAAGGATATGTTTGGTAATTGTAATCCCATATGAAATTAAAATTAGAGTTCATTTAGTGTGAACATCAAGTTTCAATGTTATATGCTTAAAAACACTAAACAGTGCCTAGATAGTTTTATGTTGTTGGTAGGAAGCGGATATTGCGTGATATTCAGAGATTTCATTATGCCACGTGTGTTTTATAACGTTTCTTAACATTTGTTGCTTAGTTAAAGGCTTGGTGCAACTATATGCATCGCAATGCTTTTAATATTACATTACTATTTTGTACAACAGTGAAGAGAAACGATGGGTAGAATTCAAAGGGATAGTTGATTCAACATCCATTCTAGGTATAATTCTATACAACAAACATCATGTATATGTTGGGTCAACATGGTTACGGGTATGTTGAATGGGAGTGTTTGGAGTTTATATATAGATATGGGTCCTTGGATTTAGATTTAACAAATAAAGATTAGTTTTGCAAAAAGCGTAAAAGTACTTTTATAAAGAACCGGTTGTTGGACTTGTGAATGGTTTATGGATAAAAATTGCAAAACTAATATATTATGTTTATGTATTTTATCATGAGATTATATTTACATTAGTTTAAATATGTCTTTTTCATTTTTCTATATTTTGACATATGCTTTTGAGTTTGGTGGTCTCCGATATCATTTGAACATATAATTAAAAGTCTCATTCCTGCAATCCCAAACACCCATTAAGTTCATAAAACATGTTTTGCTTGAAGGTGCAAATACTTTGCAATGTGCTTTTTTTTTTTTTTTTTTTTTTTTTTTATTGTGATAGGGTTTTGTGGTGTTTTTAGTGGCTTTTTTCATGGTAGTTGAAGAGCAAACACTGGAGCGCCTTAAATTCAATTAATCTTATAGCGTCATGTAACGAATCAACTGGAGCGCAAACATTGGCAACTACAAACATATGTGAGTATATACTAATTCCTAATGGACCAATCTTATTATATCATGGACTAAATTGTTTTTTCATGGTAGTTGAAGAGCTATCGAGGTTTTAAACTGAAAAAAGATGGAGATTGCGTTTAAAGCAACAACAACAAATGCTAATTCAATACTGTAGTTGACAACCAACAGAAAAGGAGTCATATGGTTTGATGAAGTTTCTATGATATGCCCATTGATACGTTAATGGTATCTCAACTCCCTTTAGTCATGTGTTTTGTCCTCAATTTTACTTTTCAGAGTTTTTTTGTTTTAATGGTACAAAGATGGGAATACAAGTGTGTAAGTTACTTTTCAGAGTTTTTTTGTTTGAATGGCATCCACCCATTTACTTTTGAATGGGTCAATTTAGGGGATGTGTGGATTAACTTATTTTTCAGGCTTATTAGCTTATTTGAAACTGGAAAAGGCTCATAAGCTGCTTCTTCTTTTTCTTTTTTCTTTTTTTTTTTTTTAGGCTTATGAGCTTATCAAAACACCTCTGTAGATCATGTTATATTTCTAAGAGTAAAGATGATTTGGATTTAAGCTTAATAGTGAATGGATGAAAGGATGTGTGGTTATAGCGGGGTAACTGTACATGTTTAAATGGGTACTCGGGTTGACCTTGAACACTTTTTATGTTGTGATAAAGATGGCAACTATACCAATTCTACAACCAACGTTGTATATATATAGAAGTTCTTCATAGATTATAAACTATATGTTGTTTTCTTATTTTCAACCTTAGGTTTTGTTCAACATTATTATTTTATTAATAATAGCATTTTTTTTTTTTTTTTTTTTTTTTTTTTTTTTTTCATTTATGTCGCTACACGTTCATACTTATATTACTATTAATTTATCGTATAATCAAATTTTTAAAGCTAGCCGCCCCAGCGGGACGGGCCTAAAATCTAGTATATATATATATATATATATATATATATATATATATATATATATATATTGAAGTAGTTGGACATGTTGGGAGAGACCCAACACCTACCTGTCCTCCTACTCTCTCCGCCCCTGGAGACCTAAGACCGCATTCACCACTACCACATCAACTTTCTCTCTTTACAACCAACTTCACCACCAACTTAGTATAATAAAACAACCAACTTAACTACCAAAATATACCTCACATAAACACATATATACCCCGTCAAAATATACACAAACACACACACTGGACGACTCGGTATTGGCATCAACCGAGTCTTCCCATTTTGTTGTTGGAGACGCGTGCTATGGGGGCACCATAATAAGGCTCTAAGACTCGGTCGTCGATCCCTTATTACAGCCAGTATAATAAACAACACGTGAATGGGTTTACAAGCAATAAAATGTTTTTGTTTTAAGATGTCATATACATCCAATATTTGAGCAAATGGTGTAGTCACCTAAGCTAAGGCCAAATAGTGATGTCACGTCATGCCATCTCATTATTTTCTTATTTCACTTCCCTTTGTCGATCACACACCGAAACCTCCTCCCTAGGCACTCAAGCCAAAACCCCACTTTTGAGACCCAATATACCCAATTAAAACATAAACTAAACACAAAACCCAACTAAAAAAAAAAAAAAAAAAAAAAAAAAAAGATCCTTCATTTGGCGCAAGTCAAATCCTTCACTTTTGTTTTGGCGCAAGAGGAGGGAGTGTAGTCACCTGGCTTTGACTCAAGCCAAAAGGATGGCACGTTGGTTTGGCATGGGGTTGATACCAGTGCACTCTTTGCTCTTATACCCAATAATTTTTAGTCGTACTATAACTTTTTTGCACCATCAATTGTAGTAGAACACTTTTACTTTTTCAAAGGCAATACTAGCATAATATTAAGATTTCAATTAAAAATTCACTTTACAAAAGTGTTTTAAAGATCAATACCTTAAATCTGATTCAACAAACATTGAATCAAAATATTGTACATGCATTTTAATGAATTAATGATAAAGAACTTTGTAATATGTCTCATCTATTCATTTAGCGATAAGTGTTTTCACTTATCATTTGCACCAATCAATTTACTAGATATTAAATTTGTTTATTTTAAACCTTGTATAATATCTATGTATTAGACCTGCTGTAATAGATAAACCAAGACATAGTCTTCGTATAGGTGGTAGCTTTACAAACGCGTCTTCCCTTGTTAGGGAGCTCTCACGCGACACGTCTTAAATGTCAAAAAGGCAACACTTGGTCGTCCGTAAGACCTAGTCGTGAGTGTGTTTTCTTTCTGTTGTATTTGTGTGTGTATGGATGGCAAAAAAAATCCGTACCTGATGGGGACCCGATCCCCAAACCTTATTTGACTGGGGAATCTCCGAGTTGACCGGATATAGGGATGGGGATGGGGAATCCCCAAAATGTGAAACCAGGGATGAAGCGGGGATGGGGATAACATAAATCCTCGAATCGGGCCCCGACCTCGATCTTTCTAGTGTATAAGTATTAAAATTTTATATGTTATATCTATACTCGATTAACTTGTATATGTAAATGTAGATGTTTTTATGAGTATCGACATATATATTTAATATTTATATGCATATGTGATATTTATACGATGAAACACCTTTAGAATTAGACGTATAAGCACCAACTACATAATACTTAACTATTTTGTCTAGATACAAACATATGATACACAATGTTTTTATATTATATGTGATGTTACAATTTTTACGATGCTTTAAAGTTGAATTGAAATTATAATTAATCTAACTATGTGTGATATAAGATTGTTGAGACACTTTATGAGTCAAAATTTTTTTATATTTGCGACAAGTTGGTAGATTTTTTATGTTATTTCATAATGGTGGAAAATCTCCGAACTCCCATGGGGATCCCTGATCCCCATTAGCGACGGGGATGGGGATGTAAAGCAATTTCCCGACAGGGATGGGGATGGAGAGTGGAAAATGGGGATGAGAAATACAATCTCTGACATTCCCCGTCCCATTGCCATCCCGATGTGTGTGTGTATTTTGGTGGAGTATGTTTTGATAGTGAACTTGATTGTCTTATTACATTAAGTTTGTGATGTATTTGGTTGTAGAGAGAGACAATTGACTTGACGTTTAAGTGTCAGTGATGATTGCGGTTTTGGAGCTTCCTTTTTACACTTATTCTTAGGTGCGTGAAATTATAAGCGAGAGTCGTTTTATTAACTATGTTTGTTAAAATAAAATATAAAATAATAAATACGTTAAACACTTCAAGTAGACATTAGAAAAAAGAACCTAAACGGCAAATGCTCATCTCTAAACAGGCTTTTAATTCAAAACACCACTCTGTTCCCAAGTTTTTGAAATGGAAGAAGAGAAGAGAAGAGTTAAAAATGGGTAGAAAAGAAGAGGAGATGAATGAAAATACATTTTTTATATCATGTTCCCGAGTTATGAGAGAAAAGAAGAGAAAACATATGATTTTACAATTATACCCTTTGTTACATATAAAAGTTATGTTTTATATTAGGTTATTTAAGTAATTTTATTGATTTAAAGCTTCCTAATATAACTTCTCTCCAAATCATCCCACTTTTGGGAATAAAGTTTTGGAGAGAAGTTTAGCAAAAATTACTCTCCTCTTCTATTCTCTTCTCTCCTAAAAAAAACTCAGAAACACAAATTTATTTTGTTTTCTTCCCACTTCTTTTCTCTTCTTTCAAAAATAAAAATCGGGAACGCAGTGTAAACGCTAACGCTCTTAAATATAATCAAACTTACAATTTTATACTTCTTTTAAATCTAGAAAACCAATTGTTCCAATTTCCACAAAACTATTCCTCTTTCAACTCCTAAAAACGACAAAGAATAACCAATGAGATCCACCACGTCAGACACAATACAAGATCCAATCCTAGATATTAAACTTGTTTATTTTTAAACGTTGCATAATATCTATGTATTAGACCCGCCGTAATAGATAAACCAAGACAGAGTCTTCTTCGTATAGGTGGCAACTTCACCAACGCGTCTTCCCTTGTTAGGGAGCTCTCACGCGATGCGTCTTAAATGGCAAAAAGGCAACACTTGCTCGTCCCTAAGACCTAGTCGTGTGTGTGTGTTTTTATTTTCTTTTGTATTTGTATGTGTGTGTTTTGGTGGAGTATGTTTTGGTAGTGAATTTAATTGTTTTATTACATTAAGTTTGTGATGTATTTGGTTGTAGAGAAAGACAGTTGAGTTAACGTTTATGTGTCGGTAATGAACATGGTTTGAAGCTTCCTTTTTACACTTATTCCTAGGTGCGTAAAATTACAAGTGAGTCGTTTTATTAACTATATTTGTCAAAAATAACAAAAAAGTTAAATGCTTCAAGTAGATGTCAGAAAAAAGAACCAAAACGGCAAATACTCATCTCTACGTAGGCTTTCAAAACATTAAACGCTAATCGCTCTTAAACATAATCAAACTTACAATTTTTTATTTATTTTTTACGTAAGACCTTTGGTCAAGCCCTCTGAAAACATTTGTAAGATAGGTGGTATAGATGTGGAAAAAATCGCCGTTCTAAAAAAATAAAATAATCAAACTTACAATTTTATTTCTTTCAAATCTACAAAACCAATTGTTCCAATTTCCACAAAACTAGTCATCTTTCAACTCCTAAAAATGACAAAGCAATAACCAATGAGCACCCACCACGTCAGACACAACACGAGATCCAATCCTATTGGTTCAAAACACCACTCTTCAAACTCTCATTGGTCCACGTCACCATCAATGACATTTTTCCTCCCTTGAGATCCGCACAAACCCCCACTCGCACTCTAAACTCCACGCGCCATTTTATATATATATTATTACAATCTCAAACTCCAAGAAAAAAATCAACACTTAATTAACCATGGCTCGCTCTGGTATCGCGTTAGCGATCATCTTACTCGGTATATCACATTCTTCATATTATGATCTTATTTTATAAGCTTTTTATAGATCTGTTATATATTTTGATGTTAGCTTATTGTTAGTAATTTAGATCTGGTTAATCTGTTAGTTAATTAGTTATTACCGTTAGATCTATGAATGCTAGGGTTATAGATCACTTTTGTTTATATTGTATTATTGATGTGATTGAAAACAGTTAGGAGTTTGTTATGTAGATTAACGATTTAACGGTACTGATGATGAAGGATTAATGTGATATGAAAACAGTTAGGTATTTGTTATAGCTGATTTGATGAATTGTAGATATGTAGATCAGTGATTTAACGGTTTTGGTGATATTGTTAGATTTGAATTTTAGTTTGTTTATTCAGTTAGGTTAGGTTAGATTTTTAACGAGTAATTCGGCGCGTTGACGCGTTTTATTATAATGTAATGATTAACGACATGATTAGGATTTGGCAGGTTTCTAATAGTTTTGCTAATTCGGTTAGCTTAGGGTTTTATACGATTGATTTGGTGTGCGTGAAATGAGTAGAAACATGATGAGGATTCCGTAGATATTTTAATAGTTTTGCTACGCAGATTTGAATTTTAGTTTTGTTTATTTGGTTAGGTATTTATATGTGTGATTTGGTGCGTTGACATGTAGTTTATGCTGAAATGATTGGAAATTTGATTAGGATTTGGTATTATGGAGTCGATGTTAATTTGGTTAGCTTATAAGACGTTATTATGGATGATCTGATAAATGATTGGTTTAGGTTTATAAAACTATTGAATAGTATCTTCAACGCCTTTCTAAAACAAGCTAACTTATTCTCATAGACGTTATTTTAGATGAAATTATATGTCCGTTAATGAGCATATATAGATAGACATTAATTATGATAGTTACGTCAAAGCTTATTTTTAACATGTTGTTCCTTGTACTTTATTTTTAATAAATGCATGTGACTTAGAGAATTAATTATTTCGTAAGTACTAAATGAGTAAACGGCAATGTATTACAGGATGTCTATTTGCAATTTCCATTGCGAAAGAAGAGGCCAACAAGCTAGGAACAGTTATTGGGATAGATCTTGGAACCACTTACTCTTGTGTCGGTGTTTACAAGAATGGTCATGTTGAAATTATAGCCAACGATCAAGGAAACCGTATCACTCCATCATGGGTGGCCTTCACTGATTCCGAGAGGTTGATTGGTGAGGCAGCTAAGAATCAAGCTGCTGTAAACGCCGAGAGGACCGTCTTTGATGTTAAGAGACTTATCGGGAGAAAGTATGTATTCTTCAGTTTCTTATTTGTTTGTAGATATTGGTGTTAAGGTGTCTATCGATATTGAGTTATTGACATTGTAACGTTTGTATGACAGGTTTGAGGATAAGGAAGTCCAGAGGGATATGAAACTCGCTCCCTACAAAATCGTGAACAAGGATGGAAAGCCTTATATCCAAGTCCAGCTTCAGGGTGGGGAAACTAAGGTTTTCAGTCCCGAGGAGATCAGCGCCATGATTCTAACCAAGATGAAGGAGACAGCTGAAGCTTTCCTTGGAAAGAAAATCAAGGACGCAGTCGTCACTGTTCCTGGTAAATAACTAACAAAGCTAAAAACGTAGTTTAGCTTGCTCACATGAAGAATGTTTTCTAATGATTTGTTTCTTAAAATTCATTTTGCAGCATACTTTAACGATGCCCAAAGGCAGGCTACCAAGGATGCTGGTGTGATTGCTGGCTTAAATGTTGCTAGAATCATCAATGAACCTACAGCTGCTGCTATCGCATATGGTCTAGACAAGAAAGGTGGTGAGAAGAACATTCTCGTTTTTGATCTTGGTGGTGGAACTTTCGATGTCAGTATCTTGACCATTGATAATGGTGTCTTTGAGGTTCTTTCCACAAACGGAGACACCCATCTTGGAGGTGCGTTTTTTAAAAAATTTCCCTCTTTTCTGTTGATATGATATGCTTGCATATAAGAGGTTTTGGTATTCGTGATTGCGTGCTAAAATTATTTCCTTCTCCAGGTGAGGACTTTGACCAGAGGATCATGGAATACTTCATCAAGTTGATCAAGAAGAAGCACGGAAAAGACATCAGCAAGGACAACAGAGCTCTTGGAAAGTTGAGGAGGGAAGCTGAACGTGCCAAGAGGGCTTTGAGTAGCCAACATCAAGTCCGTGTTGAAATTGAATCACTCTTTGACGGTGTAGATTTGTCTGAGCCATTGACCCGAGCCCGTTTCGAGGAATTGAACAACGACTTGTTCAGAAAGACAATGGGACCCGTGAAGAAAGCCATGGAAGATGCCGGCTTACAGAAATCTCAAATTGACGAGATTGTTCTTGTTGGTGGTAGTACCAGAATCCCAAAGGTTCAACAGCTCCTTAGAGACTACTTTGACGGTAAGGAACCCAACAAGGGCGTGAACCCTGATGAAGCAGTTGCCTTCGGTGCTGCAGTTCAAGGAGGTATTTTGAGCGGTGAAGGTGGTGAGGAAACTAAAGGTAAGCCAAACTTCTATCATTTATTACAGACACGGTTTTATGACTTTATCCCAATTGTATAAAGATCTTCACAATTAATATTGGTATCTTTTACTTTAATGTAGATATCCTTCTATTGGACGTCGCACCACTTACCCTTGGTATTGAAACCGTTGGAGGAGTGATGACCAAGTTGATCCCCAGAAACACCGTTATCCCAACCAAGAAATCTCAAGTCTTCACCACATACCAAGATCAGCAAACCGTAGTCTCCATTCAGGTACCGTTTTGTATACATTGTTAACGTGTTTGTAAATATTATAATACTGTTTTCATCATATAATTGAGCTTATGTTTGCGTTACAGGTATTTGAAGGTGAAAGGAGTCTTACAAAGGATTGCAGGCTTCTTGGAAAGTTTGACCTTTCCGGCATTGCCCCAGCTCCGAGGTTTGTTTATAAATTGATTGCTTTTGTCAGTTTATTGATGTTATGTGAAAAGCCATATGTGCTTATTTGTGTTATTGTATATTTGAAACAGGGGAACCCCACAAATTGAAGTGACATTCGAAGTTGATGCCAATGGTATCTTGAATGTGAAGGCTGAGGACAAGGGAACCGGCAAGGCAGAAAAGATCACTATCACCAATGAGAAGGGACGATTGAGCCAGGAAGAAATCGAGCGCATGGTTCGTGAAGCTGAAGAGTTCGCAGAGGAAGACAAGAAGGTTAAGGAAAAGATTGACGCACGTAACGCCCTTGAGACTTACGTGTACAACATGAAGAACCAAGTCAGTGACAAGGATAAATTGGCTGACAAGCTCGAGGCTGATGAGAAAGAAAAGATTGAAGCAGCAACAAAGGAGGCTCTTGAGTGGTTGGATGAGAACCAGTCCTCTGAGAAAGAGGAGTATGATGAGAAGCTTAAAGAGGTAGAAGCTGTTTGCAACCCCATCATTACCGCTGTTTATCAGAGAACAGGTGGTGCCCCAGGTGGTGGCGCTGATTCGACAGAAGACGACGATGAACATGATGAGCTTTAGGTCTTTTATCACATACAGACAAAAGATAGGAAGAGCAGAGCAGAGGATATTAGTGTAATTTTGGGAGTACCTTGGAGTCAGATTTTTTGTCCTTGGTTTTAAACATTTGACAGAATTTTAAGTTTTCAACATGTATCATTCCTGTTGCTTTGCTTCAGAAACCTTAGTTTCGCCTCATTTAGATTTGTTTTTTCTCATGTTATCGAGAGTAACCAACTTAAACAGATGAAACCTGATAGTAATGTAGTACCTTATATCATGGAATTTTAGATATTTCTTTTTGAATATAATGCTTGTATCGTCATAATTACTGTATTTAGGTGCTGTTAAGTTCATATTGGATTAGGTGTCAGTTGCTAGATATCAAAAATGAAGTTTCAGTATGTAGCATGCCACATAAATGAATGTGGCATGTGACTCAATTTTACTGAACCCCCTTTGTGTTTCCAGGTGTTTTCACTTTCACCTAGAGTGAATGTGGGTGACACGTCAACAATGCGGAATCATTTTCAAAGTTGTGCCTGGTAACTAGCAAGTATATATATGCTGAGATTGGATAATTGGTAGATATGTATGTGGTTCACTAATAATAGTGATTATGTGCTGATACTGAAACAATTGCAGAGATGTTTGAAATTCTCTTTCAACTAAATTTCTTTCCTTTTTCGTCAAAGTATGCACGGCGCAAGTCTATCTTACTATCGGCCGGCTGAAACACACTCACACACACGTTGTATAAGCATCATTTCATAGCTTATTCCCTGTTTTTACCCTTATTTGAAATTCTAATGAAATTGATACAAAAGTTATTGTTGGTGGTAAAGGTTACTGAAGTTGCAGTTCAACTTAAAACTGAAATGAAAGCTAAAGGCCGGCTTTGGGATCAGCTGAACCAGCAGCAACAACCCCAGCACCATTTGGTGTAGTTGCATCTTTACCAACACTAAGCTCGTCCACAAGTTCATCTATTTTGCGAAATTGGTATGGCCATCTAGAATTATACAGGAACTGACGCAGATCAAACCTATTATCTTCTGGTGAATAGCTCTGTGCACATAAAGGCGAATATAGTTAGGACATGGCTGAGGGAGGAAGCATTTGCAGAAATATTTGAAAGAAAACGGAATACCTCAGCATGATAGGAGGGTGTTAATACAGTCATCTTGTGTCGATTGATGGAATAGTACTTGAAGAAATGCTTCACTTTATCAGCTACCTCAGAAGGACTTAGCTTTGAACCCCAACCAAAACATAGATTCTGTAAACAAGTGCACACATGACAAAGTGTCAATACAGTCGTCTTTTGCCATTGATATTGACTAGTAATACTTTAGTTATTACAGATACATATTCAAATGCAAACAGAACACATTAAAATATTGGTTAGATAAATGGTTTTATTACAAACCTTAAACATAGACACAGGTCCGCATCGGAAAATCTTCCTCAACCTTCCATATGCTGAAAGTTCATTATACGTCATTCCCATGTCCACTTCATCCAGCTGATTCAATGCAAAAAATATCAGCCTCAAACTACAGGCTAATAAAACTTGATTTAAATCAATTGATAAAGTCTACAAGGTAAGGTAATTTGCCTGACTGTAATTTGATCGAATGGGCTCCAGCTCAGCAGTTGGTGGAGCAGATTCAATATCCGCTAAAGATGAGAAACCAAGATGGGTGGCAGCCCATTTCAAAAACCTTCGAAGATCTTGCTTACTAATACTTCCAATTGGATTTATATCTGCAGAACTGCAGTCATACTGCAATAGAAATATTAAAGACACTCAAATAAACCATATAAAAGTTCAGATGAGTCATGAAAATACCTTTGTTAGGTAACCGCGCAATGCTTCATCCACATTGGAGCTGCCCAACACAAGATAAAAGCCTGGTTTACTATGAACCCATGGCAATAATGAAGCTAACATAAATGCCAACACCATTCTTATTCGAGCTTGTATATTCTGCAGCCCCAAGTTTTCGGTATTTGATCCCCCGTCAACCTATGAGAAAAATAATACAACATTACCTGGTAAGTTAAAAATATGATCATGTGGATGTCAACATTAAATTCCTAAATTTATTTTTTACCTTGTAACGAGGACGCTTTCCAGCAAGTGTTTGAAATAAAGATAGAAAAGCAGACACTACAGTGTCTATAGAAACATCAAGATGCCATGATCCAATCTCATCTGCAAGCACCTTTGCTCGTGTCCGTGTGGCGTCAGAACTGTTTTCTGATCCCATGAAAACAGTGTAGAAGATGCGTTTTGCAAATTCTTTGCTGTCGGTAGGAAATTGACCATCAGTGTAACGTCCTATTCTTATAGCATCCGACTTAATTTGTTCATCTCCATTTGCAATATCTGCATGACCATATTTCCAACTTCGGGTTATGCCACCTTAAATTTTGTACTACAATTTCCTTTTTTTTTTTTTTTTTTTTTTTTTTTTTCTAAAAACAAATAATCTGACCTTTTACAACAAGCTGACACATGCATCCAACAATGCCAGCTACTGAAGAGCTATCAGCCCCACCCGAGAGTGGGAGTAAGAAACCAGAAGCCCCACTTCTTCTTAGGTAATCCCAGAGCCAACAACCAGGTCCAAACGCTATTTCTTCCTCAGGAGAGTGATATTTAATCTGCCACATTACATTAATGGTTATGAATGTTTCACATAACATGCCATAAAATATATAAGGTAACTGACCTTCAACGGACTTGAAAGTGACATCTGGAGGTTGAAAGGCTTACACAGCTTGTAAGGCACATTTACAGAGGAAACATGTTGTTTAGAACCTGCTTGCTCCTGGAAACTGCTTATAGATCCTCTTAAACTCGCAACCTTGCATAAAGCATATGATAAACGAGAAATTATCACGAATGCTAAATAACATGACAAGCTTGAACCCTTTCTTTAATATTAAAAAGTTACATATATGTACCGCATCTAGATCAATTTGCGCAACAACCACCTCTACATCTTTTATCGAGAACTGTGAGCCTTGTGCTACTACTTCTCCATTGACAACAATACATGCGCATCCATCTACAATTGGCAAAGTACTTAATTTGATACAAATATGCTGAAAACTAATACTGCAAAGCATAAACAGAAGTAAAACAGGCTTGTTATTTACCATAATATAGGCGACCACCATCACAACCCTGGTGATTACTATACATGTACACTCCACCACGGGTATTTGTAGCACCAATAAAGGCACGCATACGAAGGTCAAGCTTTCTCAGTTGGTGATGACTTCCGCTAGCATTCATGAATACTTCAACACCGTTTAGTGCAAGCTCGGTATGTGGTGGAATTGGAGTAAACCACCTAAGCTCCCTGTAATTTCCGTCATTTGCTAGCCACATTTTTGCGCGTATCATGATTATTTTCCGGTTAAGGCATAGAACTTGACAGTTGTAGCGTTCAGAACCTTTTATAACAGGCATACCAAAACTACATAATATGTCATCTGTCCAATCACCAACCAATAACTCCTTTAAGCACTCCCACCTGCAGAAAATATTGTGATACCCGTAAATCAAAATATTTTCAATATGTCAGTCTGGCATTGCATTTAGAAACCGATTATGTCATGTGAAAATAGTTATGGAGTATAATCAAATAATCAACTGTCACATAAACATATCATAGTGTGTCAATGTTGTTTTATTGTTTGTGTTTCACATAACCAATAAATAATGTGTTATTTACGTAGAATACCAACGCATATTGCATTTGTCCCGTCTAAGTCTTTATACTTTTTCTTTGTACATATGAGTTGTCAAAAGATACTGTGTTTTGTTTGGGTCATTCTGTTAAAAAAGAAGGCGTTAAAAAATGATAGTAACTTCTATATAAACATATGAACTAATGTATAAAAAAGTTAGATCCTGCATAAAATCAGAGCCGTATACGATGGTGTGCAAGGTGTGCTACCGCACAGAGCCTCAAATATTTAAAGGCCTCAAAATATATATCCCGTTATATATTTGATGCCTCAAAATTCACTTCCAATAAAAATTGTTACCGTTGTACAATATTTGTTAAAACTTTTTTTTTTTTTTTTTTTTTTTTTTTTTTTTTGAACTAAATATTTGTTAAAACTTAAGATAGAGGATCAAAACACTATGATTTTGGTTTCCATAGTCGCATAATATATGTTTGACCGTCGTATTTAGTTATCATATAAGCTTTCGCACAAGTCCTCCGATCGCTTAGCTACGGCACTGTATAAAATGTTCAACTTCATATGTAAAATGTTCAGTATTAACTATTAAGCGTTACAAAATAACCCAAACCGGACACAAATCCAAATTAACGAATCAAATGCCCTATAATAACACTAAAACATGACAAATGAAAAAGACACGTTAATTTGTACTTTGTGCACGCAAAAAAAAAAAAAAAAAAAAAAAAAACCCATAGATAAACAAATAATCAATTAATCATAATCAAATTTCTTTGGGCCTAAGGGCATCCACTATGGATGAACCTATTAAAGGTTTATGAAATTGCCACATCCTATAATGTCATTAATTTTTAAAACTTTTTATGTTATGAACCTATTGTTACTATGGATAAACCTTTTGAGGTTTATAAAATTTCTTCAACATTTGAATGTCATTTATTATTTAGTTGAAAAGAAAAGGAAATAAACATTTTTTGGACCTCTCCAAGATCCTAGACCTTTTCATGCCACATAGGCATGAAATGGTTCCTCATGGTATAAAAATTCTTGGACCTCTTCATAATTGTTTAGACCTATTCTTAAACTTCCATAGTGGATGCTCTAATGATCATAAATAGGTTACACTATGAGCGAATATATAGAAATAAAGGTGATGAGGTTTACGCATGAGAAACAGTATCGAGTTCCAAGAAATGATCTTCACAACCATAACCAGTTATTTCTAGTTCAGGACCAAGCCTAATAACAGCACCACTTTCTTTAGCCTTTTTTATTGATTCCTTAATATTCTTCATATTGGTATCAAAGTCCATAGCCCATTGATTCAAGTTGCATGTAGCCACCTTTAGCAACCTCATGATCTTTGTCTCCTTAGTTTTACAAATATGTTGGTGTCTCTCAATTGTGAGTGATCATAGGAAACAGTACTGTTTGTTGGAGAACTATGTTAAAGCGGTGCTCAAAGTCAAAGGTGGCAACGTGGTACATATATATCTCTTCCGAGATTTTGGAAGTCAAGTCAAACCTTTGGTCACGTTACACTTACATTTGCTCACCTTATCAAATTACTAGATGAACACCGCGCATAACGGCATATAATTATATTTACGAAATTGTAATTTTGGTTTGACGTTCGATACAAGTTTAATTTGAAGTTATTGCAAGAAAAAAGTTTATAGGTTAGAAACAAAAATAATAAAAATTTAAAGATTAAAAATTATAGAAAATATTGATTCAATGATAAATGTTGTTATCATTTTTAACCAAACGTATAATATTCCACTAACATTACTCAATTTTAAATTTCAATAATGAAAATTCACTCTTTATAAGTAGTAAAGATTGATTTTTGGCTTAACTACACGTTCTGAATAGAAAAACCAACGGGGGTTGTAAGTAGTACTCGTATTAGTTGGAGTTAGTTATTAATATTGAAAATTTTATAGAACATAGCTATATTTATTATTAAAAATTAGTATTAAATAACATAAAAGATAATGTTTCGTCATTAGTTTTTCAAATTAAAAAGTTTTATTTGAAAAAGTTTAAATAAAATCAGAAAACTATATGATCATTGTTAAACAAACATTAAAAGCTCGCCGCAACAAGTTGGTTAAGGGTAAAACGCAAAACTACTAAACATATCACATATGGTTATAATTTTTTGGCGAAAGCCCCTAATAAAACTCGGTTTGGGTTTTCATATTTCTTTAAAGATCTCGGATTAACAATAGGTTTAACAAAATGTTATACACAACAAAGATTTGTAAGTTTCAAATAAAAAGGGTAGTAAATTTTGAATGTTGAATGGAGGTAAACAAGAACTAGCATTAAGAGAACCATACTCTTTCTATCACAAAAAAATGTTTTGTATCCCACATAGGTCCGAGGGGAAAATTGTTACCGGCTTATATAGTAAGGATTACATTGGCTTAGCAAGTTGATAGTAATATTATGTTATTCCACATAATGGTAGACACCAGTTTCAATTGCGGTGAACGGTTTCGTTATTTAGGTGGAATAACTCATATAAGTTGTCAATTTTTTTTTTTTTTTTTTTTTCTCTAAAGTAATAATTTTGTTATCTTCCCAAGGATCATAACACAATTATATAATCGGGAACTGCTCGAAATTTCTTTCATTAAAGTAAACAGAACATGTTTTTGGGGGTGTTTGGGACTTTGGGTAAGCTTATCACATTAGCTTCTAGTTTTGGTCAAAAGTTCAAAGATCTTCGATGTAATGTCATTTCGTTATGTAATTTTGTGACATTTTTTCTAAACGTTTTCCAAAATGATTACAAAACTTATAGGAAAAAGTTACAAATTACATAGACCAGGGTGTCTAGCTTTAAACGATTCTTCCACTTTCTTGGATAAAGAAGGTGGTAGTTTAGCAAAAAGTTTCTCTGTTGTTGAAGGGAAGTACAATCTTCCTGACTTTATTGCTAACTGCCTGAAATCTTCCAAGAATGACCACAAGTTTTTGGTTTCTTCACAAGTTATCCTGTCTAAGTCTCTGTAGGCTCTGTCTTGTTCATCAGTTGAGCCTCGATACGGATCTTCAAGCAGTATTAACTGCCTTACTTGTGATGTTATATTTTGTGGTTCATCGGCAATTGCTTCAAGGGCAGCATACACATCAGGATATGCAGTTCGCCATTGTTGCCACATCAACTTTTCGCTTTCTTCAAGAAGGTTCTCCACAAAGGCTAATTTTGCTTTATTGTCAGTCCATGTTTGACTGTTGAGCCTATTGATTGTTATAGACTCCCATCTTGCTATCACATCTGACCATAAGCCTGGATCTGCTGGTAGAACAAGCATTACTCCTGATTCCGTCCATGCTGGTGGCAGAGTCCACTGTGAATTATGATATTCACCATATCCTCCATTAAAAATATTACTTCTTCCTTGAGGATAACCAAACTGGTAGTCTGGTTTATAAGTTGGCTGTGGATTTTGCCGTGCTGGAGGGTAGACAGCTGGTCCTAATATTGCATCATTTGGAGGTTGATAGCTTGTACCAGATTCTGCATCATTTACCGTTGGAAAAGCATGTTCTTCATGTTTATTAGCAATTTGTTCTGCCATTTGTTTAAAGTTTCGAAACTTTGGGTATGGCAGATTGTCATCATCATCTTCTTTGGAAATATGAAGAATTGTATGGTCCTCACCATGCTTCGCTGCGAATGGGTTTGCCCATTCAGACTCTGTTTTTTGTGTGGCGAGTTTGTCATCCCACTGTGGCAAGTATTCATCAAGAAAGTCTTGCTGATTTTTTGAAAATTCTTCTCGTTGGACAAGGATCTTTCCGCCACTCCTTTCATCATCATCCCAATTACTTGATTCTTCTATGATTGTTACTTTTCCTGGGGTAATTTCATCATCTGAGAATTCATCTCCCCAGCCAGTTGCTGCAATCTCTTCTATTGGAGTAATGATTTCTGGGACATCATACTTGACATAATAATCCCATTTTCCAGATGGTTCACCAAGTGTCGACCAGTTTTCTCGTTGCTTTCGTCTTTTTGGTTTGTTGGAACCAAAAATGACGTTTTTCTATAAGAACAATATGAAGCTGATAGGAAAATGTCACGAATGAGATTTTTTCGAAAATGTCACCAAAGTGAACAGTTGATTATATCACATCTTTGCAAGCATCAAAATCTTCTCTTGGTCAAAAGTTCAAGATCTTCGATGTTGCTAGTAGCTACTCATACAGACCGTATGTTTGGTGGTATTTTTCGGATGGTTGTTGTCGATCACAATGTACAACTTCTAGCGATAGTGCCACATTATTATACTTAGTTTAAATTATTTGTTTTGGCCTTTTGGGTAGATAACCAATCCCACATCGGTGAAGGATACATTTCATCGGTAAAATATAAACTTACTGAGCTATTATTTATGCTGTCAGTTGTGTTTGAGTATAACCTCTTCAAATGGGTGGCTATAGTCAAAATGCAACTGTTTTTATATTCCAAATTGTCTCCAAACGTGTAATCGCTAGCAATCTTTTAAAACCCGGGTCGACCCGATCGGGAATCGGATCAATGACCGGGCCGGAACTAACCGGCTTTTTGTTTGTATTAGAACTGGATTGAACCGCCAGTTTTTACGTGACCCAATTCGAAACGGTGACATAAAAACCATTCGGTTTTCAATACTTTTTTGCAAAACCCTTCTTTTTATTTTCTACGTTGTCTCCAAATGTGTAATCGCTAGCAATGTGGAACTAACCGGGTTTTTGTTTGTATTAGAACTGGATTGAACCGCCAATTTTTACGTGACCCGGTTCGAAACGGTGACACATAAACCGTCCTGTTTTCAATATTTTTTGCAAAACCCTTATTTTTAGAAACTTTTATTATCCTATGACAGGGCCGGAACTAACCGGGTTCTTGTTTGTATTAGAACTGGATTGAACCGTCGGTTTTAACGTGATTGACTGAAAATATGTTATTACGGACTTTTTTAAAATATAACAGGATAAAGGTGATTAACTCTTGCCATTTCAAATCCTCACCCTATAACTTATAGGGCTAGAATAGGAAAATTGGAAAAAGATTTGCATTGATTAAAAAAATTAAAAGATGGTTGCCAACAAAAGAAAAAAACTGCAAGTTGGATGATTTATTATTTTATTTAGATAATTAGCCCTTATGAAAAAAATACTAGCATCCAACTTCTACACATATCTATATTTTGAACATTAGATCATCATATTATGAGGTAAGTAGCCACCTTTCATAAAATTAAGTGGATCATCAGTGATGAGGAAATCAAGATCGCTTTTCAATTCAGAGTGATTGTCTAAACCTTATATTATTCATCTACCCATTCTATAGATGTAACAAAATCCGAATCAATACGAATTTGGTGTATGATCAATATATCTTCCAAGGATCATTTCTATACACCTGATTACATATAAGACTATCGTGACTCCATCAATTTCTTGTGTTAGATAAATTGATAAGAAATATATTAATGTTGTATTCTTGTTATCAACATGTTTTACTCAATTTTGGTATCTTTTGTGGTTGACCCTTTAAAATTTTGCATTATTAAATGTATATATTTATCTTTATACTTATACTATTACCTTGAGCTGCTATAGTCATTTTATCGTTCTTCTAAGTATTACTATTATATATAATTTGAACATATGTGTATGAGTTAATCATGAGGAAAGCATATGGTATACTATCTATTGTAACTCATCAAATTGTGTTCTTCCCTTCGCATCAACCTGCAGTTGAATCAAATAATAGCAACACATATAAACTTGCTTCTTCGGCTGATTACGAATTCTTCTAAAATAAATGATGTTGGCTCATTAATAGTGCACATCCTTTCATCTTGTTCTTTCATTTTTTGCATAATATTTTATGAAAATATTAAATATTTCGATCATCACCTCAATATGAGGCAACTATCATAAACATAAGTGGATCATCAGTGTATGTCAATATTGGGGATGTCAAGAACTCATCTAATTGTGTTCTTCCTTTGATATCTACCAACAGATGAACTAGAAATAACAACATTGGAAAACATGCATTTTTTGGCTAAGAAATCTTTTAAGATTATTAATGTTGGTTGACACACATCCTAATTACTACTAAAATTTCCTATTTTTCGCATGGACAAACATATACATGCATATGTTGCTATACTAATTCTAGCATGCACATATCAGTGATTATAACATGGTCGTCTAGTGACAGCAACGTTGCTAATCTCCGTCTTCTCTCCAACAAAGTAGCTTGCAGATGCATTGTCGTATGATATACAACTTTGCTCTCTTCTCTTTAAAACTGTTTCTTGTTGTGTGAACAATCGAATGCTTCTGATGAATGGACGAAGAAGCTTGGATTTCCATCAACTTTGATTTACTATTCTACCTGCAATTCTTTTGATTGTGTTAATTTGCATTGAGATAGAAGCCTTTTATTCTTGTATACGTTTGTGAAATCAATGCATCTCTAAGGTTGACTTAAGATTTTTTATTTGTTTTGCAGTAAACCAGGATATTTGTCTATGTATTATAGAGTTCGATCTTTTCTTTTTTTTTTTGGGTAAAAGGGCTTTACCCTGGTAAAATGAGTTCGATCTTTTCTTTGAAGATGGCACGGTGTTGGTCGGTGTGCTTATAATCCGCAATCTTACGTTACCAAACCACCGTACTTCATTGTACGGAGTGTGAACTGTACGGCATAGCACATTGCCAACAAAATGACATCTTTACATGTATGTCAAAATTTTATTGGTGATACCTTAATGCATGACTTATTCATATCAATGTTGTCTCCTACAAGTATATTATGTGTTCCTCGTATTCAGTTTCAAAAAATTAATGATGATGCATTTATTTTTGGGTTTTCTTTGATATTCACCAAAAATTGATCGTTGCCAGCTCAC
The DNA here is from genome assembly GCA_030686995.1 of Artemisia argyi. NCBI lineage: Eukaryota > Viridiplantae > Streptophyta > Magnoliopsida > Asterales > Asteraceae > Artemisia > Artemisia argyi. The sequence continues at coordinate 173,825,934 of CM060699.1, read as the reverse complement.
ACTAGACTGTTAAATTTGATGGTTTGGGCGGTCGTCTAGCCTAACATAGTTTGGATGGTGGTTTTAGCCCAAAAAATGTGTTGCTTATTCAATTCCATTATTTGCATCGTGTGTGATTTTATTTTTCAACTGTACAACATTGTCTTGATTCCAAGAGATACAACGATATCTATTATCGTCATTGCTCTACTGCTATATATATATATATATATATATATATATATATATATATATATATATATATATATATAAAACTCTAACTCGTGCACCTATTTTGGATGCCGATGCACACGTTCCAAGAACATAGCCCAATGTTACAATTACTATACCCATGACCTATTTCTTCAGAGCTCTCGTTAATTAACTGGTCAACTAAACGTTTATCGATTTATTTCATACACATGTCTTTCCAAAACTTAGAAATTTATTTTAATACAACGTACTAAGGGCTTGCTCTACTTGGTTATGTGGTATGCTTGTTTCGAATCTTGTTCCAACAATATGCTTAACTATTAAAATAATTACTCCGTATGATATAAGAGATAAATGTATTAGTTTCCCTATATTTTTAGAAATTTCATATATATCCTTTCAAACAGTTAAAATTACATATATATTCAACTTAAATTTATAATTGTATATAAATCCTTCCTAAACATTAAGATTGTTATGTGTATCAAAATAATTATCTTTCCTATATTTAAAACCCAATAACACATTATAATTAGAGTTTATAAAAAAATTGTCGATTATACCATTGTATTTTCACACAATCGATCATCTTTATCTTAGATTTATGCGACTTATTCCCTCTTATCCGGGCATTAATATCTACAACTATAAACCTTCACATTGATAGGTAACTGATAATCATCTTTAGTTGTGTTTTGTTGATAATGTATTCAACAATTTAAATATAAGCTCTAGCTATAATGTGTTTTTGGGTTTTAAATATAAGACTATTTCGATATATATATATGACAATTTTAAAGTTTAGAAATGATATCTATACAATTATAAGTTTATGTTGGATACATATATGTAATTTTGAGTGTTTGCAGTGATATATATGCAATTCTTTATATTTTATAGGGTAAAAGCTATAAAATAACAACGTATTTTTTAAATTTTGCCGACTTGAAACACTTAATTTATTACTTACCTCACCAGCGTACTTTCGAATTTTGTTCTGGCTTCACGCATATAACCGGTTTATAATAAAATAATAGCTGAAATTAAATGACTATATTACCCTCGGCATATGTGTGAAATCTGAACAAATTTTGGAAGTTCATTGGTGAAGTTGGAACAAAATTTAAAGAATACAAGGGTAATACAGTCATTTTAGTTATTATTTAAATATAAACCGGTCATATGGGTGAAGTCGGAACAAATTCTAGAAGTACATTGTTGAAGCAAGGTAATAAAAAAGTAAGTGTTTCAAGCCGACAAATTTTAAAAAATACGTTGTTATTTTATGGCTTTTACCCTATTTTATATGTGTAGGCACACTTTTGGAATACTGATTTGAAACAAACATACATTTGTCCTCTCATTCAAAATGCGAAATATTTTTGGCATTTAAAAGACAAATAAAGATGTTCAATAGGCTAACGTCCTCGGACAAGGTCTATTGGAGCTAGGGGAGACTCGATTCAACTTCAACAACTTTGTAGCAAAATCTCTCCCCATTGTCATCACCAAACACTTCACTTCTGGTTAGTCCGCTATTAAAAACATCTTATTTAGCAAAGGTGAACAAGCAAGTAAGGAATTTTTCAAATATTCTTCATTCTTAGAACCTTTTATGAGCCAACGGAACATGAAACATTCACGTTGTTCTAGTTTACCATATGTCCGGAAGTAAGCTTCATACTTCAAAGTATTTAGTCATTAAAGGGATAAATGCAAGCACATTTTAAACAATTATCGGAGGTCTACCTAGAAGCAAGTTATCTACTCATTGGTTTACCCAAAAGCAGGGGTATGATCTGTCTACATACCTGGCTCAAGTAGGATTGTGTATCGTTGTTGTTGATAGTAGAACTCCAAATAATGCACACAAAGATTTACATTAATTTGTTTAAATATATAAAGATAAAGAATACAATAATATAATTGCTGCATTTCTTGGAATATTTGAATAGTTCCGACCAACGTGTTTGTTATAAGGTTGGCACACTTTTTTAACAAGAAAAATGCATCAGGTAATCAAAGTATGAACTGTAGTGTTCTGTTCGGTGTATTATTAGTAAAATTGGAAACGTTGCATGTATGGTCCTGTTGTTTTGAATAAGGTTACACAAGTGTCCCGGTAATGTTAGTGCTTGGAAGTTATAAGGGTATTTTCATATGTTTTAAGATGCTCAGAAACAATATATCATAAAGAATACTGGGGCAAGCAGATGCAATTTAACTCAAAAAATGTGTCAAGACCGGCCCTCCTATAACCAAGGACAAAAATATATGAGAACTATAAGCAGAATAATACGGCTATTACATTTTATGTGGTTCCATTATGCTTAACATACTACTCTATAAAAGAAATGCCATGTATAAAACTGTAAAAGAAAGCATAAATAAAAATCAGATCTAGAACGGCAAGTGAACCAGTTTTAATTCAGCTCTGGGAGAGGCTCGATGTAGTTTCTTCAAATTTGTAGCAAAATCACCCAGCATTTCTGGTGTGTCCACTATTATAGACATCTTCTTTAGCAAAGGTGAACAAGCAAGTAAGGACTTTATCAAATATTCTTCACTCTTTGAACCTCTAACCCGAAATAATCTCACTTTCTGAAGCTGTAGTTGTCCGATTCTGCGGTAATCAACCTCTGAAGAACGAGTTGGGAATGCATGTTCGCATGTAATCTATAATAATAAATTAGCATTAGCTAAAAGATTTGCGGATAATGAATAATTTAATACTAGTATGATAATATGCATCCAACTCACCGCGATCTTAAGAAAATGCAGATTCGGGGATGCACAAAGCAGTTCAACAACTAAGGACACCATAGTCCTACTGCTAAGATCTATTCCATATAATGTAAGTTTTTTTAGGCATGCGAAAGTTGTCGGGACACTCCTTCTAGCATCTTCCAATACCTGCAAGAAAAGTTGCCACTCTATTTTGTAAGGAAACAATCAAATATATATATATTGGTATATTATATATGATGGAACTTAACTTTACCTTGCAGTTCTGAAAGTTTACACAAAGATCTCTCAGTTTTGTTAATGAACCCATAACTAGAAAAATTTGGGACCTTGTGATCATCTTCGTAGCATAAAAGTTACCCACTAGCCAATATAACTTTTTAAGATTTACAAGTTTCGCAATGTCGTCGTTTATATTGTGAGAATTAGAAAAAAAATCTAAACTTTCCAGGTTTGGACACTGTGTAAGAAACTTCCCGAAATTGTAGGTATCAGACACGGGGGAATATGGTAGTGAAAATTTAAAGCTGGTGAGATTTGGAAAACCACGTAAATCAGACACTGGACCCAACAGGCAGTTTCGCAGCTCTAAATGTGATAACTCCACACAAGAGAAAATATGGCTAGTTAACCTAAATGGATTGTCTTCAAGATTCATAAGAGTCAAGTGCTTCAATCCTTTTTTGCTTAAAAAAAGGATCCAGTTATTAATATCTTCCTCAGCCATATGGGGATAACATCCCTTCTTTATCCAAAGGTCAAACTTTGTTACGGGACCTTTAAGATGAAGCAGTAGCCTACTAATAATCTTCCCACAGCAACTATAATCTCGTAAACACGGATAAAAACCCATATTGAAGACGATTTGTGTGAGCATCGTCCACTTATATCTCCATTCTCTCGACAAGATCCCAGTTCTCACCGCTTCGTGTATTGGCAAACGTTCCAAAATATTCAGTTTCACATTATCCGGCATACTGCTAATGATATCTTCTTCAGGTGTATATTGGTAGGCATTGTGTGTCCCATCTACCACTTCCATTATTCTGTTAAGAAGATACAAGTCATAAATAAAAATAGACACATTCAATAAATGATCATTGCGTGCAGTTTGATACTCCGTACTACATAAGCAAATCATAACACTAGTTATCCCTAGGTATCATGTTTTGTTACTATACCTATGATCATTGCCTTTACACATCAATACAAATTAACATACGAGATGGTTAATACGTAGTTCTTATCACCTAAATAATGTTCACATTCATCTGTATATATTGTGTGTTATACATCCAGATAAGGAGTTTTGAGGGTGTATCGGATTGCTTATTAATGTTGTTCATCTGATTATTTGTTAGCGAAAGAAATTTTTCTTGGAAAAGCAACTAGTAACTATTTATAAAACTTCTTTTTTCAAAAAGCAATAAAGCAAATAATAATTAAATAAGCAAATCCTAAACACCCACTAAATATATTAAATAAGACAAAACATGATTTACTATTATAAGCCACAAAACATAGCACAAAATCAGATAGAACATGTTCGTCTAATTTAACATATTTCCAGACTTAAGCTTCATGATACAAACTTATTCAGAAGGATTTGTTAAAGGTGTAGTTAAGTAATGTTTCTAAGTTTTTAATATTTAACGGCAGTTTATATATAGCATCTAGCACGGTGTTAGGAAAATAAGGTTATAAAGAAGAAAATTCACAAGAGGAAGCAGTTAAGTTTGACACCGTTACAAGAAATTCTTGTACATCTATTAGAAACCCAAATAAATTAAAGAGTTAAGTTTGACATTCTTAAGGATAAGATCCTTGGTGGGTTTGATACCTTTAACAATGCATACGTACCAAAATAACTTGTATAAACACATCAAATAAGTAAGATACGTACCTAGTGTTTTTGTCGGAATTAGGAAAAGTCCGTTTGTTAAGAAATCGATTTGTGTCAGAATGAATGGAAGTCTATACATGTTTTTGGTATTTATAGCCACACCAAAACTCGACTTTAGCAATTTTCTAAAAATACTTGACCGACCTATGTTGAAGTCCTAATCCTGGTTAATCGGTTGGTTTCAAACATTATGGGCTTTATTAGCTCATACATTGGGCTTCTTTAAAATCTAAAAACTTATGAGTTTATATCAATAGGCTAATTGCACGAAATTAAGTGTGTTTAACTTGTCATTTTTTATAATTCCGTGTAGTAATTTTTTTTTTTTTTTCTAGATCTATGTAACATACTTTAAAATTTGATCTTTTTGGCGCATTGTATGACCAGTTTTGTGTATTTTTTGACCGATTTACGTCTTCCAGTTAAATACGAGCGAATAAATCAAAGGTAAAATCGTCAAATAATACACACAACTCATCGGACGATACATCTAAAAAGTTGAATGCAAAAGTATGCTACATAGATGTAAAAACCAAATAATTTGCTACACAAAACTATAAAATATTACGGTTGTAACACCCCCAATTTTAAAATATTTGCAGCGGAATAAAGATTTGGTGTTACTTCACAGCTCATAGTTTAGTAGAAAATGATTTTCTAAAACATTTATCATTCGAATTTTTTTATAAATATCAAAGTTTTAAAAATGAGGTCCCAGTGGTTTTAAAATTTGTTAAATAGGTTTTCGAATGATAATAATAAAATTTTATAGCCTTTGTGAAAATTACGTGCTCTTCCGTCCCATCCTTGCTCGTTATAGACCTGAGATAAACATGCTAAAAGTCAACAAAAGTTGAGTGATATTCATAGGTTTAAGTTTAAAAGTTGAACACAAGTTATAAGTGATAATTGCACCGTCATACAATTATAAGTAAAAACAGTTGTTATTGCATTAAGCTCATGACACTCAACCGACTAACAGATCTCATCACGAATGATGGATTATAGTAACAGGGGCCCTCGGGATAGGTTCTTGCCAGTAACCTATTAGATTTCAAATAAAGTGCGTTTGGTTGTTTTCTCAACGCCCAAACGGGGATTGTCAATCCCTAATAGATCTATCCACAATTATTTACATTCACCTCTCTGGGTGACTAAGGCTCATGATACGAGGGGCTTTTGGCAAAAAGGTACTTAAACAATAACGAGATCAGGTAAAGCATACCAAGAAAATACTTGTGTTCAGTTTGTAAAAACTAGCATGTATCCCCCTCGCAAGGTTTATAAAACATTTAAACAAGTAAAGGCGAGGCTATGAACTCACCTTAGTGGTTTAGTGAATAAAAATATCGATACTCAGTTTGCAATAATGGGAACGGCTCCACACACGACCTAGATAATATAGGGCAAGTTTTAGTGTTTGGTAGTCCTAATGTTTTAATCGCGAGTAGTTTTTGAATACGTGATTTGTTTATTTAACGTTAGTAAAACTTTTGGTTTTTATAGTATATTGTTCATTTAGTTTAGTTATATATATATTGTAACACCCCCAAAATTTGATACAGCGGAAGACTCACAAGCTTTCGGGGTGCTACGGAGATTGATATCCAACACAAGACAATATAGAACGAGATAAAGTAAACATAATAAAAACACAACCAAAACGGGGTTTTAAGGTTTACATTTATCCCAACCTCATTCAGAGTCAGGCCCAAAATAAAGTAACAATAGGTCCAAAATTTATTTATCAGAGTTTAGAAAAATAGATCCATGAACCGTGTGCCTTGGCCGAGCCTTCCATTCCAAGCATGCATATCATCACTTAATTACCTGAGAAAACGTGCTAAAAGTCAGCTTTCGCTGGTGAGATCATAGGTTTAAATTCATCTAACAATATAGTAGACATATACGCAAAACGCTTGCTAGCTAGACTAAGGATTGGCTAAAAGCCTGCGGATACCCTCCGCTCCAACATAACACACGGATACCCTCCGTTCTAACATAGATATTCGGGTAACCCCCGCAATACCAATAAATACTCGGATAACCTCCGAAGTATTAATAACCTATAGGTGCACACTATAGTATCTAAATAAGTCAACCTTGAATAGTACACACGAAACTATGTGACTAAAGCTGACAGTCCAAATAAGCCAACCTTGAATAGTACACACAACAAATATGTGACTAAAGCTGACAATCCACCAATAACCAAATAAGCCAACCTTGAATAGTACACACAACATATATGTGACTAAAGCTGACAATCCATCAATAACCAAATAAGCCAACCTTGAATAGTACACACAAAACTATGTGACTAAAGCTGACAATACATCCTAGTCCATACGCATAGCAAGTTTAGAAAGCATAAAAGCGATAATAGTCCACATAAAATAATTTGCACGTTTCTCACCCCAAGTATTGAAAACATAGTTCAAGAGTAAAAAGTGGGGCTATGACTCACCTCAAGTCCAAAAATAGCAAGAAGAAGTCGGTAGAAATAAGATGTATGATAACTCACAAAACAGCAACTACGGACTTGGCACGACCTAACAATATTAACTCTTTCAGAAATCATTTCCTCAAATTTATAATATTCCCAAACCCGGACGAGAATCCGTTATATTTCCGAAAATCCATTTCGTATTAGTTTGGTGTATGTTTGCGTTTGGTATCCATACGGGTGGTGGGTTGACTCATAACAAACCAAAAAGATCACATAAAGAATAATAAAATAAACTATGGATCTAATATTAGCCCAATATATCATTTAAATAAATCGCCGAAGTTTATCAAATCCGTCAATTTGATAATCCTCATATTTATTTACGTAACATACCGTTCCAAGATTACACCCAACCTAAAGCACATAGCACATAATTACTATATAGTATATATCATAGTTTAATAAATTCCTCATATATATCGTCAAATTGGCCAGATTTCCCGATATATAAACTCGCAATTTATTACTCTTTACATATACTACAACCTATGGGCGTCGTAGGATACGATGCCCATTAATATATTCATTTCATATAACCAAATAACCCGGTTCAACCTTACGGTTAAGTGGTTATTTAGTTATAGAAAACGTTTATATTAATCGTCATATATCCGTGACAACACGAACGTCACAAATAATAACTTACCTGGACCCGAGTGACAACGATTTCGCATAACTCAATAAGTTTATCCGTTATATATCCAAAATGACATTTTATTAAACGTTTAATAATTGTCGGGAGTTTCCCGTTTTATAACACACTTTTATAGTAATAATACGTTCAAAAATATTACGCCACTTTCGTAGCCTAATATATATCTAATTGTATTATTTATAATACGACTCGTGATTATTATTATTATTAATATACGCGCCTATATAATTATATATACGTTATTCACGTATATATATTCATATAAACGTTCATATTATCAATAATTGTTATTACGAGTTTTATTATTTACATTTCAATTTTAATAGTTATCGAGTCATACGAAATGGTCACATGTCCGAGTCATGACTCTCGGCTCATTGTCCAAGTCTAATATAATAAGTAAAAGTCATAAAATAATACATCTCCGTCCAATCAATCCCAATCCACGTGCTACAACATGAGGGTCCGATTACGGCACCCGACTAACCTATCTCCGTCAATCTAACGACCGTCTCACAATCGGTCCCCAATCACACTTTTCGTCAACAACTCCTCAAAACCAAAAACCATTGTCGAGACCAAACATGGTCTCGACCCACAAGTATTCGGCCAACAATTATCCAAAACCAAAACCAATACAAGTAATTAATTACTGACAAGTCATATTTGGGATGGTTTACCAAGCCAATCCCGGGTCTATACGACTCGAATGAGTCTCGGCTCTAAACCACGAGTCACACGGACTCGAGCCAAACATACAAATAATCACATAAATCCCATGAGCACAACAATCTAGCCATTCGACCCATATGGTCTTTCGGCAAAAACAATAATAACGCGGCTATGAGCCGCGACCCACAAGGGTCGAACCACAGAAATTACGAGCCCATGGCTCGAGCCACGACCAAACGAGAACCCCATATGGGTCTCGACTTGGTTATACGAGCAACCATCGGAAACCCCGAGACCTCATGGGTCTCGGTTAGGCTCGGATCGAAGATCAAGCCTTCGGCATTAACCAAAACTACCAAAACCAAAGAACCAAGCCCCTCCAAGGCTCGAATCAAAATAAGCCGAGAGCATAGGCTCTCGGTTTCGAGTCAACCACTTCCAAAAGCCAAAAACCCGGATACCAAACGTGATTTATATCATCAAAACATCATTTCCCAATCAAGATAAATTCGATTTCCATGAAATACATCCGTGTAGCCACGGATTAGTACCAAAACGTGGCACCCAAAAACCAAAAATCAATTCTTCTCACCTTCTTGAACCTCCAATCGAATAGATCTAATAGAAACAACAAGCTTGGGTCGGATTTAATAAGATTTCGTGGTGTTAATGTTGGTTTTAGGGTATGTATGATATACCAAATGAAAGAGAATTTGGAGAGGAAGAAGATGGTGGTGTTTATTTTGTAGGGTGGTCGGCGTAGTGGCGGTGGTGGCCGGTTTTGGCACTCGGCGGCTAGGTTAAGAAAGGGGGGGGGGGGGGGGAGATGAGAGAGATGTAGGTGGTGAGGGTTTGTGTGTGTGTGGGTGAACCGAACCAAACACACCCTTTTTATTACTCTTTTTATTTTATTTTTTTTAAAAGGTTAATAATAATAATAATAATAATAATAATAATAATAATAATAATAATAATAATAATAATAATAATAATAATAATAATAATAATATTACTATGGTGTCGAGCGGGTAACGTGGGTAAATGTGAAGACATGTGACCCGAACCCGAATTCATTTCAAACTTCAATATCTCTCGAAAACCTCTCGTAAATAATTAAAATATGGTCGGACTCGTAAGACGAATCATAAATCTTTTGTTAGGTAATCCTAGTGCCAAAGTCAACGTAGTACCAAGTGAGAATTCAAGTATACATCACCGAGCATTAAATCAAAAATGAATTATGAACATAATTCACGAATTCAATAACGACATTAATTAAAAATATCCATAAAATAGGTCTTACAAGTTCGTTGTGAAATGAAAATTTCAAATAAAAGTTATAAACGAACTTAAATCGTAATGCGGGTTTTTAAAATAGCTCCCTAAACTGCCGGTTGTCACATCCTCCCAGTCTCAGAAGGAAACCCGTCCCGGGTTTCACTCAGAAAAATTCATCTACGAAGTGAAAAGCTTCGGATATCTCTTCCTGAACTCGTTCCCACGTAAATTCTGGTCCATGTCGGGAATTCCAACGAACCTTGACGAGCGGGATGCGACTTCGCTTGAGTCGTTTAACTTCACGATCTAAAATCTCAATCGGTTCTTCCACGAAATTTAGTTTCTCGTCAACACGAATATCCCTCATTGGAATGACGGGCATCTCATCTGAAAGGCATTTCTTCAAATTACTCACGTGGAACACGTCGTGAACTTTACTCAGTTCGGATGGTAATTCCAACCTATAAGCCACGGGTCCAATTCTTTCTAAGAACAAGAATGGTCCAATGTAGCGTGGGTTGAGTTTACCACGTTTCCCGAAACGTATAACACCTTTCCAAGGCGAGACTTTCAGCATTACTTTGTCTCCAACCAGGAACTCTAAAGGTTTACGTCTCTGATCGGCGTAGCTCTTCTGCCTATCTCTAGCCGCTTGCAACCGATCACGAATCTGAGCTACTTTCTCTGTAGTTTCTAAAATAAGCTCAGGGCCTGTAAGTTGGCTATCTCCAACTTCTGCCCAACCAATAGGCGAACGACACTTTCTGCCATACAAAGCTTCGAATGGTGCAGCCTTAAGACTTGTGTGGTAGCTATTATTATAGGAGAATTCCGCAAGGGGTAAATACTTCTCCCAGCCCTTACCAAAGTCTATGATGCATGCACGAAGCATATCCTCTAATGTCTGAATGGTCCTCTCACTTTGACCATCGGTTTGGGGGTGATATGCAGTACTCATATCAAGCCTCGTCCCCAAAGCCGTTTGAAGTGATCGCCACAAAGCTGACGTAAAACGACTATCACGATCCGAAATAATAGATATCGGGACTCCATGACGCGAAATAATTTCCTTCACATATAACCTCGCAAGCTTATCCACACTATCATCTTCACTAATAGCTAGGAAATGAGCAGACTTTGTCAGACGATCCATAATTACCCAGATAGTGTCACAACCGCTAGCTGTCCTCGGTAATTTGGTAATGAAGTCCATAGTAATCCGCTCCCATTTCCAGACTGGAAGTTCTGGTTGCGTTAGTAATCCTGACGGTCTCTGGTGTTCAGCTTTAACCTTAGCACATGTCAAGCACTTACTAACGTACGATGCTATATCAGCCTTCATATTTGGCCACCAATAGAACTTCTTAAGATCCTGGTACATTTTATCGGACCCAGGATGAATGGAGTACCTTGACTTATGCGACTCATGCATAATCAATTCCCAAATTTCTCCATATAAAGGTACCCAAATCCGATCTCCAAAACATAATAATCCATCAGAACGCTTAACAAATCCTTTCTCATTATCAGTCATCCCAAATATATTCTCGGCAGATCTATTTTCTGCTTTCAACGCTTCCGTTTGAGCTTCAAGTATTTGAGACGGTAATGGCGATACGATAGTCATTCCTAATGACCTAACTCGTAACGGTGGTACTCTTTCCTTTCGACTAAGAGCATCAGCAACAACGTTTGCCTTACCAGGGTGGTAGCGAATTTCACAATCATAATCGCTTAGCAACTCGATCCAACGTCGCTGTCTCATATTGAGCTCTTTTTGATTTAAGATGTGTTGTAAACTTTTATGGTCAGTAAATACAACACACTTTGTTCCGTACAAGTAATGTCTCCATATTCTTAAAGCAAAAACCACAGCACCTAGCTCCAAATCATGGGTAGTGTAGTTTTTCTCATGCTTTTTGAGCTGTCGGGAAGCATAAGCTATCACTTTCTCTCGTTGCATCAACACGGCTCCCAAACCTTTATGTGAGGCGTCACAATAGATGACGAAATCCTCGTTACCTTCCGGTAACGCTAAGATAGGAGCACTACACAACATTTTCTTAAGCAATTGGAACGCTTCCTCTTCTTTATCTCCCCATTCATACGTAACACTCTTTTGAGTCAATTTGGTCAATGGTTTAGCTATCTTCGAAAATCCCTCAATGAATCTTCGGTAATAACCAGCTAAACCCAAAAATTGACGAACTTCGGTTGGGGTTGTAGGTGCAGCCCAATCTTTTATCGCCTCAATCTTAGCAGGATCCACATGGACTCCTTGTCTATCAATCACATGACCCAAAAATTGTACCGTCGGAATCCAAAATTCGCATTTCGAAAACTTGGCATAAAGTTTCTCCTTCCTGAGCAATTCCAAAATGAGTCTTAGATGCTCCTCATGCTCTTTCTCACTCTTTGAATAAATCAGAATGTCATCGATGAATATAATCACAAACTTGTCTAAGTAAGGCTTACACACACGATTCATGAGATCCATGAATATTGCTGGTGCGTTAGTCAACCCAAACGGCATCACCTGAAACTCGTAATGCCCGTAACGGGTTCTGAAAGCCGTTTTCGGAATATCTTCCTCGCGAACTCGAAGTTGATGATATCCCGATCTCAAATCGATCTTCGAATACACACTCGATCCTTGGAGTTGATCGAACAAGTCGTTGATCCTAGGTAACGGGTATCGATTCTTCACCGTTAACTTATTCAACTCCCTATAATCAATACACATACGAAACGATCCATCCTTCTTCTTCACAAATAAGACTGGGGCTCCCCAAGGTGAAGAACTTGGTCTTATGAATCCTTTTTCGGCTAACTCCGCCAATTGTTTCGACAACTCTTCTAGTTTGGTAGGTGTAAGACGATAAGGCGCTCGTGCTACAGGTGCAGCACCAGGTATCAACTCAATCTGAAACTCCACTTGTCTAGTCGGCGGGATTCCCGGCAAATCATCGGGAAACACATCAGGAAAATCACGAACTATAGGCACATCTCCAATGCACCTTTCCTTTTTCTTCGTCTCTCCCTTCTCAGAAATTTGGGCTAAGAAAAGGTAACATCCCTTCTCCATTAGCTTCGGTAACTTTGTGCAAGATATAACTGCTAATCGGGATGGGCTCCTAGAATCCTTTCGGTCTCCTAATATGTTTAGGACTTCCTTTCCGTATGGTACACGCACGATCTTCTCGTCGCAAAGTATGTGAGCACGATACTTCGACAACCAATCCATACCAATGATGACGTCAAAACTTCCTAACGTGACGGGTAGAAGATCTATGTTGAAAGGGTGGTTCAAGAAATTTAACGTACAACCGCGAATGATGGTGTTAATCCTTTCTATGTTCCCGTTAGCTAACTCAATATCATATCCGATTCCTAAGGCCATCGGGGGTTTCTCTAGTAAGGGTGCAAACGTAGTGGACACAAAACTCCTATCGGCACCAGTATCAAATAGTATGAAAGCATAACGATTATTGAGAAGGAACGTACCAGTAACGACGTTCGGATCTTCTCCTCTCTCGTTCCCTAGTGCATACACTCTTCCCTGAGCAGCTCCAACTTCCACACGTTGGTCCCCATTATCTTGTCGTCCACGGTTTCCTCCAACTCCACGGTTTCCATGATTATACCCATTACCACCCGAGCCTTGGTTTCCACGATTCTCTACACTCATTCCGATACTGTCCCTTATTTCCACACCCATAACAAGTAACATCTGCCTTGTTTCTCATTTCAGGAGCAGCCTGAACCATAGCAAGAGGTCGGGCTCTACAATCCCTAGCTGTGTGTCCTTTCCTTGAGCAATTCTGGCATTTCACACTGCACCATCCAGTGTGACGCTGGTGGCAACGATCACACTTGGGTGCATCACCGTTCTGATTCTTCTTATCCCCATTCCCCATAGCATAAGCCTTAGCTTGTCTCTTGCTTCGGTGATCATTACTCTTAGAGTGACGGTCTCTCTTTCTCTTTCCATTCTTCTCCTTATCAGCTTCTTCTAATTCCAACGAATCCATAAGTTGTTGAGCAATTGTGATTGCCTCATGGATGTTTGCAGGCCTAGCAGAAATCACATCATTCCTCGTAGCTACAGGCAACCCATCAGTATACCTCTCGATCTTTTGAGTCTCAGTTTTCACCATATCTGGGCACAACAAGGCTAATTCCTGGTAACGACGATTGTAAGTCGCCATATCATTACCTTTCACCTTGTGGTTCCAAAACTCAATCTCTAGCTTCTTGACCTCATTCCTTGGGCAATAAGTCTGAATCTGCAAAGACTTAAATTGCTCCCAAGTCATGGCATAAGCTACATCACTCCCAACTGCATTTCGGTAGTTGTTCCACCAAGTCAAAGCTTCGTCCTTGAAAGTAAAAGAAGCAAACTTTACCTTCGCATTCTCCGTACAACCACTGACATTAAACACTGACTCAGTCTTCTCAATCCACCTGACTAAGTAAACCACTCCTTCAGTTCCACCAAACTCAATGGGTCCACAAATCTTGAACTCCTTGTATTGACATCCATTAGCACGAACAGGTGGAAAAGTTCCAGCAGAATTGTTGGAATGATTTGACTCAGCTAGTAGTTCAGCAACTCTTTGCTCCACGAGTTGGTTGATCATTGCTTGATCCACAGTAGGTGCATTAAGTGGAACATGATCATTGTCTCCCTGAACATCAACATTTTGATTCCTGTTGTTGCGGTTAGTGGTGTCCAGGTTGTCAGGAGTAGGGGTTTCAACATTTCGAGTAGGTCGACGACCTCGGCGAACAGGAGTAGTCACAGCAGGACCAGTTCTGGTAGACCTAACAGGGTTTCGACGTGGTGCCATTGATCTGTAACATCATACAAGTTCATGAGTCTCCAATAGAACTTATTGATATGCTCAACAAAACATTTCAACGAATCAAGTCATGGAAAGAATAGCAACAATACGCCACGTAACAACAAATAAGCGAATAAGGACTCAATTTCCATAACACCCAAAATCACATAATACCATATACTAATAATCATCAACCATACAATAGCGATCTAACATCGTTCCAACTAACGGATAACACAAAACATACTGATCGTTCCAAAATAGACGAATACTGAGCAAAATACATCAAAATATGATAAATAGCTTTTCTAACCGAACACTCCTCGGTTACGAAAGCAACAAGACAACATAATCCAAGCAACTAGCCACGTGGCTGGCGGAGGCTCCTCAACTCCTGCCTCAAGCTATCAAGATCCCTCCATAACGATCCTAGCTCTACGCTATGGGTGTCTCGGTCTCTCTTGAGGTCAGCCACCTCCTTCTCTAGCTCGGCATTCCTTTGCCAAAGCTTGCGGTCGGCCTCACGAGCAGTGACAAATCCTCGCTGCAAACTATCGATATGCTCGTGGACATCCATCAAAACTCTCCTCAGCTCAGTAGTCCTGCCCACAACGACAGTTGTAACACCCCCAATTCATGGATGCAGCGGAATTCGAACTGGGTGTTACTTGACGGCACAATAGTCACAATAATAGAAAACGAACTCCAATTGAGTCGTTTTAAAAGATTTATCATTCAAATTATATAAATATCAGAGATTACAAAATGAGGTCCCAGATGGTTCCATGTTTACAATTTACATTAAATGAGTTTTGAATGATAATAAAATTTATATAATTTGAATGATAAATCTTTTAAAACGACTCAATTGGAGTTCGTTTTCTATTATTGTGACTATTGTGCCGTCAAGTAACACCCAGTTCGAATTCCGCTGCATCCATGAATTGGGGGTGTTACAGATTGGTATCAGAGAGAAAGGAAGAGAAGGCTTAAATAAGGTCTTGAGGAGGTTACATGTATGACTAGTCAACCCTTGGTGAGCAAGTTTAACACATGTAAGGATCTAAGACCATCAAGCTTGAGATCAAGCCACACAAGGCTGAATTCCCCCCCCCCCCTAGGTTGGTTCCTAAACTTGGGGGACAAGGTGTGGACTTTGCTTGGTATTATCCTAAGTATTAGGAAGAGTTTTGACTCCGGAAAATGACAACCGTAAATGATTAGGCCTCAAAACGTAAAACCGGGTGTCGTAAAATTATGGAACTTTAAAGTATTGTTAGACATGTCCATATGTCCCATAATAAAATATAAAATAAGTGGTAGGTTCCATTTGGGTGGTAAAACCCTGCTAAAAACTGGAAACACGGGTCTAAAACGCGTAATACGTAAAACGTACGAATATTGCGTAAAATTTAGAAAAGTAAAATGTTACTTTTCTAATATGATATAAATGATTTAAAAAGACTTATAATGTCTAGACTGAGCTCAGTCTAGTGTCGGTTGGTATTAAATGTCTTTTAGACATCAAACCGTAAGCCTAAAAATCACGAAATGACTTATAAAATCAAGGAATGGTTTTTGGTCAATGGAGGAGGGAAAAATATGTTGACTTTTTCTAATAAGTTGAAAACTCAAATATTTTTAGAAACGCGGTGCAGGTATAGGCTAAGGTTACGGCTGAGTAAAAACGCTTAAAACTGAAAATTCCAGTTTTTCGCGGCCGAGGTTTATTTTGGTCATGTTTTTCTCAGTCATGATTTATTCTCAAATAAATCATGAGTGTGTCAAACATTTTTCTGATACGGGGAAAATTAACGCGACCCAATTTCGTTGTGCGTAGAATTTTTGAATGACGTTTTACCCTAAAATGTGTAATTCCGTGTAATTCCTTAATAACTTTCACGAAAATGAGCTTATGAATGTCAAACTTTTAATTTGTCATGGAAATGATTTATCACTTCAGCCCAAGAAATAAAAATCAAGTTTCGGGAAAAATGAATAGTAAAAGTGAATAGTGAATTTTTCCGGGAAAAGTAATTAACCTGAAATTGCAAATTGTTACAGTCTCTACCCCTTACGGGGAACTTCGTCCCGAAGTTCTTTGTGTGTCATATGTTGGAGTGGTATCGATGAAAAGGTGTGGTTATTTATGAGGACTAAAGTCTGGGATTACTGGTGATGTAATTTGATTTGTCGTTTCAGTGTATGGTGTAGGATGAGGCTTACTTTTATGTAGGAAAGGTATGGTAATAGTCGAATATCAAAGGAAATTGATATAGCAGTCGAATATTAATAGGAATTGATATAGTAGTTGGACATAAATTGATATAGTGGTTGAATATCAAATAGAAATTGATATAGTAGTCAAGTATCAATAGCAATTGATATAGTAGTCGAATAGAAATTGGTATAGTAGTCAAATTTGAATAGGAATCGTAATTGGATCTAGTTCGTCGAATCATGGGTTACTTATGTTATTTCGGATACAAATAAGCCCACTTGTTTATAATTCTTTATTTACATAGAGAGGCATCCCAAACAATGTAAATAGGGAAATATAAACTTATGGTTCGGTGATTTACAATGTCTTTATTTAAATGAAAAGGCATCCCAATCCATTCAAATAATTATAAATCATCCTACTTAAGAATTCCGGACACAACATTCATAATTAGCCGGTGAGTTACAAGATAGTGTATGCTTAACATTAATATCGGTAGAGATGTCAAGTTTGCTTTGAAAATCTTAAGAGATTTTAAAGGTTTATGATGGAATGGTATCCTTAGGATCTAAACAGGATAGTACTTCTACAGGATGAAGAGAAGAATTGATAACTATCCCAAGATAGTAGTTCGGATTATCTCATAAATGAAAACTTTCAAGAATGAAATTAGGTAGTACAAATAAGGTGTTAAGATTTCGCTGAGTGGTAAGGCATTATCGTGCCTCTAGATCGTTTTAATGTATTCTGGTGATTTATCGAGTTCGAGTAGGAAATCAACCTAAACATAACCCTAGTACAACTACTCTCAGTATTTGAAAATTTTAAGTCGAATATAGTTAGTCAGACTATATTCCACTGTCCCTAGGTTAAATATAGGTGACTAGTCTATATTTAGCCAAGGTTCGATAAAATTTTGAAATACCTAAATTAGGTATACTTGTGATATGTCCGTTGCTTTCGGGAAACTGTCCACTAAACAAAGGCGATGTCAAACCCTTAAGTTGCAAGTCCCGTCCATACAAGACTTGTAACGTATGTTTTCATATTCCATTGCATAGAAGATAGTAAGGGTAGGTACGTATGGAAAGGAAGTTTTAAGTAGTTCTAAAATAGAACATACTTGGCCAGGATCACGAACTTTTAATAATGAAGGTTTCATAAGAAAACTTTGATGAATGTAGAGAAAGTTCAGCTTTCGTCGATGATGGATTAGTTTGTCCTTTAGAAATCTCATATTTCTTGTTTGGAAATCGATAGATTGTGATGGGTTTTTGATATCATATGAAATGATGTTGATGAGGTGGTGGAATAATTCCAGAGGCCATTGCACAAATCACAATGTCTCGGAAGTAGATTAGACCATCGTGTGACTCAAAACATTTGAGAAATGATTAAGACCATTGTGTCATACAATGTCCGGGAAATAGAAAGACCATCATAATTCGTTATAATATTTTGGACATAAAAATGTTGGAGTAGGAATATGGTTGGGAGAATGTGGTTGTGTCGAAATGCCATAGAATAGGCATGTGTAGATATGTTTAGATAAAATGATTGAAAATAACTCGAATGTATATATAAATATACTTATATGTTCATGTAGCATAAAATGCTTAATAAGTCCATAATCGTCTGGAGGATGGAAGACACGGAGAGCGGAAGGCTATAAAATGTTTTTGCTTGTAATTGTAGTTATAGTTTAGGTCTCAATTAGACCCGTTTCTCTATAACCATGGCTCTGATACCAATCTGTAACACCCCCAATTCATGGATGCAGCGGAATTCGAACTGGGTGTTACTTGACGGCACAATAGTCACAATAATAGAAAACGAACTCCAATTGAGTCGTTTTAAAAGATTTATCATTCAAATTATATAAATATCAGAGATTACAAAATGAGGTCCCAGATGGTTCCATGTTTACAATTTACATTAAATGAGTTTTGAATGATAATAAAATTTATAGCCCTCTTGAGTATCCGTGCCCTTCCGTACCATCCTTGATCGTCATGAGCCTGAAATACATGCTTGAGAGGTCAACACAAAGGTTGAGTGGAATTCGCAGAGTTTAGTTAAATCGTTTGAAATAAATAACGATTTTGTTTTCTAACTATGAGTGTGAGTCTATAGCTCACACTACGATTATTGTGTTCAAACGATTTAACTAAACTCTGCGAATTCCACTCAACCTTTGTGTTGACCTCTCAAGCATGTATTTCAGGTTCATGACGATCAAGGATGGTACGGAAGGGCACGGATACTCAAGAGGGCTATAAATTTTATTATCATTCAAAACTCATTTAATGTAAATTGTAAACATGGAACCATCTGGGACCTCATTTTGTAATCTCTGATATTTATATAATTTGAATGATAAATCTTTTAAAACGACTCAATTGGAGTTCGTTTTCTATTATTGTGACTATTGTGCCGTCAAGTAACACCCAGTTCGAATTCCGCTGCATCCATGAATTGGGGGTGTTACAACAGTCAAGTCAACTCTCAAAGCTGCTAAAAACTCCCCAATAACTCTCTCAAGTCGATCAGATACACGTGCGACTCTCTCACTAAGCTCAGTAATCCGAGCCCACAACCTGCCAATCTCAACCAACTCTGCATGCTCAGCAGAAACCTCAGAAGATGCATCCGACTCAACGGGACTACCAGGTGGCAACTCAAATAAGAACGGATGATCAGGTGAATCAGGCTCAATCGGGTGTACAGGTGAATCAGGCTCCTCAGCCTGAGCTGGTGGTAATAACTCATCATCAGGCATCTCATCCTCCTGAGGGTCATCCTCCTCCTCAGGGTCATCATCATCACCCTGCTCAGCCTCCTGAGAGTCCTCCTCCTCCTCAGGGTCATCAGCCTCATCCTCACCCTCGTACTCCTCCTCCTCCTCGGAAGAGTACCTCATCAATCGTCGTCTCCTACTAGGTGAACCATGTGGAGATGTAGTAGGTGATCTAGGACGACGACGCAATGATGTGGGTGGCGCCTCAGACAGAAGAGAATGAGCATCAATCTGTAAAGGTGATGGAGTAGGGCGTACCGACATGCGTGTCGTAGCTCGGTGGGCAAAGCGTAGTGCCACACGAGCCAAAGCCTGATGAAGAGTAAGCTGCCTCGATGTACCAGGGAGCCCTAGAGAAGATGAGGGTCCCTGCGTAGATGCAGCAGGTAGTGCTGAAGTAGAAGCTGCCTGTGATACAGTAGCTGAAGACATGGCCATCTGGTAAGGGTCATCAGATGCCATAGTGAACTGTGCAGGTAAAACCGGTGCAGTAAGAATATCCTCGACGACATCGGGCATATGGGAGGCCATAGTCTGTGACAACGGCGTAGGGTAGGTGTAAGTGTTTCAAAACAACTAAATCACAACTCATAATACCATACCAAATATACTCATCAAATAGTTCAATCATATAATCTCAATAAAAGAATTTCAAACACCGCATTACTAAAATGTTTATAAAACATATAGACCATATAAATACTCGAGAACGCCATCTTATTACTAAAATCCATAAACCTCAAATCATCTCAATAAATCCCAATTCTAACAATCATCTCAAATATCTCGTAATACCTCAAATAATAGAAGATGCTTCGGCTTGGCGGGCTGGCGGGCGGTGGTCAAGGATCATTTTCTAAAAAAAATACGGTTATAGTTTAGGCGTTTATTTACCTAGTTCTCTATAACCTTGGCT
The DNA here is from genome assembly GCA_030686995.1 of Artemisia argyi. Taxonomy (NCBI): domain Eukaryota; kingdom Viridiplantae; phylum Streptophyta; class Magnoliopsida; order Asterales; family Asteraceae; genus Artemisia; species Artemisia argyi. Next base: position 173,805,202 of record CM060699.1, on the reverse strand, counting down.
CTGATACCAATCTGTAACACCCCCAAAATTTGATACAGCGGAAGACTCACAAGCTTTCAGGGTGCTACGGAGATTGGTATCCAACACAAGACAATATAGAATGAGATAAAGTAAACATAATAAAAACACAACCAAAACGGGGTTTTAAGGTTTACATTTATCCCAACCTCATTCAGAGTCAGGCCCAAAATAAAGTAACAATAGGTCCAAAATTTATTTATCAGAGTTTAGAAAAATAGATCCATGAACCGTGTGCCTTGGCCGAGCCTTCCATTCCAAGCATGCATATCATCACTTAATTACCTGAGAAAACGTGCTAAAAGTCAGCTTTCGCTGGTGAGATCATAGGTTTAAATTCATCTAATAATATAGTGGACATATACGCAAAACGCTTGCTAGCTAGACTAAGGATTGGCTAAAAGCCTGCGGATACCCTCCGCTCCAACATAACACACGGATACCCTCCGTTCTAACATAGATATTCGGGTAACCCCCGCAATACCAATAAATACTCGGATAACCTCCGAAGTATTAATAACCTATAGGTGCACACTATAGTATCTAAATAAGTCAACCTTAAATAGTACACACGAAACTATGTGACTAAAGCTGACAGTCCAAATAAGCCAACCTTGAATAGTACACACAACAAATATGTGACTAAAGCTGACAATCCACCAATAACCAAATAAGCCAACCTTGAATAGTACACACAACATATATGTGACTAAAGCTGACAATCCATCAATAACCAAATAAGCCAACCTTGAATAGTACACACAAAACTATGTGACTAAAGCTGACAATACATCCTAGTCCATACGCATAGCAAGTTTAGAAAGCATAAAAGCGATAATAGTCCACATAAAATAATTTGCACGTTTCTCACCCCAAGTATTGAAAACATAATTCAAGAGTAAAAAGTGGGGCTATGACTCACCTCAAGTCCAAAAATAGCAAGAAGAAGTCGGTAGAAATAAGATGCATGATAACTCACAAAACAGCAACTACGGACTTGGCACGACCTAACAATATTAACTCTTTCAGAAATCATTTCCTCAAATTTATAATATTCCCAAACCCGGACGAGAATCCGTTATATTTCCGAAAATCCATTTCGTATTAGTTTGGTGTATGTTTGCGTTTGGTATCCATATGGGTGGTGGGTTGACTCATAACAAACCAAAAAGATCACATAAAGAATAATAAAATAAACTATGGATCTAATATTAGCCCAATATATCATTTAAATAAATCGCCGAAGTTTATCAAATCCGTCAATTTGATAATCCTCATATTTATTTACGTAACATACCGTTCCAAGATTACACCCAACCTAAAGCACATAGCACATAATTACTATATAGTATATATCATAGTTTAATAAATTCCTCATATATATCGTCAAATTGGCCAGATTTCCCGATATATACACTCGCAATTTATTACTCTTTACATATACTACAACCTATGGGCGTCGTAAGATACGATGCCCATTAATATATTCATTTCATATAACCAAATAACCCGGTTCAACCTTACGGTTAAGTGGTTATTTAGTTATAGAAAACGTTTATATTAATCGTCATATATCCGTGACAACACGAACGTCACAAATAATAACTTACCTGGACCCGAGTGACAACGATTTCGCATAACTCAATAAGTTTATCCGTTATATATCCAAAATGACATTTTATTAAACGTTTAATAATTGTCGGGAGTTTCCCGTTTTATAACACACTTTTATAGTAATAATACGTTTAATAATATTACGCCACTTTCGTAGCCTAATATATATCTAATTGTATTATTTATAATACGACTCGTGATTATTATTATTATTAATATACGCGCCTATATAATTATATATACGTTATTCACGTATATATATTCATATAAACGTTCATATTATCAATAATTGTTATTACGAGTTTTATTATTTACATTTCAATTTTAATAGTTATCGAGTCATACGAAATGGTCACATGTCCGAGTCATGACTCTCGGCTCATTGTCCAAGTCTAATATAATAAGTAAAAGTCATAAAATAATACATCTCCGTCCAATCAATCCCAATCCACGTGCTACAACATGAGGGTCTGTTGGGAATTATTCTATTAGTTACCACGGTGAGTGAAGATATTACAACTGCAAGAAGATTGTACTTGCAGTGGAAACTCATTACCACTGCAAGAACAAATATTACCACTGCTCACTTGTTAGCTGTTAGAGAAACGCGTATTGATAAACATAGATAAGATTTTGTGTATATCTTATTCTATTAGTATTATACTTATCTTGTACAAGAGGACTCCTTGTTCTATAAAAGGAGATCCTAGATGATAACTTTGATATACGTTTTTCTTAGAGCTTCAAGGTGTAACCCTAGTGATATCTCAGATCACTCGTATTATTATTATTAATAATATTGGAGCTAGTTGTTTTGTTATATTCATTGTTCACACATTAATCTGTTTCACTTACAATTAATCTTCTAAGTATCATTAAGTAGATTCCGCATACTTAGTGATATCACTCAAAGTATCATTATCAACACAAGTTCAAGGTGTACACGATCCAACAAGTGGTATCAGAGCAAGGCTTTGATATTTTGATTTAGAAGATCCTATGGCAGATTCAAAAGATACAATGGAGACAGAAACAAGCCAATCTAATATTGCTGCAAAGCTTCCCAAGCTTAAAATTAATGACTTTGAGATGTGGAGGCTTATGATTGAACAATTCTTTATGGTTCAAGACTACACATTATGGGAGATCATAACGTGTGGAAATTCATTCAAACCTGGTACAACTGTTGAGACAGTTGGTGGCAAGCCAGTAACAAAAGTAAATGCTGGTCCAGTTACAAATGATGAAAGAAACCAACTTAAGAATGATTTGAAGGCTAGAGGTTTGCTATTGATGGCTCTACCCAGAGAACAAGTCCAGGCTTTTACCAAATACAAGGATGCAAAGACCCTCTTTGATGAGATATGTGAAGTATTTGGTGGTAATGACTATACCAAGAAAACTCAAAAGACTTTACTGAAGCAGACCTATGAGAATTTTGGCTCATCAAGCAATGAATCTCTTGATAGCATATTCACAAGGCTACAAAAGATTGTAACTCACTGACTGCTTTTGGAATTGAGGTAGAAAAGGAAGACCTCAATCTTAAATTTTTAAGAAGTTTACCTGCTGAGTTTGATACAAATGTTGCTGTATGGGAGGACAAGTCAGATCTTGAGACAATGAAGCTTAATGATGTGTACAATAACTTCAAAGTTATTGAACAAAGACTTAAGAAAGCTGGCAAGTTAAAGACAAGTTCTGCAGGAGTTGCACTCATATCATCATCAGGTAATGACAGTTCTGATGATGAAAGTGACAGTGATGATGACAGTGGTAACATGATTGTTTCCACTGGTAATGGAAATGTTTCCACTAGGAGCTCTAAAAGGCAGGTTGCAGGACTAAGTGATGCTACTTTCTATGCCTTTATATCCAGCCATGTGGGTGGTTCAATCCTCAATCATGAGGACTTGGATCAAATTGATGAAGATGATATGGAGGAGATGGACATCAAATGGCAGGTAGCATTGCTCAGCTTAAGATCAAAGAAGTTCTGGAAGAAGACAGGGAGAAAGATTCATATAAGTGGAGATGAGACTGTAGGTTTTGATAAAAAGAAGGTGGAGTGCTATAACTGTCACAAGAAGGGGCACTTTGCAAGAGAATGCAGAAAACCAAGGAAATCTGACAATAAGTCAACTTGGTACAAGAAGGAAAAGGCCAAAGAACCTACAACAGAAGAGCCAAAGGTGCTATTGGCTATTGATGGAGTAAGCTTTGATTGGAGCTTTATGGGTCAGAATGGAGAAGATGATACAGAATCTGCAATGCTAGCCACTGAGCATGCACTCATGGATTTCTCTGACTCTGAGGTATATACTGATAATGCTTGTTCTAAAAACTGTAAGGCTGCTAAAGAGTTAGAGGTTTCTAAAACACAATATGATGAACTGATGCTAGATTTACATCATACTAATTATAATTTAGCAAATCATAAAAGAGGTCTAGGTGTTTTAGAAAAGCAGATAGAGCATTATAGGGCTAATGAATCTAAGTTCAGAGATGATATTGCTGTTTTAAAAAGAGACTTAGATTTTTATCTTGAAGTAAATAAAGCTCTTAGGGAAGAGATTGAGAAAGTTAAAAAGGCTAGTGAGAATATTGAGATTACTAAGAAAACTCTAGACCATCAATCCAAGAGCATTGACAAAATTTGGGAAGCCCAAATTGTGAGCAAAGCTAAATCAGGTCTTGGATACAATACTGTTCCACCACCTCTAAGAGGTGTTCCAGCACCTCCTGGTATTGATCTTGCTCACACAGGCTTAGAAGAGTTTCAGGATCCACCCATGACCTATGGACCAAAATTTGTTAAACCAGTTGAAACTGAAAAGGTTCAGGTTGAGGTTGAGACTTTTGATAGTGCTAGTGACTCATCTCTTAAAGATGAATGTTTGAATATTGAGTCTAAAACTAGTGTTACTGAAAATGTTAAAGTTGAGGAGAGTAAAAGCATTCCTGAAGAAGTTAAAGAGAAGCCTAGAACACAGTCTAATTTCACTAGGTCTACTACTAGGTATGCTGAAATGTACAGGGATAGGCCTAAAACTCCTAGAGGTAACATGAGAAGTTGGAATCATGTTAAAACTAGACAGTTTGGTAGTGACTTTGTGTTTTACAATAAGGCTTGTCACATATGTGGTAGCTTTGACCATTTAGCTAAAGACTGTACCTACCACATGGGAAGAAGGGAAGTTTTTACAAGGGTGAATGGATCAAATTCTAATAAAATGACTCACCCAAATCCCCTAAGCAAAATGGTTCCCAGGTCTGTTATGCTTAACACTGGCATTAAACATATTTCCACTGCTAGACCAGCAGTTACCACTGCCAGAAGTAATAACAGAGTTTATCCTAAGTCCCCTGTCACTTCTTTTGTTAAATCTTACCAAACAGGGAAAAAGACTTATTTTGAAAAGAATGATCACAAGAACCACATGTGGAGACCAAAATTTTCTAATCCAGCAGTTTCCACTGCTAGGCATGCAGTTACCACTGCAAGACCAATTGTTTCCACTGATGTTCAAAAGAAAAGGGTAAACTTGGGAAAAGCTGTTAAGGCCTCAGCTCGTTGGGAATGGAAACCAAAAGGAACAACAAACAATCCCAATGGTGTATCAATGACCTTTGATAGATATAATTATATTGATACACGAGGCAGATCCAAGTCATTTGTGGCTTGGGTCCCCAAAAGGTACTAATTTGTTTATGATGTGTGCAGGGACAGTCAAAGATTAATGTTTTCTATGAATGACTTGATGATATTTTCTGAGTTGAACTAATATGGTTTCAAGTTGTTTGATATATGTCTGTTCTGCAAATGTTCATGTAATTGCAAGATGTGTGTTACAGTCACCAAGAGATATAGCCAAGGAAGTGGTCTAATGAGCTGTATTTAGTCTCTATTGCAAACAAAATAATGCTGAAGGTCTTATATATTATGCTAATTATGAAGATCTTTTCATTTCAAGACATAAGATACAGCTTACATTCAAGGTTCCAATTGGATTACAAAGATCATTCCTAATACATTTGGCTACTTGTGTACTCCTAGCTTCTATCAATTATTACATAATACTTGAGGCTATGACAAGTACAATGAAGAAGCTGAAGCTGAAAATGGAAAAAGAAGAGAAGGAAGACTGTGAAGATGCACAAGTACCAAAGTCAAGAAAATACTCACAAACTTTGGTCCTTGGCAACATTCATCAATCATTTACTTCTGCTTCTCCTTTCCCTTATGTGTGATTTGAGCTTTATTGCTCTGTCCAATGTGTTCTTGATGCAGAAGACAAGGTTCTGGAGCAGGAAGATCCACCATCAAGTTTGATGATGTTGGGAGAGATGGATCTCTCATACTTGATCTTGGTTGAGATCTCTCTGGTGTGGAAGGAGGAAGAAAGGTTGGTTCTTCATTATCTTCCTCTGAAGATTCTTCATCAGATGTCCAGATGAAGGGAGAGACAAGCTCAGCAGGAATTGTATTATGGCTTGATTTACCCTCTATGTATGCATTCCATTTCTTGTCTTCCACATCCCATCGGTTCTTTATTTCTCTCTCAAAATCAGAACCTTCAAGTCCCCATGGATATGGTGGTACTTCTTCTTCTGATGTTGGAACAGAAGAGTGTTGATTAGAGGACTCAGGGTTTGATGACATGATTTTTGAATGCAAATTGGTTTTTGAGATTTTGTTGTGGGCTATTAGGGTTGAAAGATTGTTGGTGACTGAGATGTTGTGTTTGGAGGAGGTTAAATAAGCCAAGGTTAGGTGTTACAATAATTAATGAAGATTATTTACTTCCATCTGTTTTGGTTGGTTTGAGGAGTAACTGTGGTTTGACTTTTGAGAAGATATTTTGTGTATAGTAAGTCAGTTAAAAAGTTACTTGGGTTAATATTTGTGAGTTAAGATGAGATTTATTTTGTGATGTTACATATCATTGGAGTAATAAGGTGTGTAATATTGACACACAACAAATGGTTATTGATTCACCATGTCTAACCCACATAAGAATCAGCTAGTCCATAAGCAAACGGCTCATGGTAAAGACTTATCAAATCCGTTGATAGCTGATAGTTTGCTAAAAACTATGATAAGAGCAGCACATTTTACATATTTTACTTACCACTGCTCTTTGAAATTTTGTTGATTTTTACCACTGCAAGTTCATTGTTTCCACTGAAAGTGTAAATTTTACCACTGATGAACTAGCCGTTACAACTGTGTGTCAGTAATCGTATTTTTACTAGCCGTTACCAAAAATAACTGTCTTTCCTTATTAATAGGGTTAAATTTTTGGAAATTATCTACTTACCAAATTGTATTTCTTCAAAAGATACATCTTTCTATAGATAATTATCCATCCGCGTTTTTCTCAAAACCCTATTAATATAAATTAATTTTATACGGCTTGCTTTTTACTCACGATTACTAACACTTTCATCTCTCAAATCACAAAATCATGGTGACTCTCAAGTTTGCAGACGAACACAACCAAGTGGCTTATCTACAAAAGTCAAACGTCAAAAGTGGACCTACTTTTCATCAGATTGTGGACTTTCTCAACTCAACTCATATAAGGTATGCCTTAACTATGAATCCCACAATCTTTGTTTCTCAAATCAAACAGTTTTGGAACTCTGCGGAGTCCATCACACTTGAACAGGGAGACATACATGAACCTGTGGAAGCTCTTAGAGCCACAGTTGATGGGGTAACTATTGATGTTACTGAGTCATCTTTGAGGAGACTTCTCCAATTAGATGATCTCAATGGTATCATCACATTACCTAATTCAGACATATTCCACTACATTGGTCTGATGGGGTATGATACATCTGATCAAAAAGTAACCTTTAAGAAAGGATGTTTTTGCCCCCATTGGAGATTTTTGATACACACTCTGTTGCATTGCCTAAGTCCTAAGAAAACTTCTTATGAACAATTTGGATCAACCATGGCTTACCCTTTAGTTTGCTTGGTTTCTCATAGGACTTTCAATTTTTCAAAGTTTATATTTAATAACATGAAAGGCAATGTAACAAGTTCATACAAATTTTTGATGTATCCAAGGTTTGTGCAAGCAGTGTTAAATGAATTTCAACTGCATAATCATAATAGGATTTATGACACTCCATATCTTAAGCCAAAAGTATTTCAAAACATGAGTAAGGCTTCAGATCTTTGGGATGGAGTGACTCATCCTCTGTTACCAAACATGCTTGCAAAGATTTCACAACTACAGGGTGAAGATGCAACAATCCCAGTTGTATCCCATCACACACCCACTATTTCTGTTCCACAAATTCAACATTTTCCTGCTATAACTCACACATATGAAAGGAGGCAAAAACAGCCAACTCCTTCCATGACAACATTGCATGTTGCTGATCCTTATGGTTTAGGAACAAGCAGTGGTGGTTCAAGGCTTCAATCTAGTCCAACTAGAGAAGAGCCTGAATCAATGCCTTATGATTCACCTCTCCCAACAGGTAACACAGTTGGAAGTGATGAAGGCAGTGTGACACTAACTGCATTGATGGAATTATGTACCAAATTAACCAAACAGGTTCAAACTCTGGAGAAAGATCTGGCACTGACCAAAGTACAACATGCCACAGAGTTGAATCAATTGAAGACTGAGATTCAAAAGTTGCAGGCTGAAGTTGTGGATCTCAAAAAGAAAAGACATGTTCAAGTTGTGGTTTCTTCTCCATCATCCACTCATGATGGTCTTTCTACAGATTCTGGTTATACTTTGGGAACTTCTTCCAAACAGGGGAGGAAACCAGATGCAGAGCTTAAGGGGAGGAGTAAAAATTTTGATAAAGAGTTTGCTGAGCTTCCTGATTCTGATGATGATCAAGTAAAAGATGATGATGTTGAGTCTGAGGGGAGGAAATTGGATTTTAAAGATATGGATGCTGATGCAGGTTTTAATTTTGATGATTTAGTTGGAACTGCTCAACCAATTTCCACTGAAGCAGAACAAGTTTCCACTGATCAACAACTTACCACTGCAAGTGAAAATATTCCCACTGCTAGTCAAGGTATTACCACTGCAGAGGAAGAAGCTGTCAGAAGAAGCTTAGTTAAAGGAAAGGCTATTGAAATTGCTTCAGATCAAGTGACAAGAAAGATTTCTGAGTTTGAACAAGCTCAGATTGACTATGATCATAGGTTAGCTGAACAACAACAAGCTGAAGAGTATGAAAGAATTAAAAAGATTAAGGAAGATGAAGTTGCTAGTTTCATGGAAGCAAGCAGGTTGGACAAACTTGAAGCTGTTGTAGCAGAATCTATTTCAAGTGTTTCTCCAACTGTTATGTATGAGAAACCTCCAGAATTTACCTATGTGCCTACAGAAGAAGAAATTGATTATTTGATTAACAATGATCAAATAATTAGGAAGAAGGCTATTGAATTGATTGCTAATACAACTTTGAATGAAGAACAAAGGTCTGCTCAACTTAAGGATTTCATTCTCATGAAAAATCAGCAGGCTCTTGATCAAATTATTGGAGATGCAAGAAAAGGTCAAAAAGTGCCAAGGAAACTTACAAAGGCACAAATTATATCTGAGATGAAGATTTATTGTTGTCATGTTGGTAATATGAAGATGAGTCAATTCAAAGGAATGTCACATGATCAGGTTGAAGGTATTTACTACAGAATCAAAAGACAAGATAGTAAATTTATTCCAATGAATCAAGAACCATTATCTATGAAGACAAAGAGGACTGGAGTGAGTCTTGAATCAAAAGAAGCAAAAAGGTTGAAGACTCAGAAATCATCTCAAGAAGAAGAAGGTCCTAGCAAGTTGACTGAAGAGCAAGTTACAAACATGTTGTTCATAGAAACTGATGTGCTTAACATTGAACCGCTACAAGCAAAATATCCAGTTGTTGGATGGGAAATCTTTTCTGATAGTTTTGGTGTAGCTTGGAAGATCATCAGAACTGGAAGTGTCACAAGTATTTGTAGAGATTTTGAAGATGTTATTAGATCTTGTGATAGAGAAGATCTGGATACTTTGTGGAAAATAGTTCAAGATCAGTTTAAGAAGGAAGAACTTGTTGATGTCAAAGCTAAGGAATTATGGGTTCACTTCAGAAGATTATATGAACCTGACCCAAGTGATAGATATTGGAGATTTGAAGCTAATGATCAAAGAACCTTGTGGAAATTCTATGATTCAAGTTTTGTGCATCATGTTTCTACTCAAGATGGAGTTGATGTCTTTATGCTAGTTGAGAAAGAATATCCATTGAGAGCTGGAGTATTAGATGTAATGAGAACTGTGAAGCTTAGGTGTTGGGAAAGAACTGAAGTCATAGATGATTTGCTGCAAAGGATATATGATCAAAGTGTAAGAGCTGATAAAGGATTAAGTAAAACAAGATAAGTGTTTGGAAGAATTCCCATATCCTCAGGTTTATTGTATACTTGAAGAAACTTATGGATTTACAAATAAATCATAAGTTTAGGGGAGGATTGTTGGGAATTATTCTATTAGTTACCACGGTGAGTGAAGATATTACAACTGCAAGAAGATTGTACTTGCAGTGGAAACTCATTACCACTGCAAGAACAAATATTACCACTGCTCACTTGTTAGCTGTTAGAGAAACGCGTATTGATAAACATAGATAAGATTTTGTGTATATCTTATTCTATTAGTATTATACTTATCTTGTACAAGAGGACTCCTTGTTCTATAAAAGGAGATCCTAGATGATAACTTTGATATATGTTTTTCTTAGAGCTTCAAGGTGTAACCCTAGTGATATCTCAGATCACTCGTATTATTATTATTAATAATATTGGAGCTAGTTGTTTTGTTATATTCATTGTTCACACATTAATCTGTTTCACTTACAATTAATCTTCTAAGTATCATTAAGTAGATTCCGCATACTTAGTGATATCACTCAAAGTATCATTATCAACACAAGTTCAAGGTGTACACGATCCAACAGGGTCCGACTACGGCACCCGACTAACCTATCTCCGTCAATCTAACGACCGTCTCACAATCGGTCCCCAATCACACTTTTCGTCAACAACTCCTCAAAACCAAAAACCATTGTCGAGACCAAACATGGTCTCGACCCACAAGTATTCGGCCAACAATTATCCAAAACCAAAACCAATACAAGTAATTAATTACTAACAAGTCATATTTGGGATGGTTTACCAAGCCAATCCCGGGTCTATACGACTCGAATGAGTCTCGGCTCTAAACCACGAGTCACACGGACTCGAGCCAAACATACAAATAATCACATAAATCCCATGAGCACAACAATCTAGCCATTCGACCCATATGGTCTTTCGGCAAAAACAATAATAACGCGGCTATGAGCCGCGACCCACAAGGGTCGAACCACAGAAATTACGAGCCCATGGCTCGAGCCACGACCAAACGAGAACCCCATATGGGTCTCGACTTGGTTATACGAGCAACCATCGGAAACCCCGAGACCTCATGGGTCTCGGTTAGGCTCAGATCGAAGATCAAGCCTTCGGCATTAACCAAAACTACCAAAACCAAAGAACCAAGCCCCTCCAAGGCTCGAATCAAAATAAGCCGAGAGCATAGGCTCTCGGTTTCGAGTCAACCACTTCCAAAAGCCAAAAACCCGGATACCAAACGTGATTTATATCATCAAAACATCATTTCCCAATCAAGATAAATTCGATTTCCATGAAATACATCCGTGTAGCCACGGATTAGTACCAAAACGTGGCACCCAAAAACCAAAAATCAATTCTTCTCACCTTCTTGAACCTCCAATCGAATAGATCTAATAGAAACAACAAGCTTGGGTCGGATTTAATAAGATTTCGTGGTGTTAATGTTGGTTTTAGGGTATGTATGATATACCAAATGAAAGAGAATTTGGAGAGGAAGAAGATGGTGGTGTTTATTTTGTAGGGTGGTCGGCGTAGTGGCGGTGGTGGCCGGTTTTGGCACTCGGCGGCTAGGTTAAGAAAGGGGGGGGGGGGGGAGGGAGATGAGAGAGATGTAGGTGGTGAGGGTTTGTGTGGGTGTGGGTGAACCGAACCAAACACACCCTTTTTATTACTCTTTTTATTTATTTTTTTTAAAGGTTAATAATAATAATAATAATAATAATAATAATAATAATAATAATAATAATAATAATAATATTACTATGGTGTCGAGCGGGTAACGTGGGTAAATATGAAGACATGTGACCCGAACCCGAATTCATTTCAAACTTCAATATCTCTCGAAAACCTCTCGTAAATAATTAAAATATGGTCGGACTCGTAAGACGAATCATAAATCTTTTGTTAGGTAATCCTAGTGCCAAAGTCAACGTAGTACCAAGTGAGAATTCAAGTATACATCACTGAGCATTAAATTAAAAATGAATTATGAACATAATTCACGAATTCCATAACGACATTAATTAAAAATATCCATAAAATAGGTCTTACAAGTTCGTTGTGAAATGAAAATTTCAAATAAAAATTATAAACGAACTTAAATCGTAATGCGGGTTTTTAAAATAGCTCCCTAAACTGCCGGTTGTCACATATATAAATATAACGTAAGGTTTAATAATAATAATAACGATAGTTTGAAATAAAACGTAAAGTTTAATAATAATAGTAATAATAATAATAGTTTGAAAATAAACGTAACGTTTAATAATAATAATAGTTTGAAAATAAACGTAACGTTTAATAATAATAATAGTAATAATAATAATAGTTTCAAAATAAACGTAACGTTTAATAATAATAATAGTAATAATAATAATAGTTTGAAAATAAACGTAACGTCGCTACGTGAATTTGTAAAAATGGAAAGTAAACATAAAAATACTAATTATATATATATGGCCCTTGTATTTTCTAAAAATTTACACTTTTTACCCTAACGGCGTTAGCGTTACGCTGTTAGTCCAAAATTAAATATATTTACATTTTACGTCCAAAACTTTATATTTCTTACACTTTTCACCCTAAAGTTTATAAAAAAATCAGTTTTCATCCTAAAATTTACGAAATGACAGTTTTCACCACAACTTTTAAAAGTTGACACTTTTAACCCGATTTTCATAAAATTTGCAATTTTAGTCCAAAATTCACAATTTTCAAAACTTAATGTTTTTATTTCTTAAATAGTTTCAAAACAGCTTATTGAGCTTATTCTACCAGCTTATTAGTTCGAAAAGTTAATTTGATAGCTTATGGGCTTTTAACGAAATGTAAGGCCCGTTAGCATTTTTAGATCCAATGGGCCTACGGGAGTTTTGGGCTTTGTTTTGGGCAAAGGTTAGGAGTATAAAAATGTTGCAATCAGCTTATTGTAACAGCTTATACGATCAGCTTATTTTGAAATGATTGGGCCTTAAGGCCCAGTCGATACTAAAAATTTTCCAAAACTAGTTTCCAAGTCGATTTGCTTGGTGACTTTTATAGGTTCAAAACGCGATTTTTATTATAAAGTTTTTATACGAAAATGATTGTTTGTCATGAGGGAAATTAGTTTGTGAAATAAAATGGCATGCTTGTTAAGTAAAATTTAAAGATGTACGTGCGTTTTGGGCTAGCATGGGACGAGTTTTTATAAAAATAAAGACTTAGAAAATTTTAATAGTTTTCGATACTTGTTTGTATACGTTAGAAATGTATTCTAAAATAGGTTGTACGTAGCTTTTTAGTTTCAAAACTCTACATAGTTTATTTGTTAAGGTGTGAAATATATAGACGAACGTAAAATATATATATGTTGTATATTTAGTTTTCGAATAATGAGGTGCATTTGTGTGTGTCGCGTATAAAAATAATGCAAATGAAAGTTTTATATAAATATTGAAAAGAGTTTGTTAGTAACTTACGACACCAAATTGGTGGGTAAAACAAGACGTAGAGTCGAGAAGTGAGTGAGATGAGTACGTAGTGTGTATGTGTGCTCGACTAAGGTTCACAAATAACAATTTGTTCCTCCTAAACCCACACGAATCCCTTGAATTCCTACCCAATGCTTCGACCCAATGCCTAGTTTACTACTTAGAAATATTTGGTGATTTTTGGTTTGCATGGAAGTAGAAACGAGAGTATGCATGCATGTGATTTATATATAGTACCTAATGTGTTCTAGTATCTAAAACTTAATGTGATGTGATGTTGGAGTGTGTACCAAAAGTCCAAATGTGCAAGAGTAACAAGTTACTCCATATTTTGGTTTCTTGTGGTCGACATCCTCAAAACCAAAAAGAACATGGATAATTGAAACTTTGAAATGAACCCGTACTTGTGAAATGCATTTTAATAAGATTGTAGTACTTGGCCTAGATGAATAAAATATGAGATGGAGTGTGCTTGAATTAAGGAAGTACTTGTTTGTTTGAAACATGCAATGTCGACCACCATTTCTTTTAGTACACCGATTTGTAAATCGGCATGGCTTGAGATTTTTGATAACTTTGAAATATTTAGACACTAGTTTATGTTTAGAAATGATTTTAGGAAATTATAGAAACAAACGTGGGTTAAAATGGTTAAGTTTTGGATTAGGTGAAATTTTATGAAATCGTTTTTGGGACATAAGCTTTGCCTCGTAAAATCGTAGCTAGACTCAACGTGGGGAACTAAAATTCGACACTCTATATGTTGGCTAGGGGAGTAATGAGTATGTGTAAAAATAAGTGTGTGTCGTGTGTAAGATTTGAGCATACTAAGCTCGTTTCTAGTTGTCCTAGTCGAGTGATTTGAAAAACAAGAGAAAGGAAAATGGGCTAAGTTTGGTTTTGGCCTAGGAATAGTAACAGGCCGAGAAAAGAAATGGCTAAGGAAATAATTAAGGGTCCGGTTAGTGTAATTAGGTTTAGTAAAAATAAATTTGATTAGGAAAGTTAATTATAATTTCCAAAGTTTAGTTAAGATTTAGTGAAATGTTTACGTGAGTCCGAGAGTGAATAGTGTTTTGTGAATAGTGTATCGTGAATAGTAAAACTTTTGAAAACATCTCAATATCACTAACCGACTCCAAAAATGATGAATAGTGTTTGGTGAATAGTAACCGATGAATAGTAATTTGAAAAATGTCGAAAAATGCAGGTTTGTAACAAATAAAAGATAATTTTAATATTCTCGCGATTTTAGACTATAGTGGTACATGTGTGAGCATCGTTCCAAGCAAAAAGAATCATGAATATCGTAGTGATTTTAAGTAACATAACATATTTGATAATAAAATATATAAAAAAAATTTTGTTATTGGTAAAAACGTTATTAATTAACAAAATGATATATTAGTCTTTGATTTACTTTTTTTATTTATAGGGAAATTTACGGGAGTTTACAGTACCTACCCCTCATTCTGAATTCCGTCACGGAATTCAAGTTTAACGAAATTTCTTTATTAGGAAAATTTCGATCAGAGGGTTGTCGAGAGATTTTTATTACTAAGATTTAGGAGACGTGGTTTATTTAGACTTATTTGTGCTAGACAGGATCTTGTAACTGGTGTATTTAAGGGTTGTGAATATTGAAGATAATGGTTTTGAATAGTGAAATAACGGCTAGGTGTACCGTACCCAACGGTCGTGAATAGTGAATCCAACGGTCCTGAATAGTGATCTAACGGCTAGTTTTCCACCTACATATACCCCTTTCAAATTTCCATTTCTTCCACCAACCATTTTCCTATCATTCCTCATCTCCAAAATGCCGCACCTCATCACTATACTAGCGATTGTGTATGTCGTCCTTGCCGCTATCTATTTAGCGTATGTTCCAGACGAAGACTTTGGGTTCTTGGTTGCAATCTTGTTGTTTGTCGTACCCCTCACGGTTCTAGCCATTACCGTGGACAAGATATGGGGGTAATAATCTTAAGCTAGGGTTGTTTTAAATTAATTCCTTGTCGTGTTTCTATGTAATCCTCAATAAATGTGAAATAAGACTTATTTGTCCTTATGTTTAAAAACTAGTCTTGCTATAGTTTGTAATGATTTGTTTATATTTATCTTTCAGCATAATTAAGGTGATTCATCCTGTGGTGGCTTTTGCTATGGTTTTGTTGGTGGGGGTTTTTGTTGTCATAGCGGATCAACCTATTGAAGATTATATGGTTTATATTGTAATTATTGTGACATTAGCACTTCCGATGCTAATTATTTGTTTATTAATTAATTTTCATGGATTTGGATAAATTTTTAGTTATTAGAGTTTTCTGTTAGTCTTTAGGATTTTTCTTATTTGTACTTTTGTTGGTTTCTCATTGTAATGACGAAGGAATAAAATAGGTATTTATGGTAGTTTGTAATATTTATGAATAGTTCAGTTTATCTATATATGTTGTTTTTAAATGAAGATTGTTATTTAGAAATTTTGGCATTATGATTGTTCCATCATGACATGATTCTTCCTAAATTAGACATAGTTGGCCAGGCTATGTTTAATGGAGGACTAAATGATGTGATGTTTGGCTCAGTCACAGTGGTATTTATGTTTTTCTTTAAGTTGTTTTAGATGGTGTTCAACATTTTGTTATTATGATATAATACGTAATTTCTTTTAAGAATAAAGTAGGAACTTTATTTATTTATTTTATGCATATATATATATATATATATATATATATATATATATATATATATATATATATATATATATATATATATATATATATATATATATTGATGAGTTAGAAATTTCTAGTCTGAAATTTCTAAGGAAATAACAGTATATTGTTAATGGAATAGGAATTTGAAATTGACGTAGATTATAATTATTTCGGGAATATTACAAGGTAGATTTTTCGATACGGTAGAAGGATAATTGTTATACTTAAGTTACATCCATCGTAACTTAAAGTAAAATACGGGGAAGAGATACAATCTCAGGAAATTGTCGAACTAGGACTTATTTATTTACAACAAGAATTTATTCATCTGCTTCAATCTAGTCATCATTCCTTTGATACTATCGAAGTCTTTAAAAGTTCCTCATTTTTAAGAGTTTTCGCTTTTGTTTATTTCCATTAGGTATAACTCCTTGCCTAATTCCTTGGTTATGGGTGATAGTAGGGTTAGCCATTCCTTCTGGCGTTTTAAAGTGGGTTGGCCTATATTCCATGTAGTTTTCCTGCTTGTCAGGCGTATCCGACTCACCTCTTGGATAAACTATGGTGACTCATTTAAGTACTACTGACATGATGTTACTTATCAACTCCCTAACATCTTCAGTAGTCATGGTGAGTTTTGATGATGATGGAGTACATGTATTGTTTACGTTGTCCATCTTCTGAAATCATTAATGAAACTTAACTTAGAATCCTTCTGATGTCAGAATAATTCAAATGAAGTTAATTATTTCATTGATGATAGACTGAATTGAATCCTTACTGTAATCTAATTTCAAGATATGTCTGCGTTGTATCATAGATAGATAATCAACTCTTGATATGGGATTACTAAGGAACAAACCGATTCGTCCACTAAAATAAATTTTCTCTCTCTTGAAAATTTATTTTTAGACAATCCTTAGGCTTCTGGTGAATTATAGTATGTTTAAGAAATCTTAACGATTGTAAGAAATCTTACGGTAGATTTGAATAGTATTGTAGAAGTTATCATAATATTAATAACTTGACTGATCGTTTTTGTAAAATGATTAGTACAAGGTCTCTTATTAATATGTCAGAAATCTACGTGGAGTTATTTGTTCATCAAGGGAGGTAACAATTGATGAAATTTTTGCATGAAATTATGAGGATTCATAGCAATGTTGCAAAAATCGTGAATCGGTAGTCGGGCGGTCGACCACCCTGCAGCCTGTAATCGGTCAAGGCGGTGATTAATCGGTGATTAATCGGTTCGGCATTTCCTGCATGTTTTGGGAATTTCTGGAGAGCAAACTAAAGATCTTAACTGATTCCAAGCCTTCTATGTTTACAAACCTCAATAAAAGTCTTCAATTCTGATTATGAGGCCCATTGTACGTTATAAGTGAAATAAACGATCCCCAAATTAAGTAAAATGCCTAAATTTCTATTTTTTTAAAATTGACCGATTCGGCCGATTCAACCGATTTTTGGCCGATTCGGCCGATTTTTTGCCGATTCGGCCGATTTTTGACCGATTCGGCCGATTTCTGACCGATTTTTTCTGATTTTTTAGCCTAGGCCGATTTTTTCACCGATTTTCGAAAATCGACAAGGTGCATCACCGATTAGCGATTAATCGGCGATTAATCGGCCGATTCGACCGATTTTTGCAACATTGATTCATAGTATGCATGCTTGATACGAAAGAAACGATTGATTCACAACAGAGAGATGTAACGGAAGAGGAGGTTATTATATATTATGATTTGATTACGAATTCTGAAAGGTTCAGATTTATTGAACATTACATGAAATACTAACCAAGTCTGTCTGGTTTAGTAGATGCAGCAGGGATACTTGTAAACTTAAGATTAGTTACGCCTTTGACGTAAATATCTAACCTCTTTCTCAAGTTCAAGTTGTGCTGCTTCCATGTTTGAGAAACGTTCCTGACACATGTTCATTTGGTTTGCCAACATACTCTCTAATGCGGCAATCTTTTGACCTTGGCTCCTGGCTGTCTCTCTAGCCATCCATAGGGTCCTTTCAATGTCTTCAATTCACTCATGTGTATGACCGTGTTCTCTTCTTGCAGAACGGACCCTGGAATCCGAACTTCCAAGTTCCTGGTTGGTGTTGTCCTTTATCTCATTAATCTTTATTCCTAATTCACATATTGCTCGTCTTTCAGCATCCGCTCTTTTAAACAATGCGTCAAGGTTACGGTCGTACCATTCAAATTTTGTTGGTCGTAAACCTTTTAGCTGTTCAGTGTGAGCCTCTAATATGCTGGCTTGTCGATAAACAAGAGTCCATATTGAATCAGGTGTGCTTATATCGTAGTTGGGGGAATTAGGTGAGGATAAATTATTTGGGATATCTGGTGTTGGGGAATCTGAAGTGTAGGGTAACGGAGAATTTGGATCAACATTCTTCCACGGCCTCTCTTGACGTGAACTTTGTCCAATTTCGAATGTCGCCTAACCACCAATCACATCTCATATGATTCAGTAGTTCTCCTAAGTTTTTGACGTAGGGGTGAATCGATAGGTGACGATGGAAGTGATCTCTGAGTGGTTTCAATATTAAGTTGGGGCTGTGATATTTGTACGTAGGGATCTTCAGTGTTCGGAGAATTTTGATTGACGGGGGATGTATTAGTATTACGGAGAGTAGTTTTGGCGTTCAAGGAAGTTTTTGGAGACATGTTACTCTAGCAACCGGGAATAGTATTTTATAAGTTGCTTTTACGTTATAGATATAATAGTACGGATGAAATAAAAATTATGTAAGCGCAATTTCTAAACATGCAGACTAATCTTAACAGGTAATGTACTGAGCAAGGTAGTATGCAGGTACGGAAAGCACGAAGAGTGTAGGGCTATAAAATGTTTTGTTTGTAAAAACGGTTATAGTGCAGATCTAAAATAGATCTGTTTCGCTATAACCAAAGCTCTGATGCCAATCTGTAACACCCCCAATTTTAAAATATTTGCAGCGGAATAAAGATTTGGTGTTACTTCACAGCTCATAGTTTTTCAGTAGAAAATGATTTTCTAAAACATTTATCATTCGAATTTTTTTATAAATATCAGAGTTTTAAAAATGAGGTCCCAGTGGTTTTAAAATTTGTTAAATAGGTTTTCGAATGATAATAAAATTTTATAGCCTTTGTGAAAATTACGTGCTCTTCCGTCCCATCCTTGCTCGTTATAGACCTGAGATAAACATGCTAAAAGTCAACAAAAGTTGAGTGATATTCATAGGTTTAAGTTTAAAAGTTGAACACAAGTTATAAGTGATAATTTCACCGTCATACAATTATAAGTAAAAACAGTTGTTATTGCATTAAGATCATGACACTCAGCCGATTAACAGATCTCATCACGAATGATGGATTATAGTAACAGGGGCCCTCGGGATAGGTTCTTGCCAGTAACCTATTAGATTTCAAATAAAGTGCGTTTGGTTGTTTTCTCAACGCCCAAACGGGGATTGTCAATCCCTAATAGATCTATCCACAATTATTTACGTTCACCTCTCTAGGTGACTAAGGCTCATGATATGAGGGGCTTTTGGCAAAAAGGTACTTAAGTAATAACGAGATCAGGTAAAGCATACCAAGAAAATACTTGTGTTCAGTTTGTAAAAACTAGCATGTATCCCCCTCGCAGGGTTTATAAAACATTTAAACAAGTAAAGGCGAGGCTATGAACTCACCTTAGTGGTTTAGTGAATAAAAATATCGATACTCAGTTTGTAATAATGGGAACGGCTCCACACACAACCTAGATAATATATGGCAAGTTTTAGTGTTTGGTAGTCCTAATGTTTTAATCGCGAGTAGTTTTTGAATACGTGATTTGTTTATTTAACATTAGTAAAACTTTTGGTTTTTATAGTATATTGTTCGTTTAGTTTAGTTATATATATAAATATAACGTAAGGTTTAATAATAATAATAACGATAGTTTGAAATAAAACGTAACGTCGCAACGTGAATTTGTAAAAATGGAAAGTAAAAATAAAAATACTAATTATATATATATGGCCCTTGTATTTTCTAAAAATTTACACTTTTTACCCTAACGGCGTTAGCGTTACGCTGTTAGTCCAAAATTAAATATATTTACATTTTACGTCCAAAACTTTATATTTCTTACATTTTTCACCCTAAAGTTTATAAAAAAATCAGTTTTCATCCTAAAATTTACGAAATGATAGTTTTCACCACAACTTTTAAAAGTTGACACTTTTAACCCGATTTTCATAAAATTTGCAATTTTAGTCCAAAATTCACAATTTTCAAAACTTAATGTTTTTATTTCTTAAATAGTTTCAAAACAGCTTATTGAGCTTATTCTACCAGCTTATTAGTTCGAAAAGTTAATTTGATAGCTTACGGGCTTTTAACGAAATGTAAGGCCCGTTAGCATTTTTAGATCCAATGGGCCTACGGGAGTTTTGGGCTTTGTTTTGGGCTAAGGTTAGGAGTATAAAAACGTTGCAATCAGCTTATTGTAACAGCTTATACGATCAGCTTATTTTGAAATGATTGGGCCTTAAGGCCCAGTCGATACAAAAAATTTTCCAAAACTAGTTTCCAAGTCGATTTGCTTGGTGACTTTTATAGGCGCGATTTTTATTATAAAGTTTTTATACGAAAATGATTGTTTGTCATGAGGACAATTAGTTTGTGAAATAAAATGGCATGCTTGTTAAGTAAAATTTAAAGATGTACGTGCGTTTTGGGCTAGCATGGGACGAGTTTTTATAAAAACAAAGACTTAGAAAATTTTAATAGTTTTCGATACTTGTTTGTATACGTTAGAAATGTATTCTAAAATAGGTTGTACGTAGCTTTTTAGTTTCAAAACTCTACATAGTTTATTTGTTAAGGTGTGAAATATATAGACGAACGTAAAATATATATATGTTGTATATTTAGTTTTCGAAATAATGAGGTGCATTTGTGTGTGTCGCGTATAAAAATAATGCAAATGAAAGTTTTATATAAATATTGAAAAGAGTTTGTTAGTAACTTACGACACCAAAATGGTGGGTAAAACAAGACGTAGAGTCGAGAAGTGAGTGAGATGAGTACGTAGTGTGTATGTGTGCTCGACTAAGGTTCACAAACAACAATTTGTTCCTCCTAAACCCACACGAATCCCTTGAATTCCTACCCAATGCTTCGACCCAATGCCTAGTTTACTACTTAGAAATATTTGGTGATTTTTGGTTTGCATGGAAGTAGAAACGAGAGTATGCATGCATGTGATTTATATATAGTACCTAATGTGTTCTAGTATCTAAAACTTAATGTGATGTGATGTTGGAGTGTGTACCAAAAGTCCAAATGTGCAAGAGTAACAAGTTACTCCATATTTTGGTTTCTTGTGGTCGACATCCTCAAAACCAAAAAGAACGTGGACAATTGAAACTTTGAAATGAACCCGTACTTGTGAAATGCATTTTAATAAGATTGTAGTAATTGGCCTAGATGAATAAAATATGAGATGGAGTGTGCTTGAATTAAGGAAGTACTTGTTTGTTTGAAACATGCAATGTCGACCACCATTTCTTTTAGTACACCGATTTGTAAATCGACATGGCTTGAGATTTTTGATAACTTTGAAATATTTAGACACTAGTTTGTGTTTAGAAATGATTTTAGGAAATTATAGAAACAAACGTGGGTTAAAATGGTTAAGTTTTGGATTAGGTGAAATTTTATGAAATCGTTTTTGGGACATAAGCTTTGCCTCTTAAAATCGTAGCTAGACTCAACGTGGGGAACTAAAATTCGACACTCTATATGTTGGCTAGGGGAGTAATGAGTATGTGTAAAAATAAGTGTGTGTCAAGATTTGAGCATACTAAGCTCGTTTCTAGTTGTCCTAGTCGAGTGATTTGAAAAACAAGAGAAAGGAAAATGGGCTAAGTTTGGTTTTGGGCTAGGAATAGTAACAGGCCGAGAAAAGAAATGGGCTAAGGAAATAATTAAGGGTCCGATTAGTGTAATTAGGTTTAGTAAAAATTAATTTGATTAGGAAAGTTAATTATAATTTCAAAAGTTTAGTTAAGATTTAGTGAAATGTTTACGTGAGTCCGAGAGTGAATAGTGTTTTGTGAATAGTGTATCATGAATAGTAAAACTTTTGAAAACATCTCAATATCACTAACCGACTCTAAAAACGATGAATAGTAAAATGATGAATAGTGTTTTGGTGAATAGTAACCGATGAATAGTAAATTTGAAAAATGTCGAAAAATGCAGGTTTGTAACAAATAAAAGAAAATTTTAATATTCTCGCGATTTTAGACTATAGTGGTACATGTGTGAGCATCGTTCCAAGCAAAAAGAATCATGAATATCGTAGTGATTTTAAGTAACATAGCATATTTGATAATAAAATATATAAAAAAAAATTTGTTATTGGTAAAAACGTTATTAATTAACAAAATGATATATTAGTCTTTGATTTACTTTTATTATTTATAGGGAAATTTATGGGAGTTTACAACGGTTTAGATACATTTACAAGCAATTAGTCATATATTAATTTGAGCTAACACATTAGAATGTAACCTATTTCTTGTCTTTTAGTCATTCCGGGCTATCCGAAAGAGTAGTCGTCCTGGGATTAGTCGGCTCGCAATATCGAGTTGGAAATCCATGTTACCAAAAAAAAAAGTTTGAGACAAGCAAATGCAATTTGACTTGGAGAATTTGTCCTTCCTTTGGCATAAGACACTAGTACATTCAGGACAATCGGCTAATTGGCCCGTTCGCCTTATTCTTGTAGTGAGAGGGCCAAAAAAGTTCGTGTCAGCAGTAAATAATGAGTAGCCATGTCAAGTATGGCCAATAAGCCAAGCCAAGACGCATACCATGCTTAGCTATATGCGCATATGACTAAAGCACGGTAAGATTGGATCACAGAACAACAGGAAATGCAAGACAAGTTGGCATGAAATTATTTTCTTTTGACCATGAACTCCAGCTTTGTGTTCAAATCAAAGCACACCAAGAGCAAAAATGAAAACGATATGGGACAAGTATAACACGGATATTACATTTCATATGCAGTGGTTCCAATATGCCAAGCATACTTTCTTTTTGAATAGCGGAATGTGTGTGTGTGTGTATATATATATATATATATATATATATATATATATATATATATATATATATATATATATATATATATATATATATATATATATATAAAACTCTAACAAGATTCTAGAGGAAGGTTACAATATGTTACAAGCATACTATAAATTAAAAGAAATGCCACATACGAAAGGAAGTGAAAACGATCACAATAGTCAAAATAGTTTCACTTATATCATACTGTCTATCCCACAAGCATACTTGGTACAAAGAACTGGTACAAGTGTTGCCACAGCCACAAACATAAAAAAGACAAATGAATAGGTGCAGTTGACTAACGTTGCCGTACAAGGTCTAATTCAGCTGTGGGGGAGGCTCGTTGTGACTTGGCATGAATAACCATCTTCTATAGCAAAGGTGAAAAAGCTAGTAAAGACTTTATCAAACACTCTTCATTCTCTGAACCATTAATGTCACATAACACCACTTTCTGAAGCAGTATCCAATCTGCTGTAATCGACCTCTTATGAACTAGGTGGGATTGCATCTTCAATTTCAGCCTATGAAATGAATTACTGTAGCAACAACTAAAAGTTTTGAGGGTAATGAACGATTCAATTCAATATAATAATAGGCAACCGACTCACTTAAATCTTTAGAAAATGCAAATTCGGGGATACAGAAATCAGTTCAACAACGAATGTGACCATAGTTTTACTGCTAAAATCTATATTGTATAATTTATGTTTCTTGAGGCATGGAAAAACTGTCGGGGCAGACCTTTTAGCATCAATTAATAACTGCATGAAACAATCACAACTCTATTTTGTAAAGAAAAAATCCATAGAGTTGGATATTTGTTTCTTTAATGCCAGTTCAAAAGATATATAATGATGATGCCTGAGTAATTATATTAGCTGCTTTAATTACCAAATGTGAGGGGGTTTGCTATATTGTGGTGATTAAGGTTAGTCTGATATCAATTAGGAAATATAGTCAGATGCTTTGGATTTCCTTAATTGCATTGGTGAAAAGGTGAACTTTAGTTATCTTTCCTAGATAACTAGTATGTTATTGTTTGATTAGTTGCTGTATAGCTTATCTTTGAAGCTTAGTTGTATTTGTGGTCTGTCCAAATGCAATTGTGCTGCTGAATGTACCTGCGTATACTTGGTTTGGATCGGAGTAATATTTCACCTTTTTCAACAACAACAACAACAACAACAACAACAACAACAACAACAACAACAACAAAAAAAAAAAAAAAAAAAAAAAAAAAAAAAAAGTCCAATATATTGGATATATAAGAATTAAATGCAACTTAACTTTACCTCACAGTTCAAAAAAAACTACACTAAGCTCGCTGAGTTTTGTTAAAAAAAAACCCATAAACATTCTGGAGCTTGTGATCATCTTTGTATTATGTTGGAAAATACCTCGACAACAAACCCGAAGTTCGATAGCGGAAAACTAGATCACGAGTTGTATCGCGGAAAACTAGATCACGAGTTGTATCGAGCACAAGTAGCAAACACGAGAGACTACAAAAGACCGACTAGAATATGCACACGATATACCCTCAACGAACCCTTTATTAAGACCAATAAAGCTTTTACAATTGAGGAAGAAGAATGAATAACTAGCATCCCCCTCATCTCTATTTATAGAGATGAGGGGGTAGAGACCTTAGCTTGACTTGCAAGCCAAGCAACTAGTTTCCTAATCTAAGTACAATCCTAAACTTTATTTAAACTAAATTCAATTAATCCCCTTATTATTGTCTAAGTAACATATAACCCTCCTAAATATTGCTACTAACACATAACAATTTCCACCTTAGGAGTAATACTTAGGCATTAACGATACTCAGCATCTTCAACCAATGCTGGAACCTCGAACCGGGGACCGCCTCGTAAACCAGGCTTTGTACTTTAGTAAATTCCCGAGTTTAGCTTTCTTAGACTCCTTCACTTTCTTCTTTTCAGCAACATTACCCTCTGCACCCTCTTGACCAGGTACTCCGATTACCGTAATGTCTGCCTCCACCTTTATACCAAGGTGTACCTTTTCCTGCTCCTTTACCAAGCAGTCTGTGTTTGTCTTTTCTTCAAGTTGCTTGTCCTCCAACTTTCTTTGAGCCACTGCAGCATCATCGTTACTAACCTGAACATCATCAGCTTCACGATTCCCCTAAGCTCCCTGCAGTTCCACCTCAAACCAAACACGTTCATCAACCTGTACTCCATGGACTCCTGTTTTAACACCAGGACCAAGTTGTTTAAACCCAACTTGTTTATGACCAAGTTGTTTGAACCCAACTTGTTTATGTCCAAGTTGTTTGAATCCAACTTGTTTTGAACCTCCATGCTTTTGTACACCAAAAGTTTTCACTTATGCTTCAAGAGTATACACACAGTTCTCTTTCCTGATCCCAGTCATCATAACCCGACAACCATTGATCACCTTGACTCTACCCATCTGCATCTTCATAGTATAACCCTCTTTTTCAAGAGTACCTAATGAAATCAAGCTTTTTCTTAACCCGGGAACATACCTGACATCTTCCAGTATAAAGCTTGAACCATCATTCAACTGTATCTTCACTTTTCCTGTCCCTCTGATAGTGCATGTTCTGTTATCACCTAACTGAACCGAACCACCATCAACATCCTTGAAGTCATACAAGAAATCCCTCCTAGGTGTCATATGATAAGACCCACCTGAATCCATTACCAATTCAGTCATCTCATCATTCCGGACTACCACCAAGGCTTCTCCAAAGTAGACGCTACCCTCGTCATCAGAAGAATCGGAATCCTGATCATGCTTACCCTTCTTGACGAACCCACTTGACTTTTTCCTTGGACAGTCTCTC
Organism: Artemisia argyi; assembly: GCA_030686995.1. Lineage (NCBI taxonomy): Eukaryota > Viridiplantae > Streptophyta > Magnoliopsida > Asterales > Asteraceae > Artemisia > Artemisia argyi. The sequence goes on along the minus strand of CM060699.1, from coordinate 173,778,975 downwards.
TTTAGATGATCCTCTGAATGACATATGAAGCACTTGAGTTTACCAGTTCCACCCCTTGATTTAAACCGCGAACTTCCACCAGAATGAGCTTTCCTTGAATGATCTGACCCTCCCCTTACGTATAACCCGTCACCAGTTTCTTCCTTTGTGCCTTCAGTTCTTTTCTTCAACTCCCTTGAATTCAGAGTCGCAAGAACATCCTCCATTGTCAAGGATTCCCTCCCATACAACAATGTCTCCACAAAGTTTTCGTAAGATGATGGCAACGACGTAAGTAACATTAGTGCCTGATCTTCATCCTCAATCTCGATATCAATATTCGCCAAATCAAGTATCAACTTATTAAACTCATCTATATGATCACCCAGTTTCGTACCTGGACTCATATAGTATGTATACAACGTCTTCTTTAGATACAGCCTGTTTGCTAAGGACTTAGTCATATACAGACAAGTTAACTTCGTCCAAATTCCTACAGCAGTTGTTTCCTCGATAACTTCCCGTAAAACCCGGTCTCCCAAGCATAGAATCAAGGTATTGTATGCCTTCTTCTTCAAAGCAGCCTTTTCACCTGCTTCCATGTCCGTGGGTAATGTCTCTAATGCAGCATCACATCCCAGCTGTACCATTAAAGCACGCACCTTTATTTGCCATAACCCGAAGTCAGTCTTCCCATCGAATTTTTCGATTTCAAACCTAGTTATAGAACTAGCCATTCTTCTTTTACCTTGCTAAAAACCTTGTAAAGTTGTTTCTTAACCAACTTTACCGACAAGCCTCACAAGCCGTGTGCAATATTCTCCCTTGTTGCTATAAACCCTTCTTGCAAATCGAATTAATTAGAAAAACCCTAAACCCTCGATCTCGAACAAGCAAACCCGATCGTTAACTTGAACCCCAAGCAAACCACGATCAAAACTTGTACCGCAAAAAAATCCCGCAACAAGAACCTTCGATTTAACTGTCTTTTTAAAATTCTAAAAGACAATGACCGAAGTCGATTTTTAAATATTATAAAATCGAAACCCTTTGTACGAATAATAAAAAAGTCACCAATTTTGTAGTATCAGTCACGTGATGCATTAATTAGATAGATATTATATTCTCTCACTTTAGTTTCAGCAATAACACACCTACGTTGGTATTTTCTTCTACTACTCTCGATGCCGATCGCTACTTCAAACCGATTCAAAATCCGAACCTCGAAACCTCGAACAAACTCGGAACCTCGATCTAACACTCGAACTTCGATGACCACAATAACCGCGGCTCTGATACCACTTGTTGGAAAATACCTTGACAACAAACCCGAAGTTCGATCGCGGAAAACTAGATCACGAGTTGTATCGAGCACAAGTAGTAAACACGAGAGACTACAAAAGACCGACTAGAATATGCACACGATATACCCTCAACAAACCCTTTATTAAGACCAATAAAGCTTTTACAATTGAGGAAGAAGAATGAATAACTAGCATCCCCCCTCATCTCTATTTATAGAGATGAGGGGGTAGAGACCTTAGCTTGGCTTGCAAGCCAAACAACTAGTTTCCTAATCTAAATACAATCCTAAACTTTATTTAAACTAAATACAATTAATCCCCTTATTATTTGTCTAAGTAACATATAACCCTCCTAAATATTGCTACTAACACATAACATATTGTTAAGGTTACCGAATTGCCAAAAGAGCTTTTTAAGAGTTACAAGTTTAGCAATACCAGTCTCATTTATATCGCCTGTAAAGTGACAAAAATAGTTTAAACTTCAAGGTTTGGACACCGCGTAAGAAACTCCCCCATTTGTTGGTTTCAAAGTGTACACAGGACGGGGGACCACACTTTTGGCGGGGACGCCCTTGTCCCCGCCGAAAGTTGCTAAACAATGAAAAACATGTTGACCTGGCACACTAAATGGCTGACCGTTTAGTAAAAATTCAACGCAACCTTTTGGCGGGAACATGTCCCCGCCAAAAGTCCACTTGACATTCACCAAAATTTATATTAGGGATGCCAAGACTGCTCTTAAAATTACGAGGAAAGTAGCAACAGTAACTCATCAATATTGTGTTCCTCCCTTGACATCTACCAACAGATGAACTAGAAATAACAACATTGAAAAACATGCCTTTTTAGGGCTAAGAAATCTTTTAAGATTAACAATGCTGGTTAACACACATCCTAATTACTACTAAAATTTCCAATTTTTTCGCATGGACAAACATATACATATGTTGCTATACTAATTCTAGCATGCACATATTAGTGATTATAACATGGTCGTCTAGTGATACCAACGTCGCTAATCTCCGTCTTCTCTCCAGCAAATTAACTTGCAGATGCATTGTCGTATGATATAAAACTTTGCTCTCTTCTTTTTAAAACTGTTTCTTGTTGTGTGAATAATCGAATGCATCTGATGAATGGACGAAGAAGCTTGGATTTCCATCAGCTTAATTAATTTGATTTACTATTCTACTGCAATTCTTTTGATTGTATTAATTTGCATTGACACAGAATCCTTTTATTCTTGTATATGTTTGTGAAATCAATGCATCTCCATGGTTGACTTAAGATTTTTTATTTGTTTTGCAGTAAATCGGGGTATTTGTCTATGTATTATTAGAGTTCTTTTCTTTGACGATGGCACGGCGTTGGTCGTTGTGCTTGTAATCCGCAATCTTACGTTACAAAAGCACCGTATTTCATAGTACATATATTGCCAACAAAAGTACTTAGTGTGTTTAAATGACATCTTTAATTGTATGTCAAAATTTTATTGGTGATACATTAATGCATGACTTGTTCATATATCAATGTTGTCTCCTATACAAGTATTACCATATGTGTTCCTCGTATTCAGTTTCACAAAAATAATAATGATGCATTTATGTTTGAATTTTCTTTGATATTCACCATATATTGGCCCTTGCTGAGTTGCTGGCTCACACTATATTGTTAAATTTGATGGTTTGGGGCTTTGGGAGGTCGTCTAGCCTAAAATAGTTGTGGTTTTAGCCCAAAAATTTGAGTTGCTTACTCAATTTTTCACTGGAAAATGCTAAGCATTCTTACATTTTAAGCCTATAAAGTGTCTTACTCACAAGATCCTGACATTTGGCAGAACTGACGGTTTGAATGCAGATAGAGAATGAGTGAAATATATATATATATATATATATATATATATATATAGGGAAAATATTAGCTACAATTCCATTGTAGCCACTTTCCTACAATATGTGCTACAAATTGTGGGTCCCTGAGTCCTTCTGTGGGTCCCTGACTTCTTTCTGTGGGACCCTGATTTATTTTCTTATGTATTTTGATGAGGTATTGTAGCCAATTGGCTACAATAATTGTAGCCAAGTTATCCCAATATATATATATATATATATATATATATATATATATATATATATATATATATATATATATATATATATATATATATATATATATATATATTGTTATGAGTGTAGGAGGATTTTTAGTATAAAAATGTAGGAATGTGTAGCAAAGCTCTTTTCCATTATTTGCATCATGTGTGATTTTATTTTTCAACAGTACACGTTGTTTAGCTTTTAAGAGGGAATTGAATTGCATACTTTCAATTTTTATTAAGACACTTCAAATACTGCATTTCAAAAGATACACCGATATCTAGTATAGTTATTGCTTTACTACTATTTATATATGAGTTTTGTTGCTTCTTTCTAAATATTCTCCTACACACACAATAATATTAAATGTTTTTTCTCCACTTATTATCTCTGTGCATCAAAATCGTCAATTCTGACAATTGTCAGAATCCTATGAGTTAGAATAAAAAGTATGATGAAATATCATTTTTCTTTAGGGTAAATTGCAAAAATGGTGCTTAACGTTCCACGAAATTGCAAAAACGGGACCGAGACAAAAAGTAGCGCAAAAAAGACACCAACGTTCCACATTTTTGCAAAATCGCCACCGAGAGGCCTTTTCCGTTAGTTTTCCCGTTAAGTGTCATGTCATCAAGGGCAGTATTGTCATTTCATTGCTACTGTTGATTCAGGGACTAAATTTGCAAAGTAATTTTGATCTTTTATTTCACTTCACCACCACCACCACTCTCTACCGCCGCCACCACCCTCTACCGCCACCACCACCACTACCCTCTACCACCACACAACCAACACCACCTAACAGGACAACAAGCATTTAATGCTACCACCCCCCACAGGCCCCAACTTGCAATTTCCCTAACAGGACAACAAGCATTTAATCAAATTTGGACGAAGCAGTCGTTCTTGCAAATTGTAGTGTATTTTTGTTACATTTTCACTAGCACAATGTGTTTTTAATTTTTTATTTTCTTTTGGAATAAAAATGGCTGCCAATAACTAGTTAATTTTGCTTCATTTTAGAGGGTACATGGCACCTGAATACATAGTCAGAGGACAACTCACAGAAAAGGCTGACGTCTTTAGTTTTGGAGTCGTGCTTCTTGAAATTGTATGTGGGAAAAGAAACAACGCCTTTGTAGTAGACTCCAGTTCTCTTTTACAAACCGTAAGTGTCAAGTAACCCCGTACTTTTATTTCTTGAAAATCTATACGTATGATTATGACATGGCATGCTTAACTGTCTAAATTTTACAGGTCTGGAAGCTATATAAAGACGGTGTTGTAGCAGAAGTAATTGATCCTCTACTCGATGGTGATTTTCCTGAACAAGAAGCATTACAAGTGCTCCAAATAGGGCTTTTATACCACCACATCACAGTCATCAACAGCTCCAAGCTCAGAGTGGCCGTTAGAATTGATTAAATTGGTATCCAACCAACAGTTACCCTTCCATAATTATGAAACACGACTATACCTTTAGTCCATTGTGGGTTAAAAGAAAAAGAAAAGGAAAAAGTGATCGGAATCTGGGTTCATTAAACGACCAGGTTCATGAAATTAGGAGTATCATCAACGAAGATGTTATAATATCAAACCCAAACTTCTAGTGTTATTTCAGTAGGTGATAACAATGTTTAGGGGTCATTAATTGCTAAAGTACTTGTCAAATTCGAAGTTTACATCTACAGTAATGAACTATGTTTTGAACAGGGGACTAAAGATTTCTTGATGACTAGCTTAACGACAAAAGTATGAAAGCAAGTTAAATTCAGGATGACGCTCAAGACTGTATGTTAACAACAACAAAAAAACAATGAGTAAAGATATAAGGTAAAAGAAAGGCATGAACAACATAATACATTTATCAAAGATGTTAAAGATATTAACTAATTGTTAAAAAAAAATTATTGTATATGTGCCCAGGGCATTTTCACAAGAAAAATTACTGTATATGACGCTCAAGGCTCAAATATCTTTACTCATTGTGGGTTAAAAGAAAAAGAAAAGGAAAAAAGTGACCGGAATCTGGGTTTGGTCACCAGAATCTGGGTTTGGTCACCGGAGAAGATGAAGATGAAGGGTAAAGGGTGGTGGTGTTGGTTGTGTGGTGGTAGAGAGTGGTGGTGGTGGTAGATGTGAAATAAAAGATAAAAATAACTTTGCAAATTTAGTCCCTGAATCAATAGTGATATGCCACGTGGACCTTAAAGCAGTGAAATGACCATAATAACCTCGGTGACATGGCACTTAACGATGAAACTAACGGAAAAGGCCTCTCAGTGGCGATTTTGCGAAAATGTGGAACGTTGGTGTCTTTTTTGCGCTACTTTTTATCTCGGTCCCGTTTTTGCAATTTCGTGAAACGTTAAGGACCATTTTTGCAATTTACCCTTTTCTTTATATATCATTAAGCAAAAGGTTCACCCGCTTTGAAACTCAAACCCGTGCACATTTTTTAGATGCGACTGACACTTCTCAAAATTCCAGTCATGGAAAATAAGCACATGTTACATTAATGACCTTTAGTTAGTTGGACGGGATTGAACCCCTGACCTATTTAGATTTAATATCATAAATGGTCCTTTGTGGTTTTTATGAAAATAGTCCATAATCTTTTTTTTCCCGGATCCTCTCCCCATGGTTCTGACTTGTATCGGGTTTGGTCCCTTGACCAATATTTCTGTTAATTTGGCCGTCAAACTAACAGAAATGATATAAATACCCTTAAAAGTATAGTCCCCGTGGTTTGTGGGGTCTCACGAATTTAGTCCTATATTTTTATTACGTTTTCGTTCGTTTTTATACGTTTTTATACGTTTGCGTTCATTTTTCTTACGTTTTCTTATGTTTTTATACATTTTCGTCCTTTTTTATACCTATTCATCCGTTTTTATATGTTTTCATCTGTTTTAATACGTTTTTGTTTGTTTTTCTTCCGTTTTGATACGTTTTCGTTCGTTTTTATACGCTTTCATTTGTTTCTATACGTCTTCATCCGTTTTTATATGTTTTCGTCCGTTTTCTTATGTTTTTATATGTTTTCATCCGTTTTTATACGTTTTCGTCCGTTTTTATACGTTTTCATAGGTTTTTATTCGTTTTCGTCCATTTTTCTTTCTGACGAAAATGTATAAAAACGAATGAAAACATATTAAACGAATAAAACGCATGAAAACAAAAGAAAAACTGACGAAAACGAATAATAACCTACGAAAACGTATAAAAACAGACGAAAATGTATAAAAACAAGCGAAAACATATGAAAAATGCAAGAAAACCAGATGAAAACGAAAAAAAATACATGATAAAAATATATGGATTGAATTCATGATACCCCACAAACCAAGGGACCTTACTTTTAAGGGTATTTATGTCATTTATGTTAGTCTGACGGTCAAAATAACGAAAAATTTGGTCAAGGGACCAAACTCTATATGGGTCGGAACCATAAGGAGAGGATTCGGGGAAAAAAAGACTATGAACTATTTTCGTTAAACCCAACAGACCACAATGACCATTTTTGCAATTAACTCCTTATTTTATATGCACGTCTTTCCAAAACTTAAAAATTTATTTCATACCCAACTAAGGACCTCTACTTGGTCTTATAATATGTCGTATCTTAGACCGGGTGTATTTAAGACATTCAAGCGACCTTGGTCTTTTCTGTCACCTCAGTTTTCTCTCTTCTAGACTATTTCTGATCAACTTGGTGTAATAAGATAACTTACACCTCAAAAAACATATCCACAAAAATACACTTATAAAAAATCATATACACAAACATGCACAAGTAGGTCACCTGACTAACCCACTTTTTCTTTTCTTGCCTAGATGATCGAGTCATGTACCACAAGTGTAACAAGAGGGACTCAGTCAAGGGAAGCCCTGTTACTACCACTACCAGCCTTATACTTAATTGTTACATGAATTCACCACTTTTTTTTTTTTTTTTTTTTTTTTTTTTTTTTCTTGTTTTTTAACAACTTTTGTAAGACCCAACCAAAATTACAATACAAACATCCCATTCTCAATTATAAACAAACTAATCAAAAGAGGAAGGTACTCAAAGAAAAAAACAAAAGAACAAACCATAAATTCACCACTAAGAACTTTCTTGGCTTGATTAATAATACTCGGTAAATCCAAAAGGCTGATCTAAGGTTTGTCTATAAACTTGATTTGGTCACCCATACATTTACTTGACATTTTGTCCTTCATAATGATTTAGAATCTTTTTGAAGCAAGAACAAATATAATTACTAATTAGGAACACAAACATGATTTGGTCTCTTGCCTTTGTGTCTAACTGTCATGGGTATGACAGTGATATTTATTCGCAAATTTGACTATTGTTAGCCTGTGTTCACAAATTTGTTTGCTTGCAATATTTTTGGAATTTTGGTTTGACTGTATGAGCTGACTCTAGAGTTTATCCTATGTGTTGGCATTACCTTAATTGTCATTTTAGGTAGTCAATTTTAGGGGGTGTTTGTTTCGGCTTATATATGGGCTTATTAGCTTATATAAGTTCGGCTTATATAACATATACGCCACAATTTTGTGGCTTATTTTGACAGTTATTGGCTTATATAACATTGACAATGTTATATAAGCCCATAAGTGTCAAAATAAGCCACAAAATTGTGGCTTATGTTATATAAGCCGAACACGACTCATGTTATATAAGCTTAAACAAACACTCCCTTAGTTTAGGCAACCTTTTTTTTAAGTTTATCGCTGAAACCAACAAGAAAACACACAATCAACACTTTCCTAGTTTTCTTTATTTCTCATTTTCTTTCAATAACTTAAACATTTATAAGAGCACAGGGTACCCATCGCCTAAGGCTGGCGTTTTCTCATAAAATGCAACCAGACGGCTCCACCATGATTCCGTGGCTCGCATTTTCACGTCCTGAGCTATCACGACCAGCCCAAATAATACCATTTTTCACCTTTTCTTATTTTTTTTTGTGTTGTATTTGTATTTCTCGCGACACTAGCGGCACGACATCATGGGTGAAAATATTCTTATAAAATTTATTGTAATATTCTTATAAAATTTACTGTAATATTTTAATTAAGCATTAATGATCATGACTCATGTGCGACAGTCCTAAGATTCTAAAACATAAAACCTACGCAGATAGGACAGCTCATGCCTCACGTATTTTCTTTAAAAAAAGGAGATATCATTCATTAATAGGTAATTTAAGATAAGAACACACACTAAAACCAAATTAGGAGTAGAACATAAGCAACCTCCTTAAACTTTACTAAAAACCATTTACAAGAACACTTCTACGTTGGTCACATCAAAGCATAGCCGGCCCCAATATATCTATCAGGTATATAAAATCATCTTCTTCATATTATCTATAAATATATAAAACCATAGTGTTCATATGTTCATGCAAAATGGTTTCATTTAATTCATTAAAACTTTTGGTCTTTTTGTATGCAGGCATGATGACAATCTCACAATCTAAACTCACATGCAAGCCAACTGATTATGGCCCATTGGTCCCCACAACACCACTTGTGATCTTCCTTCAAAGTGTTCAAGAAACTGCTTTGAAGACATTTGGCCCATCAAAATTTGATCCGAAGTTATACGTTGACTTGTCTTTAAAGTATGACCTTCCAATAGTCAAAAAGGCTTTTTATGATCTACCCAAGACAGAAAATGGGTCAGTTTTGGTTTCTGATTTTAAGGGTTTTTTGAGTAAGTTTATGAATGGGGCTGAAGATGATTTGGAACATGTTGTACCTGTTGACTATGTGGGTGAGCCACATGGGTTCTTGCCTAAAGTGGTGCATAAAGGTGTGAGAGATTGGGGATTGGAAGTGCACTCACTTTGGAAGAATTTGAGTAGGAAAGTGTCGAAACGAGTTTTGGAGCATCCGGAGTTGCATACTTTGCTTCCTTTGAAATATCCTGTGATTATACCTGGATCAAGGTTTCAAGAGGTTTATTATTGGGATTCTTATTGGGTTATAAGGTATGTTTATATTATAGTTAACGTGTTTTTTCATTTTAGGATGCCATAAAGGTTGTTTGGAATCTTTTCTAGATTTGAAAAAGATAACATTTCGACTGTATGATGCAAAATGCAAGAGGAGCTAGTATTTAGTGTTATTTAGTTTATGCTGTGATATTGACATGAAGTTAATTATTAGGGGACTATTGGCAAGTAAAATGTATGAAACAGCAAAAGGGATAGTTCTGAATCTGATTGACTTGATCGACACATATGGATATGTTCTAAATGGTGCCCGGGCATATTACACGAATAGAAGGTAAGAAGTTCCTGTCAAATATATTACAGTATGTGCTTTAGATTGTCATTTTATAGACCCCAATTCACCAAAATAATTAATGGTCGGTGAAACCATTTTCAGTCAGCCTCCTTTACTAAGTTCAATGGTGGTTGAAATATATAAGCGGACTGATGGCATGGACTTGGTCAAGAAAGCGCTCCCGGCCTTGATCAAAGAACACAAGTTTTGGAACTCAGGTAACTCCCAATCGCTATAACGGGTTCTTTTTTTCTTTGCTAAATTGTCACTTAGACTGATTGTGTTGCAGGCATACATAACGTGATAATTGAGGATGATCAAGGATTGACACACAATTTAAGTCGGTACTATGCAATGTGGAATCAACCTAGGCCAGAATCGTTCACTATTGTAAGATATCCCAATATAGTACAAAGATTGTATCTTTAAAGTTTAAACAATCAATTGAACAAAGATGTTGATATTATTCTTTTTGTTTCACAGGACACAGAAACTGCAGATAAACTTGCAAATGATTGTGAGAAAGAGCATCTGTATCGTGAATTGGCTTCGACTGCAGAAAGTGGTTGGGATTTTAGTACCAGATGGATGAAGTAAATGCATTTTTCAACCCTTTCCATCTCTTTCTTGTTTTCTTTTTCTCTTTTTAATTGACGATTTGTGTTTCAGGAATACTTCTGATCTTGCAACATTGACTACAACAACGATTGTACCCGTTGATTTGAATGCATTCGTTCTGAAGGTATAAGTTTGAAACCATTTTGTGTAAGTTTGTTGTTCTGCAGGAAATATGAGAATTGTAAAAATTCTGTGTTTTCACAGATGGAACTTGACATAACATTCTTGGCAAATGTTGCTGGTGAGACTAGTCATGCTTTACATTTTGCTAGAGCTTCGGAAGCAAGAAAGAAAGCCATAGAGATTGTTTTCTGGAATGCAGAAAAGGGACAATGGTTTGATTACTGGCTCAATGATAGCTCTTCTGGCAAGGTAACATTATCTTCAGTACATGACAGTTCAACCATGAACCTCACCCTATTGATGTTCTAATTTCTGACGGCTTGTAATGGTTTTAGGATGTTTACAAATGGGATGCCTCGAACCAGAATCAAAATATATTTGCCTCAAACTTCATTCCACTATGGATTGAATCCTTCAACTCAGGTTTGTTTATATTCTTTTCAAATCTTGTTTGCTCAATGCATGTGTATAACCTGTTGTTTTACGAGTAGTTCTCTCAGACTTAAAAGAAAATCAGTCTAGACTTGTATAAAAAAACCTCAAGTTAGAATAAGTTCAACCCTTAGTTAATTTGATGTTTTGATTTGTGAAGATGAAACCGTGGTAAAAAAAGTTGCACAAAGTTTTGAAAGTTCAGGCCTGCTTCGTGTCGCTGGTATTGCAACCTCATTGAGCAATTCAAGTCAGCAATGGTAATTTACATGCTCATGACTAAAATTTGTCTAGCTAGAGGAATATATATGAGGTGTTTTCCTGTTTAATACACATTTGTTTTTATGCAAACAGGGATTTTCCAAATGGTTGGGCCCCTGTTCAACACATGATCGTGGAAGGTCTAGTTAGGTCCGGCTCAAAAGAAGCAAGAGCATTAGCAAAAGACATTGCTATAAGGTGGATCAGAACAAATTACGCTGCGTATAAGACATCAAAAGCAATGCATGAGAAATATGATGTTATCAAATGTGGCGACTTCGGAGGGGGAGGTGAATATGTACCACAAGTAAGCATATCCAAACACTATTTTCTATGGCAATTCTTTCGGGTTTTCGAGTACAGGCTCAGTCTTCGGCTTGGGCTTTGACCTTGGCCATTGTGTACTTATTTTGATTTTTTTGTTGCTGATGAAAATGTTGCTTTGCAGACTGGTTTTGGATGGTCTAATGGAGTGGTGTTAGCCTTCTTGGAGGAATTTGGGTGGGCCGAAGACCTGAGTCCACAATGCCAGTAATCAAATGAAGCTATATTTTTGGCTTGGGCTTGGCCCATGATATCTTAAAGCTCTTCAAAATGAGAGTACTGACTTAAGCCCATTTAGAAGACAATTGTCATTTTCTTTTTAACGTTTTAAATCATTAAAAAGATGTACATGATAAATTAAGAACTTTAATTTCCATGTAGGATGTCTTATTATATTTTTACCAACAGAGTGATCATTCTGAAAGTTATAATTAAATATGAGACTCGATTATATGCCATTTATTGTTCTTATGCAACTAGTAACTACAAAATAAGACATATGATTTTCCTTACAGTTTTTACGCAACAAGTTACTTCTCATTTTTGTCATCTATCGAAGTGTCCACATGGTTTTATACCAATTGGTAACTCATAACGCGAGTCGTGTTGAGTTGATCCTCATGGTCATGGACATAATTGCGGTTTTGCATTCTTAGGAATTGCTCGTTAGATTCGGGTTTTTTTTCACAAGAGTAGTGCAATAATATGTTGACAAGAGCTCAAACCTAAATATTTAGTGGTGATTAGGTTTTTGGATATTGATAATGAAGTGACAAAACGATAATAAAGGTTAGGTTAGAGATCGATGGTGATTGAGATTTCAGATAAAAATATTAGATAATGAAGATTAGGTTTAGAGATGTGGACACACACTTTTGGGATATGCAAAAACTTAAATCTATGGATTATAGCACTAGTAGTGCACTATAATGTTGTTTTAGCAATAGAATAACAATATTTTTCACTAAACCTCCAACATTATATATACACAATTTTATAAAACTTACATTATTGAACCAACTAAGTCAAAAACTATCTATTAATCTGCAGATTTTTGTTTAAATGAGCTTCCAAAAGAACAAAACTTGCCGTTAATCTAGAAATTGAAACTTTAGAGCAAGATCATTGCACTAACTGATAAGTTTCATCCAAATTTCTTTGTAAGAATATCACTTATTATTACACCATTGGGAATTAGTTGGCTGAAACATTAGATACACTGCCAAAGCTGATAATGTTTCAGAATATAGTTGCCAAAACTTAATTTACTTGGTAGCATAGTAGTCAGACATGTTTAGCTTTTATATTTCTATGGAGCTAGATAGTGGTGGTGGGTAAACATTATACTCTTCTTTTTCAGAGTTTTCATATAGTTTATGAGCCAAAAAGCCTAATGTGTGGGAGATTAGCAATCCAAGTTGTTTAGTATGTGAATGTGAATGTAAAGTTGATGAATAGGACAACATTAGTAATCAACTTTATATCAAGTTGTGCTTGATTTGATGCATATTTGTTGATCATTTGTTAGTTACTAATATATATTAAACGAGTCCATTACTATAAAATATATGTTTAAAGATATGAAAAGTAAAAGGAATGAATATATTTATGTTGGTGTGATGATATTGTAATCAGGAACTCCTTTTAGGTTTATATTTTGTTTTATTTAATACACATAAAGTTGACAACCTTATTTGAGAAGAAATGAGATGATTAGTCCATCAAACCAATTGTTAACTTAATTAAGCAACCAATCCATTATACCCTTCTTCCTTTTAAAATACAGTTTTATTTTATTTTTCTTTTCATATAAATGATTTTAACTATTTTGTTCTCAATTAATTCAAGATGACAGTTCTAGATCATATAAATGCCCAAATTGATAAAAGTAGTCTTTAATACTTTTATCAAAAGTCTATTAAATATTTGATCAACATTAAAAATAAGGGTGTTTGTTTCGGCTTATATAGCCTGCTTATGGCTTATTTGATTTTGGGCTTTATATAAGCTTCAAAATAAGCTTATGAAACATAAGCCCAAAACCAAAAAAGCTATAAACCGACTATATAAGTCAAAACAAAGAGCCCTTAGTACCTCATTGGATTAAGCAATAAACATTATATTCATCATCCCAAAGAACATCACAACTTAAAAAGAAAATTTTAAAATACATATCGGATGATCCTGAAAGATTATAGATACATCCAAGAAAAAGCATGGCAATCATTTGAAGTGAATGACTTCATTTGAGCACTATCTTTTCATATTCAGATTTTAAAAACAAAAAGAACATATTAATTTAGATTTTGGAGTTTAATGGGTTAGTGGCAAAGCATGACAAGATTTTTGATAAACTTTTATATTTTTATTAGTTGGTTTCATATTATTTTTGTTTTGATTAGTCGATCAATCATAGCCATCTTTGTGTTGCAAATCATGATCATTTAGTCAAATGTAGCAGACAACTACGAATAATACTCTTCTTAAAATAAGTTCTCCGTCCAAATAATATTTGATTTCGATTCGACGTATAACTGAAAATCGTGTTAATATTCACACTTTGAAATGTTTCTGTTTACAAATGTTGTATCTAATGCTATCTTTTATTCGAACTTAAACAAAAGCTCTTTTCATGTACCATGTAACTCTCCTAGCATCTTGTTAAGGTCTTTCTAACGCAATCGATTTTCAAGAATTTAACTAATTTAATCGACCGTGCGAGATGGTAGTCTGTGCCTTGTAATAGTAGTCGACCAAAACAATTTTTGTCACTGCTATATTATATAAAAAATAAACTAAATTATTGAGGACAAGTAACTCTAATCATGTACTTGTTTATTAGTAAATACATACAAATTACAAAGCACAGATTAAATTAATTGGGAGCAGTAAGTTTTAAACTTTGTATACTACTACCCGTTAAATCATATACGATTTCTTTTATTAAAAAATGAACACGCTCGATCGTTAGTTATTAGTGTGTCGTAAGTGGGGTATTGTATGCAAATACGAGACAAATTCCAATGAGAACAACTTTTGGAAGTTTACAACCCACTTCCTCCTTGTTTTAAGAAAAACAAGGTGTTATATATACAACTATCTTTAGGTTCATACACATGGTTAATATTATATCTAAAGTTATAGCAATGATAAATAAATAAATAAATAAATAAACGCCAAGGGGTCTCTGGAAATTCACGGGAACCTGATATATATTACGAGTAGTTGTTTAGTGTCAATTTTTGTTAAAAATCTATTTCTCTGAAATGAACCTGGTCATTAAGTTTCGTGTCACAAAAATATATCTCTTTTTTAATTAGTCAATTAATATGTCAAAAGAAATATATGTCGATCTTTTTAACTTGTTTACTAGTTTTAAATAAATCGTACATCTTAGTTCATATGTATTTCCTTTATACTCGTAAACACTAAATTATGCAGATGATAACTTAAAGTTCTGGATCCGACCTCAATTGTTATATATTTATTAGAAAAGCGAGATCATATTAATAGGCACTAAAACTTTATTACAAGACAATGTTAACAAAGATTAGAAGTTGCTTGAAACCTTAATTTCTGACAGGCTCGTATATAAATTAAGAGTAGATTACACCATTCATCCTTGTGGTTATATCAAAATCACTAGTTTCGCCCTTCGACTTTATTTTTTTCATGAACCGTCCTTATCTTGAAAACTTTGTAACACCAATAGGACTTTATCGATATCGATAAGGACCGTTGGTGTTATAAGTTTCTAATTGAGCACACTAACGTTAGTTATCGATAAGGACTGTTGGTGTAACGATTTTTAAAGATAAAAACAGTTTATGCAAAAAATGAAGTCGAGTGACGAAACTAATGATTTTGATGTAACCAAAGGGACGAACGTTATAATTTACTCACAAATTGATTTATATATGAAATGAAAGCCAATGGTGTTGAGAAAGAAGAAATAGGAATTTGGTAATAAAAAAGGAGAGAAGACAGTCCACACGAGCTGCATCGAACGATTCCCCTGCTGTTACTAACTTGGGTTGAATTATTAACGAATCTTACAACGTTTTCAAAGTCAAACCCTCAAATACTAATTACTCTTTCCCATCCATAACCATGTGCCCGATGCTTTATTTGAGCTATTAAAGAATTGAGTAGTTGTTTGATTCTCATAAAAATGAGTTAACGGTTAGAGATTTTAATATGTTCAGGTAATCAAGTTTATTAAAAGATAGCAAGTGTTTAACTTAAAGTACGCAGCTTAACTGAAGCATTAAGAGATGCTTTCTTTTTCAATCTTACCCATAATGTAAGTTCTCTTGCGAGCCTAAACGTCCGGTTAAGATTAACGAGATTCCAGCAATGCACTTGGTATCTTGTAAACAATAGTTTTAGTGTTCTTAATCTAGTTTGACTCATGGATGAATCTAGGGCTTTTATTTACAAGCATGTTCATTAGAATGGTGGCAGTCATGCTTCCGAAATTATTCATACCTCTCAAATCCACCAATAATATTATTTCACATCATTTCACCCATTCATACTTTTTTCATACCTCTCAACCCCTTTTTAGTGGCAACCATGCCTTTTTCATACATCCCAATTTTTATTATTTTTTTTCCATAAATTAAATTAAACAATTTAATTAAAACATAAATATTTCATTAATAATTAAAATAACATTACATAATATTTGGAAAAAAAATACATAATTATATCTAAAAATCGGTAGGCCATTCATATTTCTCCGCGTACCCGCGTTTTTTGGCAACAATGAAATCTCGCATAACCTAATTGGTTATGTGTTCGTGCGGCTCGTTGTAGAATTTCAGTGCCCGAATCATAGCCTTTTCGTGAGCATTTTCGATTTGTGTCTTCAGCAACTGTTGGGACAATTGATTCTTTGCAAGTTTTTCTGCCATCGCCTCATTCAAGCTAGTGCTTTCTTTGCCGTATAATTCCCAATAAACTGAACAGCACTATTCTTTGTCGACGCCTCGCTGGCGGTCTTTTTCCATTTTCTTTTTTATACAGGAGTTGTGTCGTCATTTAGAACCGGAATAACAGGATCAATATTGTCATTGTTTTCGGACCCATAGTAGCTAGATTCCGATGACTTTCTTCGTTTGCCGGAATAAGATGTCGAAGATAATTTTTCAAAACATGGTTGTTCCAACCATTTCGGTTCTTCCTTAACAACCTTCCACGCTTCAATATTATTAAAAGAAGTGCCCTTATTTCTCTTATTAAAATCAGACATGGCATTTTGCAGGACGTTGACATCGCCACACCCACTCTCACGAATGCGCTTCTACAACAACACGAGTATATAAATTTACACAAGTATATAAATTAACACAAGTATATAGTTTAAAAATTACTTGTTGGATGTAAAGCCCGTTAAAGACACCCATTGCGTGATTCATATGTTTCCACTTTGTGTTCAAGGAATGATGAGTTCGATTACTATCTTTAATGGTGACCATGAAATGCTCCATAATTCTTTCACAAAACTTATCTCTACCTTGTTCATTCCCGACTTTTTACATGTCGAGATATGAATCCATGCTTTAGCCAAAGCAACCTCTTCGATCGACGTCTAAGTCTTTTTACCCGCTTTAGTTTTCCCTTTACCCACTTGAAAATCTTCATCTTAAAAAAAAAAAATAACGTATAAAAAAAATAACGTATAAAAAAATAACATATAAAAAAAATAACGTATAAAAAAATAACGTGTAAAAAAATAACATATATAAAGAAATAACATATAAAAAAAATATATATACCAATTTGAGTTTGTTGTTGCGTTTCGGGAACAATCTCAACATCATCATCATTGTCTTCACCATATATAGGTAGTTCACGTTCCACACTTGGTTCACGACGCGAAGGACCTTCACGGTAGTCACCAAACGGGTTGAAGTCACTCGTCATTGATATGTTATATTCGCTTGGATTCATTGGTGGTGGAAGTTGGGGATAGTTAAACGATTGAGGGTATTGTTAATGCATCGGTGGTGGAGGTTGGGGATAATAGCTTGATTGAGGGTATTGTGGATACATCGGGGGTAGAGCTTGCGGACGAACACGAGAACGATAGCCACGTCCACGACCTTTTTGTGATGAAGCACCTCTTGATTTGCCACTATCCATGATAAAAATGTATATGTGTAAAAAAGTTTGTGTTTATGTATGTGTTTGAAAGTATGAAATTGAAAATGGAATGTTTAATATATGAGAGGTGATTTGCACACTCAATTTTGTGATTGAGACACTCAACTGTACAGACAATTAAAGCACATTGTGAACCTTGTACAAGTATCCAATGCACACAGTAGAGTGTCCCAATAAAAAATTTAAGTGTGTAAATCAATTCCCTTAATATATATAGGGAATTTTTTTTTTTTTTTTTTTTTTTTTTTGGTTTCTTCCGCTCCTCCAACGTTCAACAATAAATTCCAAACGGTCACATTTTGGCTTCGAAAACACCAAACCGCGTAGGCAATCTTTGCCGTTGGACCATTGCCGCTGGCCATGCCGGCGAGGTGGCGGCGGTGTTCACCGCCGGCATGGGCATGCCGTTGGTGATGTCGTTGTCCACTGCCACCCTCCTTAGGATCCAAAGTTGAAAATGTGAAATAATCATTAGGGTGGTGCCAGTGGTTACTCACAAAATTCCCCATACCTCCCAACCAACCAATAATATCATTTCATTTCACTCACACTTTTTTTATACGTCTCAACCTTTTTTTAGTGGCAACTATACTTTTTTCATATCTCCCCATTTTTTTATTTATTATTATTATTATTATTATTTTTGTTTCTAGTGCCCAACGGTCCAAAAATTGCTCCATACCTCCGAGGCATGAATTGCCGCTGGAGCAAACCTCCCAACCAAACCGCTGGAGTGGTGGCGGTGTTCCCGGCGGTTTGGGCAAACCGTCGCCCACCCCGCTCCCATTGCCACCACCCTTATAATCATACTTCTTTTTTAGCTTTTGAAATAATCATTTCGTTATCATTCAAGAAGCTTTAAAGAGAAATATACATATATTTTGGTTTGCAACGCATTTAGTATAAAAGAAAATTCAGGACTCTATATATAGTGTATGTAATTGACTTTTATATGCAAAAAATAAAAGAAAAAAGAAAAAGTTTCCACAGAATAGGGTTTTAAAATGGGAAGTGATTTGCACACTCCCAAAAATGATTGGCACACTCAAATTATGAGTGTGTTGACATTTATACCCTCACATTGTTTGGACTTATTCATATCCTGTAAGGGTATAAATGTCAACACACTCACATTTTGAGTGTGCCAATCATTTTTGAGAGTGTGCAAATCACTTCCCTTTTAAAATTGACAAGTCGTTGAGGTGAATGCACTGCTAGAAAAAAGTCATGCTTATTTCTGCTTCTTGACATTTGTGTCATCTGCCCATCCCGGCATCCCTTACTATACCTTGTCCTTTATTGTCCTTTCTACAGTCGAATTTCGTTGCGGCATGAGTTAACCGGACCCCCCTTGTAGGGAGGGTTTGTGGAAGACATAGCTGCCGCCGGTTGTACTGTCTGCCTTAATGCTTGTACATTTTGAGACAAAAAGTACAACCTAGCCCCATAGAGGGGGTTTGGTCAACACATCCCTTTCGTTGCTAGCTAGAAAGACATAATCCCTTACTCTTGTCTTGTCTACATTCAACATTATTGTAGATTTAACAGTAATAGAGGAGTTGCTCGTACATACCAACGGAATTTTATAGCGGCAGATAATCTTAGTGACAAAAAAAGTTTATTGGTTATAAACGAAAAATAATAAAAGTTTGAGTATTTGGGAATTAAACATAATGTTTTGAAACCTGATTCGACCCTGATGGTTAAACAGTTGAACCGTTCCATTCAAAAAATTCTCTATATTCTATACACACATTTTATTTAGAGCAAATTTTGGAATAGCCCAAAAGTTAAAGGTATTTCAACATCTAGCTTAAAAAAAATCAACATCAAGTTAAAGGTGATTCTATTTCGCGACTGGACGACTTGTACTCTATCAATAAAATATGTGAAATGTGTCAAAATTTTAGTAGAGTCGCTCAGTTGACCAAGAAAATTTTATTAATAAAATATGTGTCACGTGTCAAAATTCTAGCAGAGTCGCTCTAATTTATTTTGATAAGTTGAGTTTTTTTAGCTAAATGTTGAACAATCCTTGAACTTTTAGAATATTTATTGAATTTTCTCTTTTATTTTTGATAAAAGTACTTGAGTCGCAAAAAAGCGAGTTGTAATATAAGTCTAGCAAAAATATATAAATAAGTGGTTCCAAATGAATCATTCATATTAATAAATTATATAAAACAAAACCAAACAAACCAAAGACGAAGATATATATTGTTATTTATGTTTCAACTTAGCCAGCAAAATTAACTAACAATAAGCATAATCTTAAAATAAATATTGTAGGTGAATAATGTCAAGTACGTATTCACGTTTGTATTTAACAATAATACACATCATTAACAGTAAACATAACTCATCAACAATAAATCATAAATATTACTGAAATATGATTGATGATGATCGGGTTAGTTTATGGACGTAAAATCGATGATTTTATTGAATTATAGTAGTTTATGTTTTAATTCTTTTGGAGGGTTTGTAAATGGTTGACTTTTGCCACATACTGTTTAGAAGCCTTTTTTTATCTCCAATTATGTGTTTTGATTTGTAGTCGTCTTTTTCCTGTGTAGTATGAGTGGAAGAGACTAATAGGGTTGTTGGGATCTCAAAATTTATTAAAAAATACTGGTACCAAAATCCGGATTTCCTGTTTTTATCGCATACCCTTTTTGAGGGTGCCGAATTTTTTCCACCCTAATTTCGTAGTCCCGGTACCGAGCTATGTGATAGTAACCGGTTTGGTACGGTTCCGATTCAGTACTAGAGTTCAGGTCGAAATGCTCGTACTTAATGACAACCCATTTTTTGTATGGTTGGGTTGTTTGTATAAGAAATTTGGTATCAGTTGGGTATTGATATAGGAGGACCCGTAATTAATTTAGTAGACTAGGCATCAAGATATGTTTCAACTAAACTACAAGCTTTACGTACAAGAAAATAGTAATTTAGCGATGTGTTTAGTAGTAAAAGATAGATGTCGCTAGATGCAACAAGACAATGACAAGAATTTGCGTTACAAAATAATTTGGAAAGATTTGTGTCACAAGACTACTCTAACCTACATCAATTTTGGACCAAATGGATTCTTTTTACATAGTATTAATCATATGTGTTTGTTTGCGAGAATAGATTCCTCATCAAATCAGTTGACGCGAATAATATTAAGGTCTTATTCGCGAATGTGAAAATTAAAATCGAAGCAATAACCTATTTCAACAAGATGTTTATGACAAACATCCTCTTTTCAAATAAGTATTTCGGAAAAAAGTCTCTCTAAACTTAAGTTTATTTTTGTGGTTAGGCTGGTCCAGTAATGACGTGAGGAATCTAGTGAGGGACAAAACTTACACGTTAGTCCATTGGGTGAGTTTCTCTCACGCGTGAGGAAAGGAGAAAACGGAGGATTTAGTTTGAGGGTCTCACCACTTTGTTGTGTGAAAAAGTAGGCCCTCGCATGTGTGTTTTATTATGGATTTTTTTTAACTTGTTCTCTGTTGGCACAAGCTAAGCATAATAAAAGAATTCAGGGACTAACGAAAAATGACTTAATGGCTCACATAAAAGAACAAAAAAATAAATATTTTATTATTAATTATTTCGTTTGTAAGTGTCTTAATGAAAAGTGAGTATTTTAAAGAAATGTGACTTCGTGTGACCATTGTGGCTGAAAAAGTGATATGTAAGAGGGGTAGAGTTAAATAAAGAGAAAAAACTAAGCTATCGATGATATGAAAAATAAAGTGTTGTAAGTGTGTGAAAATCGTGGGTAGTCTAAAGAAAGGAAGATGGGTTCAATAAAAAGAAAAGGAACAGGTACGAACATATACGCATCTGCATCTATAAATAAATCAAAAGACAAACAAGTAATCTTGTATGTGTGTGTGTGATATATAAGTAGGTGAGGTGCAGTTCTGTAGAGAGGCATCGTCTACCATCACTTTTCTTTCCAAAAGTGTCATTTCTCCATCCCTATATATGCAACTACCCATTCTTCACTTTCTTGCTGTTACAAAACAACATTACAGTAACTGTTTTGTTTTTTTACCACCTAATCCTATATATCTTTGTCTCTTTTTTACCTCTTTCCAAAACATCTTTGTCTCATAATCCGACAATTACATATTCACCTTCTAAAAAAACAAACTCCTTAGAAAAAATGCTTGATACGGTCAAGTACTTGCTCGGCTCACCCGGACCGAGCGGCTTCGGGTCCAAGACTACCGCGGAACAAGTTACCGATCACTCGGTTGATTTACGATCGTTAACTGTTATAATCACCGGTAATCATTTATTAATCATCTCTAATCATATTTATTATTCATTATTCATGCACATGCAGTGTCATCATGACACTATTATTAGTGGATAGAAAGAGAATCCTATTTTTTGCTAGTTTTTTTTTGTTTTTTTTTTGTTTTTTTTTTTTTTTTTTGTTTTTTTTTTTTTTTTTAAATATTTTTGTGCAAGTGTTAGAAATTTTATTTGAACTTGTTAAGGTGCTACGTCTGGGATCGGTGCTGAGACAGCTCGAGTCTTGGCTAAGCGTGGTGCTCGTCTAGTGATACCTGCTAGGAACCTCAAAGTTGCCGAAGATATGAAGGCTCGTATCTTGTTAGAGTTTCGCGATACAGAGATTATCGTCATGCCACTTGATCTTAGCTCACTTAAATCCGTGAGACGTTTTGTTACGCAGTTTGAAGCTCTTGATTTACCTCTAAACCTCCTCATGTTAGTTAATTTAATAATTTTAAGTCCTACTTTTTCTTTTTCTTTTTTTTTTTTTTTTTTTGCGTATGACCAATATAATAATTATTGGCACTCATGAAATGTAAATCTTTAGTAACAACGCTGGAAAATTTGCATACGATCATGGCATATCCGAGGACGGAATTGAAATGACGTTTGCCACTAATTATCTAGGTACGTTTATTTTACGGCAAAAAGTGATGATTGATCATATCCTATATATATGTTGTCTAGGATAAAAAAATTTGACACAAGAAGTTTATATATAACTAGGTCATTTTCTATTAACGAAGCTGTTGTTAAAGAAAATGATTTCGACGGCGAAAACAACAGGCATCCAAGGTCGAATTGTGAACGTATCATCCGGCATCCATACTTGGTTTTCTGGCGACTTAATTCGTTCTCTGAGTCAAATAACTCGAGATAAAAGGTATAGTACAAGTTGATTTGTTAAATAAAATAACTGAATTATAGTAGTAAAATTGTTGCATGTGTTTGAATTATACTACTAATAAATTGCTGCAGTGTTTGTACATCTATGATAGTTGCATCTTACTTAAAAAAAACTTTATATATATGTTTTAAAATTTATTAAATGAATGGGCTAAGATTTATAAATGCTTACTTTAATTTAAAGTCGACTCTTAAATACTGTCTAGTTAAAGTTTTTCGTATATTTTCATTAAAACCATGCATGAACTAAACGGACTAAAATTTATTCTTGCTAGCTTTCTTAACATACTATAAACTCGTGCATTAAAAAAACACACATATCGAACTATGAGAATAATGTATAGTTACGAGTATTTGACCATCTTAGAATTTGTAAATCCGGCTACACGATATTTGAGGGACTTTAATTGGTAGTGGATTAGGCATTCAACTCTTGGAATATAATTTATTCTCAGAATTCTGTATTTATAGTATCTAGTTATCTACTGCAAAATTCAACTTTCAACCCCGTAATAATATAAAACTTCTATCGAGGTGAAAATAAAAATTACTACTCGTAATACAAAGAGATGCTCGTATTTAATAATAATAATACTCGTAATAATTAATTAAAATAAATAAATAAAAATAAAAAATAAAAAATCTATTAAGATCACACACATTTCTTTTTACCTATGCATTTAGCATCTATATATCTATGATACTAATATATGGTCCATCATTTTATATAGCACATACGTAAAAGTTAAAACCACATAGTCACGTAAAAAGCAGATTTTATATATTATGAATCGTAATAGTTAATGACGTATTGTTGAAGGAAGGATAAAAAGAAATGATGGTTCTATAAATCATATCAGTATATCACGTACCCTTCCATAATGAAATACTGCACGCCCATTAATTTATTGGACCACTGGGAAGATGGAAAACATAAATTTATCAAAGCAAATTTAAGTAACTAGTAATTCGATTTGAATACTCTTCTACAGCAGTAGTTATTTATTTTTGTATAAAGCAAGTAGTATGTGTTATGAGCTTTGACTGTGTCTACATTGGGTTCATAAAGTTATCGAAGCTAGTGATAATATAGTATAAAGATAAAAGAAAACAGTATTTATTTAATAAGGTGTTTGACTTTATACTCTGTATATTTGTCTTGTGGTTACACAGTCATTACGATGCAACACGTGCATATGCGATCTCGAAGCTTGCTAACGTTTTGCACACCAAGGAACTTGCTCGCAGGCTCCAGGTACTATATTACATGATCATGCATGCTTCATATATTTCCGTATATATATATTATTAACTATAAAAGTATAATTTTGTTTTCTTCTAATTCTTATTTGAAATGTATAATAATTGGTTTTGTTGGATCTTAACGAAATAGTGTTTATATGTGTTTGTAATGCAGCAAATGGAAGCTAACGTGACCGTAAATTGTGTACATCCGGGGATCGTTAGAACCGGACTTACAAGAGACCGTGAAGGTTTCATTACAGGTTTGTACATTTATTTTCATGCAACGACTCTCGATACAAACTATATAACCCGAGTGTTAAAAGGCTATATTTATTTATCTTGCAGATTTCGTATTCTTGATTACGTCAAAGCTATTGAAAACTATCCCTCAGGTATTTTCTATCCACGCATCTGAATTCATTTTACTTGCTTTGAAATACATGCATGGAATAAGTTATGACAAGAGTATAATTTTGTATATGTAGGCTGCAGCTACGACATGCTACGTTGCAACACATCCGGAACTAAGAAACGTGAGTGGGAAATACTTTGCAGATTGTAACGAAGCTTCAAATTCGGAAATAGGATGCAACTTAAAAGAAGCTGCACGGTTATGGTCGTTCTCCGAAATCATGGTTTCTACTGATTGGAAAGCTGTTTTTGCCCCGTTTTCTACCGCTTAGATCAAGTAGATCGACGTATAGTACATTAGATACCTTAAGCATCAAATTAGAAAAATACTAGATACCCTCATGAACATATTATATACAGCTTGTTTGCATGTAAAGACATGTTGGATGAAGTTTATATGTATATAGATTATTGTATAAATTTAAATTGAGATATAGAATTCACAACTCACAAATGCATATGCATGGTCTGGTTTTGTTTGTTTATATATAAACGTAATTTGTGGGTGCAATGTTTGGCAGGTTCCTTCAGTATTGTATTAGTGATTTGGCATTTAGTTGTGGAATACAAGATTATAATATATTGGTTAATTTGATTATTTAAGAATCATTGTTTTATATGTCTTAGGCTATGTTTGGCGCGGAGCTTTTTTGGAACTTTTTTAGGTAATGAGCGGTGAGAATGAGCTTTTTTATTTTTGATGTTTGTTTGGCATGAGAGCTGTGGACTTTGCTATTTTTTAGGAAAGCTCATTTTTTCAATGCTTCTTTATAAAGCTGTGAGCTTTTTTTGCTACTGCACACAGCTCACAGCTACTGCTCACTGCTCCTGCTCACAGCTACTTTTGCCAAACATAGCCTTAATACGTCTCTACTTGATCAATCATCCCTGTCAATATTTTAATTCTCAACTTTAATTTGAATTGACCAAGAAGAAAATTTCGATCTCTCTCAAGTTGCCTATAGTTTTATTTGTGATTTTAACCTCTACATCCTTTGTTATATCTTGATACAATAAATATATATCTAAATCGATCATCTAAATAACGGAACTTTCTAATGTACTTGAAAACATGTACTATTATTTTTGGCCAAGTGGTAAGGTACGTACTTGTACCTGAAGTATCAAATAAGACTAGTGTTCGAACATCATATCGTTTGGCGTATAAATTCGGATGGCCAGCAAAAGGCCCGAAAACAGCAGTCATAAGTTGCGCCGTGTACATCATAGCCAAAAAAAATGCTTGTGTTTCCCGGTAACATGAACATGATTCTTCTCCGATATCTTTCTTCACTTTATATTCCAATTTTTTGCCGTTACAAAATGAATACATTGAATCTACTTGCTCATAGCTTTATTTATGAAAGATGTTAAAAAAAAATGGTTATATTATGGAAGATAAATTATCTATACTATTAGAAATACTTAGGGTGTGTTTGGTATCCGACTATGAGAATTACACTATAACTATGAAATTGATTAAATGTGTTTGTTTAGGATGAAAGGGACTACAACTATTGTAATGAATGAAAAAAATGCTACATACTCCATATACCTCAAAAGGGTAAGTTATAGATCTTTCATACTGAGAAGCCCAACACAACTATCAAAATCATTCACATTATGATTGATGGCGGCATACCAAACGCACCCTTAAAAATTAAGACTTCTTATTTTTTATTATGAAAATATTTTAAATATTGATTGAAAAGGGATATCAAACATTAATTGCAGAAAACTGATAAACGGAAAACCTAAAAATCTGAAAACTGGAAAAACAAAAAAACTGAAAACTGAAAAACTGAAAACCGAAAACTGAAATACTGAAAATTTGAAAAACTGAAAAAGTAAAAACAGAAAATCTCTGCTTATAAAGTTGAAAATTGAAAACTGGAAAACTGAAAAACTAAAAACTGAAAAGTGAAAACTAGAAAACTAGAGAAACAAAAAAACTGAAAAACTGAAAACTAAAAACTTGAAAACCTAAAAAACTGAAAATAAAAAAGTAAAAAGTAAAAGTAGAAAATATCTACTCATAAAGCATGAAGACAATTAAACGTATAACCGACCGCAAAATATAGTCACATAGTACCCGCCGCCGCATTGCGCGGGTATATTCTAGTGATTTATAAAAGATATGTATAATTACAAATGTGGAGATTATGTCTTACGATCTAACTTGATGTATACAGCTCAATATTTGTGCACTACGTACCAAACAGCTCATGAAAAAGCAACAGGATCAATTAAATAATTGAGGAGTTGCGTTTTGCAAAGTTATATGTGACTAATGTAATCAAACCGACTTATATTGCATATTTTTCATATGGTTATTTAACTGATTTGAACAAAAATCCAACGCGTTTTGACCGAACCAGAAACTTGTTTAGTTTAAAGAAATACTAACAACGCTTCTAGAGGTTAATTAGGGTTATTGTTGAGAGCAACTTTTCATAAACTCTGTTGATATTAAAACATAACTAGAAATCAACTCAACATTTTTTGCTAATATGAGTAATAAAACAAATGAGTTATTTGAGAAATTAAAGGAAGTTGTATGATCTTACTGGTGGTTTCGGTTGAACGTTATCTATTGTCGGAACTTATATTTAGATAGTAAGCTAGATAATAAGCAAAACCCTATTTATAAAAGTTCATTTATCGAGTAACTCGTTAGGTTCAACGATAATACATGGACCTAAAAATCAGAGGGGTCTCGGATGGCGTGCAATAGGTGCCGTCAGGGGCCATATTTTTAATAGTTTTGCATATAAATACGTATAATATTAAACATATATGAGTCATATAATTCAAGTTTATTTGCAATTTTTCTTTAGTTTACAAGTGCGATAGGACCTCTTTGTTGATATTACCTAGGGCCACAAAAAACTACGAGACGGACTTTCTAAAAATCTTGGCTTGGTCATGCAGATTTCCTTGAGCAGTCAAACTTCATCCCTACAAATATATAGTAGTGGTAAAGGTGAATGTGCGACACTGCCAATTTAGGAAGCATGAAGTTGACTGACGATTCTTGCACAATAAAGTGCACCGATGGTCTAAACTCTAAACAATCATCTCTTATTCCTCAATTTACTGATTCTCGTCAGGACAATGATTTTAGAACTAAAAGAGGAATGAAAGCTATGCACATGAAAAGGTTAACGTAGTCTTTATCGTTCGAGTGAAATCCCCATCCACATGATTATTGAAAACACGAAGACAACCACGTTTGCTAGACGATAAAAGGACTCGGGTCCAGTTAGGTGCTTAGGCATGGAATGAGGACCATCTTTAGTCTTTACCACAAGATCGATCACTTTCTAATGACTTTGTACCAAGACTAATCCCTTTCTCAAAGCCCGAAATCGAAAAGTTACAAGTTTTCATGCATCATGTATAGCTAGTGGAAGCATCATTATCTGGATTCCAGATTGGGCTGGCCCATTAAAAAGGGATTTGATAGGAAAAAAAGTTGTATGGATGGAAAGATGCAATTTGCCCATTTCAGTATCATTCATGGTGGGTTGCACCCACTATTTTCTCACTAAAGTATGTGGGCTATATGCCCATAATCTTTCCTTATGATCATCATTCAAATACCTTTCGGATAACTTATTTTTATTATTATTGCACAAGTTTCCCCACTATTTCCTTATGATATCAAAGGCACTTTTAATTCGAAAAACTATAACTTACACAAGTTTGTATGCATAAGCAATAACTTAAGAATCATTCCCCTAACATTTTTTTTTTTTGAACAAAAACTAACTATCTCGCTATATTTTACACAAATTAATCTCGTAAGCAGTACTTGAACTCACACGTCACAACCATTTGGTTAGGAAACTTCATTTCCCCAACAATAACAGTGAGAATTCACAACTAATTCGAATAATTTTTAATACTAGTATCAAGACCATTAAAAATGAGTTTTGTGTCACCATTGTTACTACTAGAAATGGACAGTATACTAAAGGATTGGGATTCTCGCATGTTCAAGTTGAACATGAGAGGTTATCATCAGGATTACTTCCTGGCCTACTTGCAATACATGTTTCGAATACTACCTGCATTTTGATTGACCCATATCAAGTTATCAACAGGATTACTTCCTGGCCTTCTTGGTTTTATGGATTTATGATTAAAATGTAAGCCCTAAACTTGGGCCTAATACTATATAATTCAGTGGATCAAGACTTTATCATATTCTTGGCCCAATGTCTAGCTGA
Organism: Artemisia argyi; assembly: GCA_030686995.1. NCBI lineage: Eukaryota > Viridiplantae > Streptophyta > Magnoliopsida > Asterales > Asteraceae > Artemisia > Artemisia argyi. Next base: position 173,750,268 of record CM060699.1, on the reverse strand, counting down.
AAGAGCCTTGTGCCAGGTACAACTAACAGTCCGTTGGGTTATTAGACCAAAACCTATAGTTGTTTGTTTTCCCCTTAAAGAGTTGAAAGTTACTTGTTTCTTGTACCCAAGGGTTTGTTTAAAATTTTTAAGTCATGCCATTAAGTCATAAACAAACAGCTTTTATATGATGTTGTCAAAAAAAAATTTTTTTCATATTAAGTCAAATTCAAACGCAACCTAAGACATGTGAATTATGGTGGCTTTTGGCATGTTTGCCTGGGTTCCTAGACTCAGCTGCGTTAAAAGTTATTATCAAGTAACAACATGCCTACATGTACGATATATCAATTAAACATGAAGCCATCGAGTGAATTTAAGTGATTAAGCATTTTCTTCAAGTTACAAAAAAATCGAAGTTTAAGTGGTCTATACATCTTCTCTTATAACATAAAAGATATGGTAAGTGTTCTAGAATGTAGCATAACGAAACACAAATAAGTATCAACCGACCAAAAACCTTATTTGAATCGTGGATGGGGATACCATATCATGTGACATATCAACTCACCGGAACCCACATGTACTCAAAAGTCAAAAGTACTACAGTATTATTAAGGTCGTCATGTCTCACTTATAATTCAATAAAGGGGTAGGATAACCACACCCTCCCTAGGGAGGGTGTGTTGACTTTGACCAGCTGTCGTCGCCTGTACTGTCTGCATTAAAACCTCCTTGATAGGGAGGGTTTACTAACACAACCCTTCATAAAACCACCTAGCAACTTAAACTTGCTTTTCCTAGAGTATCTGTATTAGTGTAAAAACAAGGCTTGCATGTTCTTTCATTTTACAAGAAGGTAATTAAATTCCCCTTACTTTAGTTTTAGGGCGTGTTTGGTAAAAGTAGCAGTAAGCAGTAGCAGTGGAGTGTGAGCAGTAGCCACAGTTCACAGCTCACAAATTCTTAAAGAAGCATTAAAAAAATAAGCATTCCTAAAAAACAGCAAAGCTCGCCACTCGTTTGTCAAACAAACAATAAAAATAAAAAAGCTCACCGCTCATTGCCTCAAAAAGCTCTAAAAAACTCCACGCCTAACATAGCCTTGGTATTACTTAACTTTATTTCTCGATTGAATCGTTAAACAAAATCACTCACTCGAAAGACGATTGTAAATATCACAAGGATCTTCTATAGATTCGACTTGGTTTGTTGGAACAGTTGTACAAATGCAAGTTCATACGTCCATATCGAGAAATAAAAAATCAATTTTCATATGTGGATGTATTCAAGTTATGACGTACATACATTTAAGGTTTTATTATAAAAATGGAATAATCATAAAAATAATAGACAATAGAAAAAGGTAAAAATTATAAGACGATTAGCAGCCTGCAGGATGCAATGTCATTGGAGAGATCTACTTTAAGGTCAAGATTCCAATTATCTTGTTAATTATGCCGGTGGTAATGGTCCCTTAGGCTAAGCACAATAAAGACTACCGGCGACCTTCATTTTACCCGCGACATCAGCTTTCTCTCTTTTGCAACCTATTGACGATTTTTTGCCACAATAACGACAATATACACTGAAAAACCATACCCAACAAAATACATTTTTCATTTAATTGAAACACACAAGCAAACACACAACCAGCTCTCTCTCTCGATCATTCTTGCAACCGATTCAAAGAAGAAAAAAAAAAAAGTTGATCGATCACGTGACTTCATGCCACACTAGTGGCAATCGATTGATAACAAAATAAATCTTCGATCGATCGATCCTTTTTCCCATTACTACACTTAGCCTTACAATCAACTCTGTATCAAAATTTCAGTTCAACCGTAATGTTCACTACCTAAACAACCATCAAACTCATTTTTTAAACAAATTTAATAATTACTAAAATTAATTTTTATTCAAATTAAAAAAAAAAATACATGAATAAATAAAAACATAACACATAAATATATCAATTTATTGTTCTCCACCAAAAATATGATCCACCAAATTGGCACGAAGATTTTGATGTGTCTCGAAGCATTTTATTTTTCTTAACAGTTGTAACATCTGCTCGTGAGTTCGAACAAGATCATTCTCATGATACCTTTCCTCTTGATAAAATTCAGATTATATTGCTTTTTTTTTTTGTCTTTTGGAATCATATTATGTTATATTATGCATGTGTGCATCATATGATGTTTTTTATCCAGACATATAGTTTCAAATTAATTAATTAATTAATTAAAAGATTTTTTTTTAATTAATTTTTCCCCTCATTCCTCTATAACTACAAACAAAGGAACTACGGTTGTTGACCATCTTAAGAATGTGAGAACTTGTGACTTGTATTGCATTTTTTTTTCAATAGTACGTAGTATTTGATTAGAGACTTCACTTTTTTAGAACACATGCTAGGCTTGTAATTTTGCATATACATCTTTGTGTTATTTTGATGTTCAATTCTATAAAGAGTCATCATGAGTAATCTTGTTGGCACGCAAATATAATAATAATAATAATAATAATAATAATAATAATAATAATAATAATAATAATAATAATAATAATAATAAAACCCCTCAACATTATAAAAAATGAAATGACGGTTCTAACCTCATTACACAAAATATTTTCAGATTTAACAGACTATGTTAACGGAAGTTAAGACAAAAGACTGTTGGTGTGATTCTTTGCAGAAATAAAGACGCTCTATGCAACTTGAAAGCTTCTGGGACGACAGATGTAATTTTGAGTAAACCAGAAGGTCGATCCTTGTAAATCTAAAGCTATATTCTACTATCTACATTTTAAGATATATAATCTATTTTAAGAGAATTGCAAAAATTGTCCCTAAAGTTTGGTCAAATTGCACGTTTCGTCTCTAAAGTTTGGAAAGTGCAAAGATCGTCCTTGTGGGGAAACCTTTAGTGCAAGTATCGTCCTTTTGGGGGAAACCTTTGGTGCAAGTATCGTCCATGTGGGGACGATATTTGCACCAAAGTTTTCTCCACAGGGACGATCCTTGCATTTTACAAATTTTAGGGACGAAACGTGCAATTTGACCAAATTTTAGGGACGATTTTTGCAATTCTCTCTTATATTTTAATTAATAATTTTCTAAATAGTTTTTTTTTTTAACGGCTATTAATATATAAAATATAAAAAGCTTCTAGCAAGGAACTAGAAGCCAAAGAGTACAATAAATAATCTAGATAAGAAACAAAGACAACACTATCTAGACACTACCTGAGACTTTAACTGCGAGGCCTACAAAAAGGATGGAAAAAACTCCTGCCAATTACAGAGAACCGAGACAAGAGAAAAATCCCCACCCACGGAGGCCGAGCCACCGGTTTTCACTCCGGAGTTTTTTATGTAGACCCAAACAAGCCCGGGGAAAGCAAATGAAGAAAAAAAGCCAAAACAGCGACTAAAGCTCGAAAACTATTTAGAATGTACCAATAAGAAATAATAGAAACGAAGTAACAACCAATAAATAATGAAATGATCAAATATATTAGTAACATTTTTACGTCAACAACTAGTTTATCATTAATCTAATTGCAGTATTATTTTTGACGGTCGAGAAAATTCAACACTGCAACAGTAATTTCAAGAAGTAAGGTTCAAATATTTTAGGAAACAAATGGCAAGTGGTTGTAAATCTTTCCAATAAAAATTTTCCAACTAGAAAATTTTAATAAACGCAATATTTATGTATTGATATTATTTAACAATTTTACAAAAAATTTATGTCTTCTACTATCGACTAAATTTGCACTATAGTTTTTCAAATTTATAGGAACTGATCATATAATGATTGCTAAAATTTCGTATGTGCTATTGTCGTCACATCAACCTTTTTCTTTTCTTTTCTTCTTTTTTTTTTTTCACTATGAAATACCTTCTATAATTTAGCATCAATAAATAAGGTGGTTTGATTAATGACCCACCAAGCTTTTACTGTAGATGCGAGTTGGGTTCAAACTTCAAAGTTCAAACTATAGTCATACAAAAACCACGTAAGTGATAACCAAGTTTGCAGATCTTGATTGTGTGTGTCTAACAAATTGACGTTACATTGTGACATTGACAGCTTACAATAATACAAGTATGATATCAAATAGTAGTAGAATTCTTTTAGAATATGCCAAGTTGGTGCATTGTGACCGTTCATTCTTATTACAGTACAAATTTCCAATTACTTTGGAAAACAAAATTGGAGTTTAAAATAACACCCCTGTAGTTCTCACATATACAAAACAAAACCCTTGAAATATTGGTAACATTTCAAAAATTAAGGTCAGCTTCGTACATTTAATGACCGTTCTTCTCTGTTTGCACCTCACTCATATCTTATTGGTGGGCCCGCATATTTATTTTTGAATTTTTAAAACGGAAACACAAATATGAAAAAAAAAATATGTGTAACCGAGCATTGTAATAATATATAAACTATACAAAAAAGCTACTCATTTTTACACAGAATATCACTAGTAGAGCTTTTTGAATTGAATCTTAACTAGTATATCAGTGGTGCAAAGCTAATTGTCCCATTTCAGTAGGGACGAAATGTTAGATCTTAGAAAGTCAGTGAACAACGGTTCTTCTATGTAGACCAGAGCATGTCGTGAAAGAAGCACCTTCATGTCTCCGCGGCACAGTTGAATGTAGATATCATGAAAGCGAGGTGCAAGATACCAGGTCGAGAAAGCCGAGCAAGCATGACATCAGTTTTTATAACTTGGATAACTTGAAGTATAAAATTTCTCTTATAAACATATATCATTTTAGAACTCAAACATTAAATATCGGGTGTAGTTTAAGTTACTTTATATAAAAGTCATTTTCTAAATTAAATAATAGATTAATGTCATATGAAAATTATTTTATGTATGCAAAGATACTACGGAGTAGTAAATTATAAAAGTTAAACAAAATGTGGTGATATGGAAATCCATTAAATTATGTAAAGAACATTTTGTTTTGTGTTGTTATCTTTGTCCCGTTGTGTAGGCTTATTCCAATCGTTTTTTACTTTTTCGCTTTAACATGTAACGACGAAACTATTTTTGTCATTTAAATTTAGCAACTAGACGATAAATTATTTGTTTCTTGACGCATAAAAATCACGTGTCTTGTTTGATAGCAAAACCGTACACAATATATATTCGTTTATAGCTTCATAGCTTGTGAAAAGAAAATTATAAATTATCAATTAGGTAAAATAATTACGTACCTCCATTGACATTTGTCGGTGTCGTTTCTAAGATCCTTTGGCTTTTAGCTACTCTAAACATTAGTAAATAAGTTTTATAAAATGAAAAATAAGAGTCGATGTTGAAATTAATTATACCTATATAGGTTGCCTTTCTAAAAAAACTAAAAAATTACACCTATATATAGGTTAGTAAAAAATGGTTTTTTTTTTTTTTTTTTTTTTTTTTTTTTTTTTTTTTTTACTAAAAAATGTGGACAATATACGATCAAATTTAAGTGTATTTTGTAAATGTTTTTCTATTTCTTTTTGTCAATCATGAATTTCAACCTTCAGTCGACTATTTTATGAAAACTGAGCTAATTAAATGGCTATCTAAACTACTTATAAAGCATTTAGCACTCTTACTCTTTCAATTTTTTAAAACTTTCATATATAAATTTTAAGCAAATACAACTACTTAACCTCTATGTACAATTAATTTATGCATAAACACATACACATACTGACTGATCAACATTTGTTATTAATATCATATTTAAAATACCATTTTGATAAAATGTATAATAAATAAAACGGGTTTTCTATCTTTGCCTTAGGGCACAAGATAAGAATGACAAAAAGTACACAAAAAGTATTAAAGACCTACAAAATAGACTTCATAATCCATAAAAAATGTATTTTTTAACGTTCATTTAGTACTTTTTTTGTATTTTTTATCTTTCTTATCTTGTGTCATAAGGCATAAGATAAAAAAAAACCCTTAATAAAATACAATGTACAAACTATTTGAAGCACAAATACAACAAAATAACACCATCCAACACATACAATTAATACAATAATACACTATTTATTTCACCAATTCACCAAAATATACAATCATTTAACCACAGTGTATAATCTAATCAAACTACTAAATCAAACACTTAAAAATAAAGCGTTTAGGCTGCCCGCAGTGGTCGGTTGACCGGTTCATTCGCCATTGCGCCGATCGAGTTGCTGCCATTGTAGCATGAGGGTCAAACTAGGTCAATCGGCTCCAAAATTGACGAAGGTTGCTTGTGCTGTAGGAAAGAATCAAGATTTTATTTGTGGTAGCTTCAGTTAACAGGAGAAAAAATTATATCATTGTCTTAATTAAAGTTATTGTCATTTATAAATTCATTTTTAATAAAAGTATGGCTGCATAACATCAAATTATCAGAAAATGTAGTTACATGGTACCCGCCGTCGCATCACACGAATATCGTATTATTACATACTTAAACCATTGAGAGCCCTCACTTTCAAAAGAATACAAAGTTACAAGTATCAACAAAATATTAACATCAAATTAGAATTGAAACAATGAAACATATAAGTGTTTAGAAACAAACACATTTTTTTTTAAATATTGTATTTATCGTGTTAATAAAGAGAAATATAAATTATTTTAGACGATACAAAATCGTATTGACGTATTTCGCCTTTTGCCGCTGGACGTATCGAGCTTCTTTAGGTGTTTGGTTCATTTTGTTTTTATGCTTTTTCTGGCTGTAGTTTTCCCCGAGGCTTATTTGGGTCTACATAAAAAACACTCTGGATTGAAAACCGGTGGCTCGGCCTTCACGAGTGGGAATTTTTCTTTAGTCTCGGTTTTTCATAATTGATAATAGTTTTTTCATCATTATTTGCAGACATCGCAGTTAAGTCTTGGGTAAAATCTAGAATGTGTGGTTTGAGTTATTTTAAATTTATATTTGTACTCTTCAACTTTTAGTACCTTACGGTTAACTTTTTAATGCAATTTTGGCCGTTAATAATAATAATAATAATAATAATAATAATAATATGCATAATTTATCTTGAAATAATAGACTTGTACTGGTTAAGCATCACTTTCTCTTGAGAATTTTCTTAGCCAAAATTGTTTGTTCAAATGTCCACTGCCCATTATCACTTTATTAGGAATGTATATGTAATATTAATTAGACTGTGTTCATAAGATTTCATTAAGTGATCGTTCAATAATACTCCGTATAAATTATGGACAACCAAACAATGGTGAAAAAAAAACATGACTACTCACAGAAATTTGTACTATGAAAAGTACCAAACAAAACATTTGGTTGGCCATAGGTACTGGAAAAATGGGATGTGTTAACCGGACCCTCCCTGTCTTCCACAGAAATTTATAGCATGTTGTACACAAACAAAGCTTGTGTCAATTTCCGTGAAAATTACTGGTAATTCATTTTAAAATCAACAGACTACAACTATTTCAATCATAACCGCGTATTCATCTTGAATTCATTTACTATTCTTCCATTAGTGCTTGAAAACGTAAGATAAGAAGGCGTAGGAAAAAAAGGAAGAGACCTAAAAAAAGAATCAGAGACTCACACAAAAGTACAATGTTCAAATAAAAATATCTTTTTTCTAAACTTTTGTGCAAGTCCTTTAGTCTTTTCTTTGAATTCCTGACTTCTTATCCTTTGCCATTTTATCCTCTGCCACTAAGAAACAATTTAGAAAAATTCTTATTATTATTATTATATTTATATATCATTTAGCAAAAATATATGATTATTCAAAATTAACCCACATTGGTCAAAAGCCGTTTAATTTGACGGAAAAAAATTACAAAGCAAACCCCCAAAGTAAGTAACAAGTTGTGAAAATTATCTTGAACTTTTTTGCTGTTTACGACTTTTTTATATAACAAACTTTATTTGCTAAATATCTAATAATTTTGTTCATCAAAATTAATGGCAATTAGTCAAAAGCCGTTTAATTAGAATACCTTTAGTTTAGCTTTAGTTCACTTACTCCCTGTAGATAGAACGCATCAAGTTTTGGCGTCGCTATCGGGGAGTGATTTTAGATTTAGCTTAATTTATTCGTATTATCATTGTTTTTAGGTTATATTTTTTGTTTTTAAATTATATTATGTTTTTGTGTTTGCTGTTTGACTGTTTGTTTGTTTCTGCATATTCTATATCAGGTGTTTAATACAGCGTATCCTTGTTTGTGGATAAGGTGTATTGATCTTATAACAGTATACTGTGTATTCTTCTTCGGAATATGGCATATCATCCTAAACCTTGGCATATGGTGCATACTGATTAGTGTATATGACGTATATTTTCGTAATTAGTTTTTTGTATTTTTCTTTTCTGAGCCGGTTCTGTTGACAACATTTGATTAATTTCAAGACAATGTTAAGTAAAAGTACGTTCGGACGATATGACGATGGAGGATGATGCTGGATTTCATACCAAGTTTACTATTTATAATTTACTCATCTATCTATGGTCTACCTATGCACAATTGGGCAGTGTACCCGGTCGTGTGTAGTGTGGTAATCGATAAAGCCGAGGTCGTCCCAAGAGCTATGCGTGTGGATCTAATCTAAGTTCTAATGTCACTGGTTTTAAAGGGGGATTTTAAGTTGATTAATTAAACTAATGAAATGAAATAAAAAGAAAGCAAGTTAAAATGGAAGAGATAATCGGTAGAAAAAAGTGTGCTAGCCTAATTAATAATCTTGTTACACCATAATTAAGTTTTCTAATTAATGTTTTCTATCGCTCCATGTGGGGGTAAATGTCACTAGAATCCTATGGTCAATTCGTCTAGCCTATAATCAATAGGTCCCTATTCCGTAACCATACGATTACCAGAGTTTGTCGGATAACCTATCATAGTCATTAAGTTCCAGCTATAATCTAGACTTATTGTAATGAAAACCGGCCTGTCAGAACTTAGGTTTCCCCTTAGCTTCTTAAGTATATCCTTTTGGTAGGTGATCCTATTATCAATTCGCACACAAGATAGTGGTAGTCATATGGTCAATTCTTACAGTTCTAATAATGAGGGACCATTGAACTCGGATGATATAAACCTGGTTACTCTTAAGAATTCATTTCAAGCATTGAAGGAAAATGACAATATTATCAAGAATGTGGGTACTTCAATTGTTACAAACGTTAGTAGTACCGTTAAGGATGAGGAGAAGGTTGTAAAAGAGAGTGATAGTGATGTTGATGAGGTTTTCGACGAGACTGCTCAATTTATTGCTGGTGGATAGGCAAATGAGGCAAGTTTATACGAGGACGAAGATTATGACATTTAATGATACTTATGGTCTTGAAATTTTAAGAAAAGAAAATTTGGCATTTTGTGATACGATGGATATTAATCTTCGTAGTCAAATTATAATATAGTTTATGTTTGATGTTTTTATGAGTCAAAATGTAAGCTAGTGTTTATGAGTCAAAAACGGTAAAGCATACATTAATCTTCGTGGTCGAATTAGAAGATAGTTTATCTTGTTATGTATGCTTTATTGTTTATGTAACGGGCTGATATGTAGATTCAGCTACATCCAATGTACTTAACTGTTTTTTAATATAATCTATTTACCGGTTGAAAACCCTTTACACAAAATACCTGTCACTTCCTAGTAAGATTTTTATAAATTAATTTATAGGTGTATAAAATATTTAAACTAGTGATTCATGTGATCTTAAACAATGACAAATACTCGTGTTGTGTTGTGGACTTGTGGTGTTACATAACAAATGTAACTGGTCTTTTCTTCGGTTATATTTTTAATCTTTCAATTTGAAATCTTTTAACCGATTGTACATTGAACAAGTATACAAAACATGTCATTGTTCATAATAAACTCTTAACTTATTTGAACGACAAATTACAAACAAAATTCTACCTGTACTAATAATGGAGATTTTTACAAACTATTATTGATTTGAGTTTGGTTAGTAAATTTTATTTTGATCGTTATTGTCAAATGAGGTTGGTGAATTTCCATTTTTCTGTCCTTTGCAGTCGTTTTCAGATTTGTTTTATTCAAGTAAATTAGCCTAGTTGCGTTCTTTAAATAATTTATATTAACAATGCAATAGACCATGTAACAAACGTTAATTTTATTAAATTCATGGTATTACATAGTGATGGGATTAGAAATTTGGAAAAGTTGCTCAATTTTCTATTTATCTAAACTAATAATGCATCATAAAAAGGAAAAGCATCCTAAATTACTATCGAGTGTTGAACGTACCAAAAACGAAACATTTTGAATAAATATGCAAATGCCCCTATTTTAGGATGCATATTTGAAGGGATATATATGCAAATGACTTATATTTTATAACATAAAATCGTGGCATAGTGTCCACCCATAGATTTACAAAGATTGTCGTTTTAGAGTCATTTAACCTTAACTATTAAAAATTTGAGAACAAACAAAATCAATTTAGTATTTTCATTCGTCATCAAAATCAACAGCCAACTTTTCTACATAAGTTTATTATAAGTTTATTAATACGATGTATAATCCACTTGCCAAGCTCAATAAAAAACAAATTAAACAATTATAGCATAGATCTTCTCAACACTTTTGTCACTGTAAATATATTAAGGGAATGTCTAACCAATGATATAAGGGCATTGGTTAAGATTTATCTTACTATGGTTTTTAATTTCTATTTATGTGGGTCTATATCCAGATATACACTTTTGTATCAACCACAAGGACCATTTATGTAATTAAAAGCCATAAGAAAACAAATCTTAACCAATGCCCTTAGGGCATTGGTTAGACATTCTCATATATTAAACTAAACCAATGATTACACAGTGTGCCACACATGAGCATTCTATTATTAGAGCATGAGGAATCATAACTTGAGTTATGAAATAACTCAGGGTGCGCTTGGTTCAAAATCGGGAATGGGAAAGGCAAAGGCAAAGGAAATGCAAAGAGAATGCAAAGGAATGGAATGAAGATTATCATTATCTTTGATGGTGCTTGGTTTAAGAAAAACACATTAACCTTCAAGATGGTGGTGGCGACTGGTGGTGGTGGTGGTGGTAGCTGGTGGTGGTGGTGGTGATGGCAGGTGGTGGTGGCTGCTAATGGTGGTGGCTGGTGGTGGTAGCTGCTAATGGTGGTGGTAGTTGCTGGTGGTGGTGGTGGCTGCTAATGGTGGTGGTGGCTGGTGATGGTGACTGCTAATGGTGGTGGTGGCTGGTGGTGGTGGTGGCTGGTGGTGGTGGCTACTGGTGGTGGTTGTGGTGGCTGGTGGTAGTAGTGGTAGCTGGTGGTGGTGGTGGCGGTGGCTGGTGGTGGTGGTTGCTGGTAGTGGTGGTGGTGGCTGGTGGTGGTAGTAGCTGGTGGTGGTGGTGGTGGCTACTGCTGGTGATGGCTGCTGCTGGTGAGTAATCATTACCATACCTTTCAATTTATTGGGTAAGGCCTCATTACCCCATACTAAACAATGATTGCATTTCCTAGTCATAAACAGGCATGTTTAATCATTACCTTTCACATTCCCCACCCCCCCCCCCCCCCAACCAAGCACCCCCTCAGTGTCACATTAGTGCTACATCATCTCAATATCAAATAACACGACACCAAAAAACATCATGAAATCATAACATCAAATAACACCACTTTTTACAAATTTAGAAATTCTACCTTCAATAAATTCATTTATTAAACATGCAAACATATCATTAATAAAACTAATTATTACAATACGAAATAAAAACATTACAATGAAAAAAAAACACACAAAAAAAAATTACGAAAAAACTACGAAATGAAACATACGAAATAAACTACGATAAGTAGATAATTTAAACTAGTCGGTTGGCGGATGTTGCAAATTATATTTTTGTTTGATTCTCTGTTTTCCATTTTGATCCAAGACACCTCCTCCGTATCGACTTCACTTATTTTCATACCGAGAAATCTAAATTCCTCCAAACGCGTAATCGTCTTGTCTTTCATTCTAGCCGCGTCGTATGCCGCTTGGGCCGCTTCCCGTCTGTTGGGTCTGTTATAACCCAAACTCCTTAATCTAGGATTTGAACATAAAACATCCTAAGTGTTTGATAACCGAGAACACCAAACAAGTCACTGAATGCATAGTTGTTCAGTGAGTCATCCTCAAGACGCTTAGGGCGAATCTATGAAGAAAGGTTTACCATTCAGTGAGGCGGTTCTCAGTGAATGATACCTGAGCCAAAGAAGAGGATGATGGACTCAGTGAGGGATGACAATAACTCACTGAGTTCCATGACTCCTCACCAACTAAGATCACTGAGTGAACAAAGACTGAAGTAAAGGCAGGATTAGGCGGGATAAGTTTGAATGGATAAGGGATGGTCATTATCATGCAAAGGTCAACTTTCCCTGAATGAGTATAATACCAAGACTTGTGTCAACACTGAAGACCAGAAAGCATCCTTGTCCTTTACTACTTATAGCCAATTGTAACAGGGACAAAATACCTAAGTATTTTGTCCAATATAGGATGATGTAATATTGTCTTGTAGTCTTTGTCTATTAGGTAAGTGTTAGAAATTACTTGTGTATAAATAGAGAATAAGTGAGAGAGGTAAAGATTAAGTTTGTGCACTTAATGCTTAGACATTCACAAACCAAATCTTTACTCTCTCCAAAGAACAGCACAATCCCTGAGTTAGCTCAGCAGGATCTTAGTTGTCACTCAAACTTAGTTTGGGTTTAGTGAGGAGTACACCATACTTGTCATTTCAATCCCAAGTGTTGTTCCGCAAACACTTAGGTATAATTCTTTTGATTAATTTCTAATAAAGAATTAAACGTTGAAAAACTTTGTGTCTTATCTTTTACGTTTATTTACTTTTTATAATTAATCAATACTTCGCTATACCATGGAACTTGGTTAGATTAACTTTATAGTTAACCTTAACCAAGTAAAAGGGTCCAACAAGTGGTATCAGAGCCTCTGATTTGTAAAACTTTCAAAATCTTTCATACAAAAGAGTGCTCAGTTTTTAAAATCAAAAGATCCCACCATGGCTGATAGCGACGTACCCCAGCTAGTTGATAAAAAGAGAGGTAGCTATTCAGCTATCGCTCCTAAACTAGAAGCTGGAAAATTTAGCAAGTGGAAAAAGCGTATGCTTTGCTACTTGACTGGTATGGAACCATACTACATCAAGTGTCTCAATGAAGGTCCCTTTGTCCCCACGACTGCTCAAGGTTTACCCAAACCTGAAGCACAATGGACTCCTGATGAGAGGAGGGTGGTCAATCAGGACCAACGCCTGAAAAGCATCATTATATCGTGTCTCCCTGACGATACAATGGAATCAGTCATTAACTGTCCTACAGCCAAACAAACCTGGCTTGACTTGGTTCATAGCTTTGAAGGTCCCTCAGATACCAAGGAAAACAGGATCATGGACCTGAAACTTGAGTATAACACTTTTAGGGCCAAAGAATCTGAAAGTCTCTCTCAGACCTATACCCGATACAAAACCTTGCTCAATGAGCTCTCAAATGATGGTGTAGTACTGTGTAAGCATGAAATCAACGTTGGCTTTGTCAACAGTCTCCCTGAGAAGTGGTTAAACTTCTCTCAGGGTCTCAGGAATACTAATCACATTCAGAATCTTGAGCTGCCTCAAATATATGGGAAGTTTGTCTATGAAGACAACTTAATCGCTTGGCGATACCCTGAAAAGGCTCAAGAAAACAAAAAGGCCCTGACTGTCTCACCCATATCCACTGCCTTCTATTCTAATGGTGTTGTGCAGGATTTTCAAGATGATTCTAATGATGAGGTTGATATGAGAACCAGTGAAGAGTACCTCAATGATCTTCAAGTTGAATTTCAAGAAAGGGCTCTTTTAGCAAATTCAAAACGTTTTATTAAAAGAAACAAGTTAAATTTTCAAAAAGCTAAGGCAAATGAATCCACTGAATGTTTCAACTGTGGCAAAAAGGGTCACTTTGCTAAAGTCTGTTTTTCAAAAACAACCTCAGATCCTTCATACAAACCTTCTAGTAGTAATTCTTCCTCAGGAACTAGCAAGTTTCAACAAAAAATGCTTCAATCCACTCAACATTTTCAAAATGCAAATATTCAAAAAGATTTTGAAGCTAAGTATAGAAAAGCAAAAGCTAAACTTGCTCTCCTTGAGACAACTCCCTCAGTACCTCAGGCTGCACCTACCAAACCTGCTCAAGGCAAGAACAAGGTACTTGTTACTAAAGCCTATGAGTGGGATGAGGAAGATGTCTCATCTGATGAAGAAGTAAGGGTCAGTGCACTGATGGCACTTTCTGATGACAACAAGATGGCTGTTGGAAAAAGCCATGCTAGAAATAGAGAATGGGTCAACATCACCATGAAAAAGGTAAACATTTTGTTATCTATGGATGATGATGCTGATTGGCAATCCTTTTTAAACAACTTAAATTTAGATCTTAAGTTCGTTGAAGAGCAAAGACAAAATCTGTTTACAAAATTCAATAAGTTAACTTTTGAATTAAATAAGTGTAGAGATGAATTACTGGTTTTAAAACAAGCAAAACTTGAGGCTGTTACACTTCAAATTCAAAACACTGAACAAGTAAAACAAAATCAGGCTCTTCAAAAAGAACTTAAGAAAGAAAAGGCTGTGATATATAAGTGGACTCAGAAAAATCCTAGGGTTTTTGACTCAGTGAGTCTCACACCAAGTAATAAGAAAGCTATTATTGGTGAAGATCAAACCACTGAGTCCTCAAGTGAGAATCATGGTGAAAAGGCATTTCTGCCTTCCGGCATATCCTTTAACAAGGAAATGGCACTAAAACCCAGTGACTGGATTGAAAGAGTCAACCCAGATAGCAAACTACCAAACTTTAACACTGGTAAAATTTTGGAACCTGAAAGTCAGGCCATCAAAAATATGCTTGGTGTCACTGATGAGTCTAGTCTCCCTGAGTCCATAAATGAGTCTGAACCTATATCACAGAGTCCACTCCCACCATTGAAAGTTCTTCAGGGAGCTGAACCTAGCCCTGAGCTAACACCTTTGGTGTATACTCAACACTCTCCAAGAGATAAGGCTGGTTTAGGAAGAACTATCTTGAAAAGACCACTCACTGAAGTCTCTACCACAAATGATGACTCCGCCACCTTAGTCTCAAATGAGGTTATCTCTGACAGCCCTGATTCCAAATTTGATTAGTTGGCTGAACTTGTTAGGAAGTTGAGTGAAAAGATTGAATCATCTGAGAAGAAAACTCAACCTTTGGAAAAGGAAATTAAACCAGCTTCCTCAAGTTCTGTCAAATCTAAGGCAACATCTAAACCAAAAATGAGATGTGAATTGTGTAGTTATACAACACATACCATTGATGACTGTTATAGAATCCTTTTTTGCATGATATGTAAAAATGATTATCACAGAACCTCTGATCATCTATCTTACACAGTCTCATCAAGTGTTGTATCCTATCACAATGCTCAGTCTCATAACTATGACTCAGGCTCCAAACAGATAAGACAGAAAGCTAAACCATTCATACCTTGCATTCACTGTGGATTCAATTATCATCTCCCTGATTATTGTTTGATGTATCCATGTTGTGATATCTGTGGAGATCCTACACATGACAGTTCAGGACATGAACATGTTATTCAGTCTAAGAGAGGAATTACCAAGCCAACCCAACAAACTACCCGTTCTCCCAGATGCAATATCTGTGGAAGCAACATTCACACCACCACTGATCATGGATCAATATCTCAGTTCAAAAAGGCTATTAAAGCCAAACCCACCAGAAAGTGGGTTCACAAGAAAAACTAACTCAGTTTACATTTGTGCAGAGACATGCCAGAGATCCTGTTTGGCATCTTGATAGTGGATGTTCAAGAAGCATGATTGGCGTGAAGGAATATCTGCATAAATATGTAGAAGAACCAGGACCAAATGTGGTATTTGCTGATAATTCATCTTGTCTCACTGAAGGTTATGGTTCAGTAAACTGTAGTGGAATAGTTTTTACTAGAATTGCTTATGTTAATGGTCTTAAATACAACTTGATCAGTGTCAGTCAACTATGTGATGCAAAATACATAGTTCAGTTTGATGATAAGCAAGGTACTATCTTTAATGCAAACAAAGAAGTATTTCTTATTGCACCAAGAAGGCAGGATGTCTATTTTTTGGATATGTCCTCTCTCACTCAAAATGGAACATGTCTCTTTGCTAAAGCCACTGAAACCCTCAATTGGCTTTGGCATAAAAGACTTTCCCATCTGAACTTCAAAGACATAAACAACCTGGCCAAACAAAACAAAGTCCTTGGCTTACCATCACTAGTGTTCTCAAAAGATAAACCCTGCCCTGCCTGTGAGAAAGGTAAACACCACAGGGCATCCTTTAAAACTAAACAAAATTCCTCTATCCCCAATTACCTGCACCTACTTCACATGGATATCTTTGGACCCATCAGTCCAATGGCTATCCATCATGAAAAGTACACTCTGGTCATTGTGGATGAATACTCAAGATACACTTGGGTATATTTTTCTGACAAAAAAGAGTCAGGCTGCTGAAACAATCATGTCCTTCATCAGGAAGATTGAAAACCAAAATGACATCAGGGTCAAACAAATCAGGACTGATAATGGAGCTGAATTAAAAAATAATGACCTTGAATGTTTCTGTGATGAGAAGGGTATCTCTCAAAACTTTACCTCTCCTTACACCCCAGAACAAAATAGAGTTGCTGAAAGAAAAAACAGAACCTTCATTGAGGCTGCTAGAACAATGCTTAATGGATCTGCTCTCTCCAAACATTTTTGGACTGAGGCAGTAAAAACAGCCTGCTACACACAAAACAGGTCCATCATTGTGAAGAGACACAACAAAACTCCCTATGAGTTATTTAAAGGAAGAATTCCTGATATCAGCTACTTCCATGTGTTTGGATGTCCTGTGTTTATCCATAATCATAAAGATCATCTTGGAAAGTTTGATGCAAAAGCTGATGATGGGTACTTTCTAGGGTACTCCCTTGTCTCAAAAGCCTTTAGGGTATTCAACACCAGGAGAAAACAGACTGAGGAAACCTTCCATGTCACTTTTGATGAGAGTACTGAAGCGGTTAGATTTTCAAATTCCACAGTGGAAGAAATTGGTATTGATAACTCATCAAGATATCCTCCTGATGTGTTTCATCCTGAAAACAATCTCTCCACACAATATCAAGTTGATGCTGATGTCTCATACTACATCAATCCACACAACCTACCTCAACCCACCATCAGTGAGTTCATAGAAACTCAACCAGTCTCCAATGAGACTACCACCACCGAACCTATTGTTCAGTATACCACAACTCAAGCTAACCATACTTAGGCTGCTGAAAATCTTAATCTTGAAGTACCTCAGGCACCAATGTCAGACCTCACTCCATGTATACATCAGGCCTCTACAAGTTCCAATTCCTATCCAAGACCTCAGGATAGCTGGACCAAGTCCAAAGCAATTGAACTTGTTAACAACATAGGTGAACCCTCTGAAGGCATGCTTACAAGGAGCATGGCTGCCAAACTCAAGGCGGCCTCAGCCAACGTATGTCTCTATGTTGATTTTCTCTCAGAAATAGAGCTTAAAAATGTTAAAGAAGCCTTTAAATATGAGAGTTGGGTTCAGGCCATGAGAGATGAGTTAGAACAATTTGATAGAAATGATGTCATGACCTTAGTTGAATGTCCTCAGGGAGTGTTTATCATTGGAATGAAATGGGTCTTCAAAATTAAAACGGATGAGTCAGGAACAGTAGTCAAAAACAAAGCAAGACTTGTTGCAAAAGGATATAATCAACAAGAGGGTATTGACTATGAGGAAACCTTTGCACCTGTTGCTAGAATGGAAGCCATCAGGATCTTCCTTGCATATGCAACATACATGAACTTTAAAGTCTACCAAATGGATGTTAAAAGTGCATTTCTAAATGGTACCATTAAAGAAGATGTATATGTGCAACAACCACCTGGCTTTGAAAGTAGCGAGTTTCCCAACCATGTCTACAAGCTTAACAAAGCCCTTTATGGACTAAAACAAGCTCCCAGGGCATGGTATGAAACTCTTTCAGCCTTCCTGATACAAAAGAAGTTTGTCAGAGGTAAAATTGACAATACATTGTTCACCTATAGGACAAAAGAGGATGTGATTTTAGTCCAAGTATATGTGGATGACATCATATTTGGCTCAACAAGCTACAAACTTTGTAAGCAGTTTGAAAAGCTTATGACAAAGAAGTTTGAAATGAGTATAATGGGATAACTCACTTATTTTCTTGGACTACAAATCAAACAAACTGAGAAAGGAATTTCCATCAGTCAATAAAAGTATACTAGGAACCTACTCAAAAAGTATGACCTCAGTGACTGTGCCTCAGTGAAAACTCCAATGGTACCTCCTAACAATATAGGACCTGACCTTGTTGGAAAATCTGTTAATCCTACTCTATACAGAGGCGTGATTGGGTCACTGATGTATCTTCTTGCCTCAAGACCTGATATTCAATTCTCAGTGTGCTTGTGTGCAAGATACCAGTCTTATCCAAAAGAATCTCATCTCACTGCTTTCAAAAGGATACTGAGATATCTTAAGGGCACTTCCAGTCTTGAACTCTACTATCCCAAATGTTCAGGGTTTGATCTCAAAGGATACTCTGACTCTGATTATGCAGGATGCAACATGGATAGAAAGAGTACTTCAGGCTCCTGCCAATTTCTTGGAGGAAAGTTAGTCTATTGGAGTGCTAAAAAACAACAATATGTTGCAATGTCCTTAGCAGAAACTGAATATGTTGCTGCTGCAGGTTGTTGTGCAAATGTACTATGGATGAAAATTCAGCTCAGTGACTATGGTATTCATTACAAAATGGTACCTATCTTTTATGATAACACAAGTGCTATTGCCATTTCAAACAACCCTATGCTTCATCAAAGAACAAAACACATTGATATCAGATATCATTTTATCAGGGATCACATCATGAAAGGTGATATTGAATTACACTTCATTCCCACTGAGTATCAGCTAGCTGATATCTTCACAAAACCCTTGGATGAACCTACTTTCACCAGGCTGAAAGCAGAACTAGGCATGTTGGATATTGATATTCAGATCACTGATTGAGATATCATACATGGTGTATTGATGCGTGGGAATTGCACCAGGCTTTACCTCTCGAGGGATCTCGAGAAGCTTACAACCCCCACCAGGCAGTGTACCTGATCGTTGTAGTATAGTATAGTGACAAGTACCGGGGGATTGATCGTTCAGCTTAGGAATAGTGTCGCTAGGATTAGAAAACCTAAATACTAGTTCTAAAGGTGAGGGATGATTATTTTTGTATTTTATACTTTTTAGAAAGCAATTAAAAATCTCGGGTTTGAAGGATTTGGGCGGAATTAGTTGCTAATCAACTAACCCAATACTAAAGATGCAATCAAAATAAAATACTAGAAATAAAAATAAACTAAATTATACTAAAGTTGTGAGCAATAAGTGGAGAAAATGTGTTTACTTAGATTTCACTACTCCCTAGACATCTTTTACACGTTAATTACTTGTTACCAATTGGAGATCTGCCAGTTTTCTTAAGCCTAACATATAAATCATTCATCCAAGACAAGTATAAACAAGTAATCAACACATAATTAACATCTAGGTTTCATTAGATCCAAGCAACACAAGATAGATCTAGCCTAGCATGATGGAATTAAGATAAGAACAAGATATAGACAACCAACACATAGACATATTGATTGAATTAAAAGAACACTTATCTCAATTACACATGAAAGGTATCAAGGGCTTGGAACCCTTGAAAAACCTGTAAAATTCGCACCAAGTTCGTACTTAGGGTTTCTTCAAAACTTCTCTCTTTTTAATGTGAAAATTAGAAAACTATATATAGGAAAAGGGGTCTGATGGCGTCAAGAATAAACTTGTGACGCCGTCACCTCGCCGCCAAAACTATTCTCGGACTTCCTTGATCTACATTTGACGCCGTCAAGTGATAATCATTTCCAGGCCGTCATGACTTTTACTCTTGACGCTCTACTTCGTGACGCCGTCAAATCTTTACTGGATCGTCATGGAATTTTGCACTTGACGCCGTCAGGGAGTTACTCTTGACGCCGTC
This sequence comes from Artemisia argyi, assembly GCA_030686995.1. Lineage (NCBI taxonomy): Eukaryota > Viridiplantae > Streptophyta > Magnoliopsida > Asterales > Asteraceae > Artemisia > Artemisia argyi. Next base: position 173,730,070 of record CM060699.1, on the reverse strand, counting down.
ACCTACTGTTCCCAGCATGGAAAATTAAGACTTTGGCGTTTTCTTCACTTTTATGCTCCAAAAACGTCCGAATTGCTTCCTTTTCCAGATTTCTCTCCCAAAGTACCTAAAATCACAAAAGGAACGATTTAGGGCAATATTTGATCAAATAAATTCAATTTCGGGCTTAAATGACCCCCTAAAAACGAATCATTTTTCGCCTCATCATATACCCTTACACTTGAGATTTGCTTGTCCTCAAGCAAATGCGCTTTTATTCTAATCAAAATACAAGTTAGGGGTCATTTAACACTAATATAAAAGTAATTACAACAAATAATCGTTCCACTAAAGACCAATAGACAAGCACGGAGGTCATACACTAGCACCTCACAAATAGTGTTTAGATACTCACATCTCTCGGGTGTAATAAAGTGTAAATTACAATATGGAAACGGAAGATATCTCTCACTACCTGTCATAGCAAAATAGATTACCATAGGCTTGGGAAAGGCTCAAACCTCCACCACATGGCGTAAGCACCTAGGATAAACTATCAAAGAGGTCTTTTAAAGGGTTGTAACGTTAGGTGTAGGGATATGAAATACACGGTTTTGTTGGATAAAGGAAGTTTTACTGGTGGCGAGTTAACAATCTTGGTTAATTACATGTACAAGATGGCGTTGCTAAGCCAAGACTAGACTCGACTTAAGCTAATAAATGAAAAATAACAAAAACATAAAATGAACATAGAATGAAAAGGGATGGTAGTCCATATGTTTTTTCTCTTTTTCCTTTATCTATTTTTTTTTCTTTTTCTTGATTTTTTCGATTTTTTTTTTCATACACTCTTACCCTACCATCCAAAATAATACATCATAGGGAATGAACATTTCCCTTACACTTGAATCTTTACATACTTTACAATAAACTAATCTAATGACTCGAATTAAGATAATCGAAACACTCAGAGCACTTTTAAGATTAACGCATATATGGGGGTAATAATAAGATGTTATTCCTCATTACTCCATAAAATAAGTACTTTACCCATGAGTCCCAATCGTCCCAAAACAATATGTACAAAGATATGACTCGACTTAGCAACCATGTAATCAATTAGATAATTAACTTAGGGTTTAATAAATAACAATAATGCACTAAAAATGAGCGCATACACGGAAGGCTAAGGCGATTTGGTTGTACATTTAAGTGGGGTGTAATAAATTCTTCCTTTAAGTAAAATGCTTAATATTAGAAACGAAAAGATAGGCTCGGAGGGGTGTACTAGGGGTTTCGTGTACTAAAAATGAGTACAACGTTAAGGGTGTGGGAAAAATTAGTTGACTTAACTAGCCAAGTAATATGACTTAAATGGTCAAGTAATTATGATACGGGTTTAACACAAGGGTGATCCTAATGCCTCTTATCATGTAGTAAATCCTACTACACGAATGTAGTCTCACTAGCGGTCTCGGGATGCATCACTAACGCAAGTTCTAGAATCTAAATGCTACCGGTACACTCATAAGCACTAATAGTAAATGCTTTTCCTATCAAATCTAAAGGCGAACTTCACATATTTGGGTGGAAAATTTTTCTGAATATACGGTTATGTGCTAGTCATACAATCTCCTATCCATGAGACGCTTGCTATGGCTAAAGTTTCACTCCTAAGTGTTGTAAAAAAAATTAAATTTGGCGCTAAAATTGCACTAACACGTATTTCTCATAGTTTTATTACACATCTACCATTAAACAAAACAAACTCAAGCGAAAGTGCATATGTAAGGTATCATCTTTTTACCCTCCCCTTACACTTAAGATGAACATTGTCCCCAATGTTCAAGTAAAGAATGTAAAAGTGAAAAAGTTAAAAAGAATGAAATCAAATACTCCTCTGATTCGCTCGGTATGGATAATAAGGTGGCCAGGTTAAATCTTCCTCCAAGAAAATGAACAATCAAAGCTTCCCTTCCAGAATATAAATCATCTTCTTGTCATACATAACCTGTAAAACCTGATAAAATAGACAAGACAACCTCGCGTAAAATCGACGGCATCCTATATAAGTTACAAAATCCTAGAAAACAAGATAAGATATAATGCTTGTGGAATGAAGTTTGCAGATTTCCTGGAGATTATAAAACTTAATAATTCACAAAAACCATAAGACTCCGTTAGAAAAACAAAACCGGTAAAATTTCCAGATTTTTACACTTGACGCCGTCAAGAGTTAACTCTTGACGCCGTCAGAAGTGACCTGTAGAAATTCTTATGTTAAGTTTCCGGAAATTTTCTGGAAAAACTTGGTCCTACTTCCTGGAAAATCCTGCAAAACTTCATTATGACTCAATACAAGCATTTGACTCTAACAAATATGAATATACATGTTCATTTAATATTGTGGAGAATCATGATCGGTTTGTTTCTTGAAAACATATTTGGGGTTTCCCCTTACACTTATCTTTTGCAAAAATACCTTTAGGTGGAGTTAAGACTAGTCCAAAACAACAAAGTAAAGTATTTCCACTATTTAGTTTAGAAACATAATCTACCAACAATAAAAATTAAGCATGCATACGGAAGCAAATAACAAACAAACAAAATAAAATCACACAAAGCATGGGTTGCCTCCCAAGAAGCGCTTTTCTTTATTTACGAGTCTTGTAGCTAGACTCAAGGTCATGGGTTACTACGTGACCTCATCATTGGTTCCACTCTCTAGGTCGTCTTCTAAACCAGTTTTGTACTCCGGACCTAGTTGCAAGCATTCTTTGTAGAAACCAAGCATTCTGTTCTTTACATACTCTACTCCTCTACGTCTATCCTCCTCATTCCTATAATAAGCCGCTTGCTTGTGTTCCTTTTCAATATTAGAGAGAAGGCGGTATTGCTCAATTTTGTAGGGCATTTGATAGGCAACTTCATCATTTTCTTCCTTGAATCTAACTATCCCTAAAGTCAGATCATAACTCATCCTAGTGGCCTCAACAAATGGTTTTCCAAATATTATTTGGCTTAGGCAAGCATCTATCACCAGACGAGTGTCCTCAACTATCATAAAATCGATTTCATAGGTGAGATTCCCTATAATGACATGCAGTCCCTTCACTCTTCCTGCAAAATTACTTATCAGATTCTTATCGGGCATCATCCTAAAATCAAGTTGCTTCTTCATCACCCAATTGTAATAAGTCCTAGTCATGATGTTCATGGGGGATCTAGGGTCGATGTAAGCTTTCCATATATGCATGTGCCCAATATTGCATGGGATGTTAATGTTAGAGGGGTCTCCCATTTTGATAAGGGGGGTACCAAGGATATATGGTCTTTCGGGACTATCGAATAAATCCTTATGGTATTCCCGTTCTTCCTTGGTGGGCAACTTATCAAAGTATTCTTCTATAGGCTCTACCTCAACTTCCCTACTCTCATCCTTAGTCTCGGCTTCTATTCTAACTTCATCCTTGTCACTCTCTTTAATCTCCTTATCTATCGGCTTAATGGTGACAACATTGACAAAGTGGACATGTTTGGATGATGAGGGGTCCTTAATTTGGCTTCCGTTATTGGTGTCCCTAGTGTCCTTCCTAGGTGTGACTAATGCTTGGTTGTTGAGGGCTTTCAACAAGTTGTCAATCTTGTTGGTTATCTCTGTTTGTTGTTGGTGGAATTCGGTTTCAAACCTAGCTATGCGAGCCTCTTGAGATGCCATGAACTTAGACATCAATCCTTCAAGATTGTTAGTACTACCAAAATTGTTAGAAGGATTGTTGTTGAAAGTGCGGTTGGAGGGTGGACCGTTTGGTTGGTAACGATTAGGCGGATTGGAAGAATTGGGTTGATTTTGTTTCCACCTAAGGTTTGGGTGATTTTTCCATGAGGGGTTGTATGAATCACCGTAAGTGTTTGGCTCGGGCTTGAAAGTGTACCACTTATCTCCCGCTTCGTCGGTACGCGTGGATGCGTAGTCCGCAAAAGCTGTTCCGGGGAGTTCCACACAATCACGAGTGTCGTGGGGACCACTACATAATTCGCATGAAGAAGTGATTTTGTTCACTTGGCTTGAAGGCTTAGGAGCTTCGTAAGATTTCATGAGAAACTTGACTTGGTCCTCAAGTTCCATGATCCTACGATCGGGAGTGCTAGAATTGTTCGAAGGCAAAGATACTGCCTTGACCGTTTTGTTCAAGTCACGGGGATCATTCCAACTTTCGTTGTCATAGAGTGCAAGATCTTCTATGAGTTCCCATGATTGTTCCGCACTTAGATCACGTAGCTTACCACCGGCCGATTGGTCAATGGCTCGCCTCGTGGAGATGTCGATATGGTCATAAAAGATTTGGACTTGGAGCCAAAGATCTATGCCATGATGAGGGACTTTTTGGAGTAGGTCCTTGAAACGAGTCCATGCTTCATAAAGAGATTCATTTTGACGTAGTTGGAACATCAAGATGTCATTTCTAAGCTTAGTAGTTCTCCCTGGTGGGAAAAATTGAGCAAGGAAACGAGTGGTGAGATCATCCCATGTGGTGATGGATCCCGCGGGTAAACGCTCAAGCCATTGACTAGCTTGATCCCGTAGAGAGAATTGGAATAGGCGTAATCGGGTTGTCTCTCTAGTTGCAACATCTAGGTCTATGGAATCTATGATTTTGAGGAAGTCCTTAAGATGTTGGTTTGGATCTTCGGAACGAAGTCCATGGAATGCACATCCGCTTTGCACCAACCGGATGGTGTCGGATCGCAAGGGGGTCACATTGGCTCCGGTGAGCTCAATGGTGTTTCGGTAGCCTTGGTGGCTAGGTCAGGAATACTCTCCTAAGGTTCGGGGCCTAATGGGTTCTAATGGTGGGTTTTGTTGTGGTGGGATGACGGGTTCAAAGATGTTCCCGTTGTCCATGATGTCGGGTGGTTACGAACAAAGGCACAAAGAAATAGATAGACTAAAGAGAATCTAAAAATAAAAATAAAATCTTACTAGAAAAGAATCTAGCAAGTAGACCTAATAAAAAGAAATTCTAACCTAGACAATAACTATTCCCCGGGCTGCGGCGCCAAAAACTTGATGCGTGGGAATTGCACCAGGCTTTACCTCTCGAGGGATCTCGAGAAGCTCTCAACCCCCACCAGGCAGTGTACCTGATCGTTGTAGTATAGTATAGTGACAAGTACCGGGCGATTGATCGTTCAGCTTAGGAATAGTGTCGCTAGGATTAGAAAACCTAAATACTAGTTCTAAAGGTGAGGGATGATTATTTTTGTATTTTATACTTTTTAGAAAGCAATTAAAAATCTCGGGTTTGAAGGATTTGGGTGGAATTAGTTGCTAATCAACTAACCCAATACTAAAGATGCAATCAAAATAAAATACTAGAAATAAAAATAAACTAAATTATACTAAAGTTGTGAGCAATAAGTGGAGAAAATGTGTTTACTTACATTTCACTACTCCCTAGACATCTTTTACACGTTAATTACTTGTTATAATTGCATGGATGACGGATCGTATTCCTTAATACCATTCATGGGGTGGCACACTTAACTCCCCAATTCTATGAGCTCTTATCTCCTCCTATACCATGCCCAGCACAACCATAGGGATTATAAACAGTGGCTCATGCATTAAATACAACCAATAAAGACCTAGTGCGCGTCGGTTCATGTTTCTTAAGACGTTCAAGCATGTTACCAATTGGAGATCTGCCAGTTTTCTTAAGCCTAACATATAAATCATTCATCCAAGACAAGTATAAACAAGTAATCAACACATAATTAACATCTAGGTTTCATTAGATCCAAGCAACACAAGATAGATCTAGCCTAGCATGATGGAATTAAGATAAGAACAAGATATAGACAACCAACACATAGGCATATTGATTGAATTAAAAGAACACTTATCTCAATTACACATGAAAGGTATCAAGGGCTTGGAACCCTTGAAAAACCTGTAAAATTCGCACCAAGTTCGTACTTAGATTTTCTCCATAACTTCTCTCTTTTTAATGTGAAAATTAGAAAACTATATATAGGAAAAGGGGTCTGACGGCGTCAAGAATAAACTTGTGACGCCGTCACCTCGCCGCCAAAACTATTCTCGGACTGCCTTGATCTACATTTGACGCCGTAAAGTGATAATCATTTCCAGGCCGTCATGACTTTTACTCTTGACGCCCTACTTCGTGACGCCGTCAAATCTTTACTGGATCGTCATGGAATTTTGCTCTTGACGCCGTCAGGGAGTTACTCTTGACGCCGTCACCTACTTTTCCCAGCATGGAAAATTAAGACTTTGGCGTTTTCTTCACTTTTATGCTCCAAAAACGTTCGAATTGCTTCCTTTTCCAGATTTCTCTCCCAAAGTACCTAAAATCACAAAAGGAACAATTTAGGGCAATATTTGATCAAATAAATTCAATTCCGGGCTTAAATGACCCCCTAAAAACGGATCATTTTTCACCTCATCATGTATATTCTTATCCCCTGATAATCAACCTTCCTCAGTGAAATCCTTCAACATCACCAAAATCATTCGTAGGGAGATTCTCACCTTGAGATTTAACTCACGGATCTCCCTACCTAAAACAATTCACACTGAATGAATTCTCATTCAGGGGGCTCAGGATATTATACTAATGCAATTCAATGCATAACTAAATGCTTCAAGTATCTAGTTAGTCAATGTCCTAGGTTGGTAACTGAATTTTCTAATTAATATAGAAATATATGTCTCTGCCTTACTGGCATCCACACCTTGAGCCCCCACTTACACATCAACATCCCACTAGGCATTTAATGTCTTCCCTCACAAATAATATCCCTTGATATTTTTGTGACATCATGTCTGCAAAAGTGCATTTTGTGCAGGCTCTTTGCACCGTTTACCTCGACAGTTGCGAAAAACATGGGTTTGTGGAGTGGTGGCATTTAATGCGGATCCAGAAACGGTTATTCATTTTGATTTTTAAAATTTCTGACGAATGGTATCCCCCACCCTCTATAAATACCCCTTTCCAAAATCACAAAACACACACACAAAAATTTCTTAAAGAAACTCTGCAAAAATTTCTCCATTGCAAAGTTGTGTGTAATTTCACAAAAAAAAAATAACAAAAACTTTTGAAAACTTCTTTTCTTGGTCAAGAATCTTTGCAACAAGAAATCCTTCCTGTGTGCAAACATCTTGATAATAATATCACCCATTTCACGAACAGAAAAAACAAGTTGACTTAACTTGTGGATCATCTGGTGTGTGATATTCTGCCATTAAAAATTTTAAATTCTTTTTTGACTTAAAAATGGCAGAAGACCAAGGAATCAGGCTTGCACCTCAATGGGAAAAAATGACTTTGGCTGTTGTGCAATTCAAAACAAACAATGTTGTAGGCAATTTTAACCACCCAACCAATGTCCCTGCTTACAAGGAAATAATGAAGTTTTTGTTTAATTGTCCTTTGAAAACTGCCTTCACCTCAACACCCTACTTTCAGTATCATCACCTCCTCAGGGAGTTCTGGTGTACTGCTCAGGCCCATGACCCAACACCCAGTGCTGATGAGAACGAACTCATGCCTCATAAACAATTTCTCATCAGCTTCTTTGTTTTAAATGGGAAAAGAAAATTTGTCCTGGATTTCAAAACTTTTTGCTCAACAACAGGACTTGACTATAACAATGAAAAATATGTTGCACACCCAGACCCAAATAATGTTAATTCATGGTTAGTGAAAATTGCTTTGGATCCAAAATATTTGGACAAGTCCCCTGTCACCAAGAGCTCTTTTCCCATGGCTTGGAAGATCCTGTTCACTTTTGTGATTCAGGTTCTCTGTGGGAACCATTCATCCACTGAGCAGATTAACTCTGTTCAGATGATGATGGCTTATTGCCTAATGAACGGGGTCACTGTCGACATTAGAGAGATCATTTATGGTGATCTTGTAACCAAGCTATTGAATAAAACTAGGCTACACTATGTGTCGTATCCTAGGTTTATCTCATGTGCTCTTCAAAGGTTGCTGGGTTGTGACTACACTCAGGATGAACACTTAAGTTCTTTACCAGCCATCCTGAGTTCTTCAAATTTTTCAAAAGACCCATCCTCAGTCTCCAACATAGAATTGACGGCCCATATGGTTTCCATAAACAACCGGAGGGACTCAGTGTACCCGCCTTCCTCTCCTAAGAGGACAGGGAAGTCTCAGACTGTGCCAAAGACCAAACCAAAGGCACAGGGCCCTGAGGCTTCAGGGACACAGGCTTCTAAGCCAAAAAGAAGACCTAAGCCTAAAACAACCACCCATGACCAGGCTCCACCACCCCCAGGGACAACGAAGGTCACTGACAAATCACAGTCAGTGTCCTTGGTCCACACGACTACTCCCAAAGATCTAGAAGGAAACATACAACCCGCTGGTAGGGGAGCGCCTTCCACTTTTCCCGCTAACGTCTCTGGTACATTACAACCAAAGTCTCAGGGAGTGGCGGCCCCTATATCTCCGACAGGCCAGCACCAGCCTGTTGGAATGGGGGGCCTACACATTTCACTGATTTCTAATGATGGCACTGAAGCACACCCGTCAGTGTCTGAAGGAATCATAGGGGACAAAGACTCAGAGGGATTAAAACCACCCGCTGATATGGAACCTACACCCCCTCACGGAGTTGCCAAATCTTCACAAACTGACTCTAGTCACCAAACGGACAAAACCCAGTGTGTTGGATTAAAGGGGTCAGGGAGTGACCAAAACCAAGGCTAGTCTTCTTTTGAATAGGAGCCGGCTAACCTGTTCTTGCCAATTGATTCGATGGCTACCTTTCAGGCTGTTCTTGACTCTGATGATGATGATAGCAAGGTCAGTGAGGAAGAGTTCTATGAAGCTGGTGATGATATGGAGACTGAGGCAACAACAACTGATCAATCTCCTCAGTCTCCCGTTACTCCTTCGAAAGATAATGCACCAGAATCTTCCTCTCCTGATAAATTGGCTAAGTATGATGACTCTAGGCCCCTTACTGAAAGAAAGCTGATGAAGTTCCTGAAAAAGGCCTGCAAAGTCATCTACAATGATATCACTGACAATGTGTTCGACATGCACACTGAGCAGGCTGTTCACTACTTCAACCTTAGAGACTCAGTTGAAGCCTTTCAGGACAACACTTTGGAACAGCAGGCTGATGTTGCATAGAACCTGACTTCTCTGAATGGGCACCTCACCAAGTTCAATGAATCGCTCAGCCATATCACCAAGAGCATTTCTACCATTCAAGAGTCTGTCAAAGATGACCCTGAACTCAACAGGAAGATAATTCAGGCTGCTCAGACATACCAACAGAATTCTGCTCAATTCACTGAGCTAGTAGATATGCTAAAGTCTGCCAATCTTCCGGGTTTCCAATCTTCAGTGACATCCATCTGTTTATCACTCAGTCTCATGGAGAAACACTTGGCTTCTTGGGCTAAGTCTTCAAACTCCTTGGCCTGGAATCTCGGGCCAAGGATGTCTGCCATCGAATCATCTCAGGCTTCCCTGGATGCCAAAGTGTCTACAATTCAGAAGGACACTGCTGACATCAAGAACAGGCTCTCAGAACTTTACCAGGCCTTCAAGGGTCCTTTAGTGGTACCACCAACTCTTGCTCTCACAGATGCTGCGGCAATAGTTGAGGGGGAGAGATCCACTGAAGTTCCACCTACAGGTGTCCCTAAAACCTTAACCAGTCAACCTTCCTTTCAGGCTGAGGGGGAGCGCATAGTTGAAGCCACTCTAATATGTTGACATAAATTAATAATGTCTAAAAACATTGTTAACATATTAACAATGTCTCTATGTTTTGATAATTACAAAGCATAAACTCATTAATATAAAACTTATGACGTAAACAAGTTTTTAGTGCTTAACATTTGTCTTTACATCCAAATCACTTAAGGTATGAATAAACAAAGTGTTTATTGCATTCTATGATCAAAGGAACAATTTTCTTAAACACTAGACTTTTTATAAAATGTCACAAAACATTTTATATCTTCTACAAAACATTTTTGGAATTAAAGGAATATGTTTAATTCATTATAAATATATGAATTCAAATTTCCAACCAAAAATGGCAAATCTAATCCAGAAAAACCTTCCCCACAAAAAGACAAATAAACCCAACGTTCTGGAGGGGCGGCCCCCTTAATTCCCTAGGCGGCCCCCTTAATTATTAAGGGGACCGGCCCCTAATTAAGGGGACCGGCCACGCTCCAGAACAGTATTTTTTCTCCCTATAAATACTGGTTCATCCCACATAATTTTCTCACCTTTTGCACTTCTAAACTTTCTGATCTAGATCTATTTCTCTATTCTCTCATCCTTTGATCATAAGTGTATATATATTCTTTGTTTCAAAGTGATCTAATTTCCATCCTCTCAAGTGCAAGAGAAGAATACTTCTATCCTCCAAGACAAGAAGTATTACAACTTTTTGTGACCTCCACATCCAAGTTGTTGGTGCATCATCAAGAATATTTACATATATCTTTGTTTAGTGTGTTATGAATATTTGATTGTAGATAGTTGTGTTAGGAATATAGATAGTGTGATTGGCTAGTAGATTGTAGTAAAGATAGTTGGTGTGAAGTAGTTGTGAAGATAGGTGTGTAGTAGATTGGTGTGAAGTAGTTGTGAAGAAGGTGTGAAGATTGATAAGGTGTGAAGACGGTGTGAAGTCTTGAAAAAGGTGTGAAGGTGTGAAGATCACGTGGTGTGATATTTGGTGTGAGATTGGTTCTAGCTACGATTAGAACTCGACATTTAGCTTAGTGTCGTTAACTTGTGTAAGCCAAGGTGTGTAAGGTTTTCTCCGCCATAAGGGAGCTTGTTGACATAGTGAAGAAAACTCTCGAGTAGGTGACTCGAGGAGTGGAGTAGGGCAAGGAAGGTGTCCTTGTAGCCGAACCACTATAAATCCTTTGTCTCGCGGTTAGATCTTTCTATACCTTACTTATTATCTTGCTTATATCGTTATTACTTTTGTAGACGTAGACGTATATATATAGTTGCTCATATAGTGCTAGTATTGATTTTACTTAAAGATCAAACGAAAGTTTTATTCACAAAATAAAGTTTTTACAATCAAACTAAAAAGGCTACATACATATAATTGATCATTTCGATCAAGTATAGTTTTCATACACAATACAACTAAGGATTATAAAATAAACGATTACGTACTTATCTCTCGTATATAGCTACAATTGTTTATATTATGCATGTGTTGATTTCACATACTTAGCATACATTATTATTATTGTTTATACTTAGACAAACTTGTTCATATTGTTCAAGATTTGAGTTCACATAAGATTGAATCAAAGTTTTAAAAGCAAACAAGGTTTTAAAACTAAACTAAGTTTTCAAAATAAAATTAAAAAGACGTAAAACTATTCAACCCCCCCTTCTAGTTTTCCACAATTGGTACCAGAGCCACGTCTAGCAAGTTTTTTTAAAATATATTGTATTTTAAAACTTGTAACGATCTATGGAATCTGAAAAATACTTAGAAGGGCAATCTATGCAAAGACCACCACTATTTGAAAGTGATGGATTTTTATATTGAAAAAATCGATTCGAAACTTATATGAAATCAAAGGATCTAGATCTTTGGCATGTTATTACTAATGGTGATTTTTTACCTACTCAAAATAATCCCGAAACAAATAAAGATGAAATAGTACCTTTTGAAAAACAAAATGATAATTTAAAAAGAAGACTTTCTAAAAACAATGAAGCAAAAATGGTTATTTACAATGCGTTACCACGTAAAGAATACGAAAGGATCTTTATGTGTGAAACCGCAAAAGAAATTTGAAATTCTTTACTAATAACTCACCAAGGTAATAGTCAAGTCAAGGATAACAAAATAGATCTACTTATGCAACAATATGAGCAATTTATGATTCCGGAAGAGGAATCAATTGATAATGTTTTTGCTAGGTTTAACACTATTATCACAAGTCTAAAAGCACTTGATGAGAATTTTTCTAGTAAGAATTTTGTCAGGAAATTTCTTAGGGCTCTTCATCTAAAATGGCGAGCTAAAGTCACGGCTATTGAAGAATCAAAGAATTTGTCAACTCTACAACTTGACGAATTGATCGGTAACTTAAAGGTCTACGAAGAAATAATAAAGAAAGACTCCGAGATGGTCAAAGGAAAAAGGGAGCAAAGCAAATCAATTGCGTTGAAAGCTAAAAAGGACTCTAGTGACGAAGAATGCTCAACCTCCAAAAGTGACGATGAAGAGTATGCTATGGCAGTACGAGACTTCAAGAAATTCTTCAAAAGACGAGGAAGATACATTAGGCAACCATATAATGAAAGGAAGTGTTTTAAATGTGGCAATCCAAATCATCTCATCGGAAAGTGTCCAATGATGTCAAGAGATCAAAATCAAAAGGCGTTTATTGGAGGTGCTTGGAGTGATAGCGATGAGGACAAGAAAGAAACCACAAATGAAGAAAAGTGTCTTATCGCTAAGACATCAAGCGAGGTACGTTCCGAAACCGAATACTTTAGTGACGAAAATTTATCATTAGATGAAAAAGACCTAGATAGTGAATATAATAGATTATGCAAATTAGGTCAAAAGGTTATAGCTAAAAATAAGTCACTAAAACATATTAATAATCAATTAGAAAATGAAGTACTCGAATTAAAAATTAAACTACAACATTTGGAAAAAGAAAAAGAAGTTTTTGTAAAATGTAAAACTTGTTTAGAGGTTAAAAATGAAAACGAAAAACTTAAAGATGAGATTTTCAAACTTGACAGGTTTAAAAATAGTAATAACCCACTTAAGAAAATACTAAGTGCTCAAGAAACTTCGGGAGATAAAACCGGTCTAAGATTAACTTCAACTAATGTTTCAACTAGTGAAAATAAAAGTATAAAGTTTGAATGTGAATCTAGTAAACAAAAATCATTAGAATCAAATCCTAAGTATATACTTACAAAAGATAGAAAAATACCCATTGCGAATGATGAAAAAGTAAAAATTTTTTATAAACCATCCTTAAAGACCGAAGTAGGATCCTCTAAACCTAAATTTAGATCTAAAACTCCACCACCAAGAAAACCTAAAAATCATCATCCAAGATCTAAAACATCTCAACCTAGAAGAAATCTAAATAGACAATATTACAATAACACTAGAAATCAAATGTGGAATTATCAACCAAGTTACAATCCTTGGGAAATATTACCACCATACATGCATCCTTGCCAAATGTTAAATATGTTTGGACCAAACAACTTTGGACCAATGAGACAATGGGGACCAAGTGGCTAAATTGTCAATCTTGGAAGAAGTTGGAATATCATCTTCAAATGACTTCTATAAGTCAACATGGTCACTTGAAGTGCTTGAAGATACTCCATTGAAGACTAAAAGGTACGCGTTTCTTTTAAGTTCATCACTATAATTTGCATGCTTAGATAAATGATTAGTAAGATTAATGCTTAGTACTTAATTGATTATATTCTTATAACCTAGAAACATCATTAGTTGACTTTCCTAGGAATAAGATAAAATTGTTCATTGCCGAACAAAATAGAAAATGGAAATCTTCTATATCCACTATTAGGAAACTCATGGTGATGAAGTGAAATGAGTTAAGTGGATCAATCGCTAATATAGAAATAGGATTAGATCTCTCGCGTAAGAAAACTATGGATGAAACAAGCTCTCGTAGACTATGGCATTAAGTCAGATAAGCGTGCGAAAACAAAGGAACTATAGATGTTAGGTTATACCCCATTCAACACTCTCGCATCTAACATATAAATTATCGTTTTCATTTCCTTTAGGATCATAGAATATGTAGAAACGATAGCATGAGATAATAATAGGATTAACCAATCCTCTTGAGCATGAGATCTTTAATAAACATTTTTTTAAATATTTGATTTATGATATTTGTTGTCAAATATCTAATATCTCTAAAAATATGCAAAAACCTCACATTTTGGAAAATAGTCTTTCAAATAACTATCCCACTTTTAAATAACATGTTTTCACTATCAATATCCACAATTTTGTTTTGATCAAAACTAAAGATTGAGAAAATATTCTTTACCGTTCATTCACACATTTTGAAGTAAAAACCCAATCTATTTTATTCAAATAACTCTCACATCCAAGTGAAAACTTACTTTCAAACATTGTTGAATAATGCTAAAAACGTCTCTTTTAAAATCATGCATGGTGATCTAATATTTGTCATCTATATTTATATAAATGACACTTATAAGTGAACTAAATCAAATCAAGAGGACCATGGTTTGTTCATTAAGACTTTGTTTGTAACAAGTCTAGAAATACATGCTATCATAACTACCCACTTATTGCACATTGATACACATTAGGATTAATCCTCATTGTTATGAAGTTATGAAATACTTGATGTTGCTTATTGTTTCCTAGCACTTATATTTTACTTGCTTGATGAGTATGTTTGCATGCTAGATGAAATTGCTTGTTTACTTGATCTCTTTGGTTAACATGCTTTGGCTACATAATTGCCTACATAATTAGTATATGCTTGATTGCCTCAAAGAGTTGGACTTGTTTGAAACCAAAAACACAACCTTTCTGCAATTCACTACCAAAAACTTTTTTCTGGCAATCTGGGAATCACCAGATGGGCGGCCCCCTTAAATTATAAGGCGGCCCCCTTAATTATTAAGGGGACCGACCTCCAATTAAGGGGACCGGCCATCTGATGGTCGAAGGTGCTGTTTCCCTTTCTATTTTTTTTAGCCCATTTCATCCTACACTTCCCAAAATTCACAAACCTATTTTATCCTAAACCTTCCATCAATGTTTATCCATCCTTGATCCCACCAAACCTACACTATAAACACTCTCATTCCTCTCAATCTCCACTCATCTCATCATTTCCTCTCCCATTAAACCAAAACCACCAAGAAACTTGTTTGGAGAAGAAAGCCTAACTTCCTTTAAAATTCCGTCAAATCAAATGACGTTGTCAAACATCCAACACCAAATTCCTCCTATGTTTTCAAACATTACTTACCTAACACCTCACTTTCCTTCTCACCAACATTACATATCAAAAACCTTTACTCACCCATATCCTTCTACATTACACTCAAACCTCATAATCTTTTCACAACTCAAGCGATGTTGTTCACAATCAACCAACACCTAAACCTCACTTTCACACAAATGATCCATTTAACAACAAATCATCCATTCGTGCTTCGACTAATGCTCCTTCTTATGATGAGCATGCACAATCCCAAAACAATAATCCCAACCTCATTACCAACACTTTACATGTTGCTCATTCAACAAAAACACCATCCACTCATGAAGGATCTCTTCCACCCATATCATGTTTTCATGATTACCCAAGCTCAAACATGACTCCACCACCAAGAATATCACCACCACATCCCACAACTTCACATGCCATTCCTATGTTTCATGTTCAAACCATCACCCAAGACAACTATCATGCTCCACCACCATCACCTTCCTCCGAACACTTGAAGTTTGTTGAGGCGCTAAAAGAAGCCCATGAGCTTAGTGCTCTTTTAGCCTTACATCTTGCTCAACGCAATTTGGATCCACCTTCATCTAGATCACCCTCATCACCACACAACATAAATCAACTTGAGAAGCATGTCAACAATTGACCTTGTTGCATCTTTCTCCTAAAAACCATTGCATTCAATGAACACTTGGATTAAATATCTTCTCACTAGATCACATCCAATACCCTCACTTGAACAACATCCAAAACCTCAATCAACCTCTTCCGCTACAAACTCTCCACCACCAAACAATCCAACATTCATGACCCGATCATATACCTCCATTAATCCAACAACCTCCATTAATCCAACAACCTTATCATGATTTTCACTTTCAAATACGAATCAACCAACCTTTTTTGTTACAAGCAAGTCCGATGGCTCTCTTTGGCAAATTAGGATCTTTTAACATAATCACTTTGAATTAATTGTTATGTATCCTTAATATTTGTTTACTATGCTTGTTAAGTTGTATATTGCATATTCTTCTATATATGCTTGTGCTTCTAATATTTTTCTTGCGAGCATTCCATTTCTCGATCCCTTGGTGCCATCGAACAAGGGGGAGCACACATCAAGGGGGAGCTTTTATCCCGTCTAACTTCATTTACGAAGCTAGTCGGCCGAACCTTTTTGATTTTACAAAAAGGGGGAGAAGTGAATGTTAAACTCTAATACTTGTCTAAAAAATTAATTTTTAGGTTTAAAGAGTTTAAGGTTTTGTAATCATCAAAAAGGGGGAGATTGTTGACATAAATTAATAATGTCTAAAAACATTGTTAACATATTAACAATGTCTCTATGTTTTGATAATTACAAAGCATAAACTCATTAATCTAAAACTTATGACGTAAACAAGTTTTTAGTGCTTAACATTTGTCTTTACATCCAAATCACTTAAGGTATGAATAAACAAAGTGTTTATTGCATTCTATGATCAAAGGAACAATTTTCTTAAACACTAGACTTTTTATAAAATGTCACAAAACATTTTATATCTTCTACAAAACATTTTTGGAATTAAAGGAATATGTTTAATTCATTATAAATATATGAATTCAAATTTCCAACCAAAAATGGCAAATCTAATCCAGAAAAACCTTCCCCACAAAAAGACAAATAAACCCAACGTTCTGGAGGGGCGGCCCCCTTAATTCCCTAGGCGGCCCCCTTAATTATTAAGGGGACCGGCCCCTAATTAAGGGGACCAGCCACGCTCCAGAACAATATTTTTTCTCCCTATAAATACTGGTTCATCCCACAGAATTTTCTCACCTTTTGCACTTCTAAACTTTCTGATCTAGATCTATTTCTCTATTCTCTCATCCTTTGATCATAAGTGTATATATATCCTTTGTTTCAAAGTGATCTAATTTCCATCCTCTCAAGTGCAAGAGAAGAATACTTCTATCCTCCAAGACAAGAAGTATTACAACTTGTTGTGACCTCCACATCCAAGTTGTTGGTGCATCATCAAGAATATTTACATATATATTTGTTTAGTGTGTTGTGAATATTTGATTGTAGATAGTTGTGTTAGGAATATAGATAGTGTGATTGGCTAGAAGATTGTAGTAAAGATAGTTGGTGTGAAGTAGTTGTGAAGATAGGTGTGTAGTAGATTGGTGTGAAATAGTTGTGAAGAAGGTGTGAAGATTGATAAGGTGTGAAGACGGTGTGAAGTCTTGAAAAAGGTGTGAAGGTGTGATTAAGGTGTGAAGATCACGTGGTGTGATATTTGGTGTGAGATTGGTTCTAGCTACGATTAGAACTCGACATTTAGCTTAGTGTCGTTAACTTGTGTAAGCCAAGGTGTGTAAGGTTTTCTCCGCCATAAGGGAGCTTGTTGACATAGTGAAGAAAACTCTCGAGTAGGTGACTCGAGGAGTGGAGTAGGGCAAGGAAGGTGTCCTTGTAGCCGAACCACTATAAATCCTTTGTCTCGCGGTTAGATCTTTCCATACCTTACTTATTATCTTGCTTATATCGTTATTACTTTTGTAGACGTAGACGTATATATATAGTTGCTCATATAGTGCTAGTATTGATTTTACTTAAAGATCAAACGAAAGTTTTATTCACAAAATAAAGTTTTTACAATCAAACTAAAAAGGCTACATACATATAATTGATCATTTCGATCAAGTAGTTTTCATACACAATACAACTAAGGATTATAAAATAAACGATTACGTACTTATCTCTCGTATATAGCTACAATTGTTTATATTATGCATGTGTTGATTTCACATACTTAGCATACATTATTATTATTGTTTATACTTAGACATACTTGTTCATATTGTTCAAGATTTGAGTTCACATAAGATTGAATCAAAGTTTTAAAAGCAAACAAGGTTTTAAAACTAAACTAAGTTTTCAAAATAAAATTAAAAAGACGTAAAACTATTCAACCCCCCCCCCCCCTTCTAGTTTTCCACATAATATCATCTTTCCAGTCTCCTGAAACGACCACTCAACCATCGAACCAGGCGGATAAGGGCAAAGGCATTCTCACTATTGTGTCTGAACCTACAACAACATTGGTTGTTGCTTCCTCAGTCATTAGACCGAACCCTGATGCACCTGTCAGGATTCCTTTTCAGATGAATGGTGTTACATATATGATGACTGAAGAAGAAATCCAAGCTCACATGGATAAAGTGGAAAGACTGAGGAAAGTAGCCTTGGAGGAATAAGCAAGCAAGGCTACTCTCATTGAAGTGGTTAATGAGGAAGCCACAACTATTGGACAGAAGCCTCAGGACCTTGCACGTAGAGAAGGTGGTGAAAAGTTTAAACAGGCTCAGGATGTTGCCATGTTGGCTCTGAAAGAAAAGAGGGAGGCCAGACTGCAGAGAGCTGCTGCAATCAGGCAACAAAACATTGAGAAGTACACCTGGATCATGACACAGAGACTGAACCCAGAAATTATCACTGATGTCAAGATTCACCAGAACTCCAAACCAGCTGTGCTCACTGTCTACAGAGGTCAGGATAAACGACACTTTGAAGTTCATGATCCCTTCAGATTTGCTGACTTTGGGATCACTGAGCTTGATGAGCTAGGTCTGATTATTGCAAAGAAGAACAACGTCGTTGTCAAGAACCTACTGAAATCCCTCAGAATTAGGTATGATATGTTGGCCAAAAAGCATGAGGAACATGGGATTCCCTCACTGCTCCCAGCATCAGTACCTGCCATTCAGGCTCCTCCTACTCAGTCTTCTAAGAAGAAAAGAAAGAAGATAGAGACTGAACCAGAAGTCAGTGCTCCGGGTCTAAACAGCAACAGAGCCCTCCCTGAAGGAGTTACATTTGTGAACAACTTAGTCATTGAGCAGCCTGAGAGAGGTCTCTTTTTCACAGATGAGTATGGAGATCCAGCCTTCCAAAGATGGGCTAACATTGATCTATCAGAAATCAAAGCAATGGCAGGATACTTTTTCATGGCCAATCCCATCAAGAATGAGACTAATGCAAGGTTCTTTCATGACCTGAAGAACAAAATCAAAGAGCATCTTGACAAACACCAACTGAGTTCAAAGAGAGCCAAACTTGAAGCCATGTGTCTAAAGTTCTGAAGCCTGAGCATGTCTGCAACACCAACTATCTTTATTTACTTTGTCTTGTTTAGGATTGTAATAATTATGAATAATATTGATGTTTTGTTTAACATTCAGTGTCTTAAACAATACGTAGTAATTCAGGATTGTAGATACAATACCTTTGCTATCTCTCACTAAACCTTGAAACACGCAGGCTATTTGTATATCCAAATAGGGGGAGACTGTTGGGTCTGTTAAAACCCAAACTCCTTAATCTAGGATTTGAACATAAAATATCCTAAGTGTTTGATAACCGAGAACACCAAACAAGTCACTGAATGCATAGTTGTTCAGTGAGTCATCCTCAAAACGCTCAGGGCGAATCTATGAAGAAAGGTTCACCATTCAGTGGGGCGGTTCTCAGTGAATGATACCTGATCCAAAGAAGAGGATGATGGACTCAGTGAGGGATGACAATAACTCACTGAGTTCCATGACTCCTCACCAACTAAGATCACTGAGTGAACAAAGACTGAAGATAAGAAGACTGAAGTAAAGGCGGGATTAGGCGGGATAAGTTTGAATGGATAAGGGATGGTCCTTATCATGCAAAGGTCAACTTTCCCTGAATGAGTATAATACCAAGACTTGTGTCAACACTGAAGACCAGAAAGCATCCTTGTCCTTTACTACTTATAGCCAATTGTAACAGGGACAAAATACCTATGTATTTTGTCCAATATAGGATGATGTAATATTTTCTTGTAGTCTTTATCCATTAGGTAAGTGTTAGAAATTACTTGTGTATAAATAGAGAATAAGTGAGAGAGGTAAAGATTAAGTTTGTGCACTTAATGCTTAGACATTCACAAACCAAATCTTTACTCTCTCTAAAGAACAACACAATCCCTGAGTTAGCTCAGCAGGATCTTAGTTGTCACTTAAACTTAGTTTGGGTTTAGTGAGGAGTAGACCATACTTGTCATTTCAATCCCAAGTGTTGTTCCGCAAACACTTGGGTATAATTCTTTTGATTAATTTCTAATAAAGAATTAAACGTTGAAAAACTTTGTGTCTTATCTTTTACGTTTATTTACTTTTTATAATTAATCAATACTTCGCTATACCATGGAACTTGGTTAGATTAACTTTATAGTTAACCTTAACCAAGTAAAAGGGTCCAACACCGTCTAAGTCGAAGCTTGTTGGTCATAGATTCCAAGTTGCTTGACGCAATTACCCCGGTGCTAGTCGATGTATCGGACTTTTGTTTTTGGGAATTTCTTTGTTTCCCGACAGGACGTGGATGTACATCATCACCAAATAGCTCTTGGTTGCTTTGACCGGGGACGTCTCCAGTTAAGTCAATCGGTGCCGGTGCGTCCCATTTTAGACACTTCTTCAAAATTAACCATGCTTCCTCTTGAGCAAATGCAACACCTTTATGCTCGTCACGATACATTTGTCTAGCATGCCTCATATCATCCCCTTCACTTTCACCACTTTTTATCAAACGTTTAGCTCGTTTGTAAGCCGCTAGAAACTTTTGGCAATTTGCATTCAACGTATGCAACTTGCTTGTTAGCATATCTTTGTTACGAACTTGAAAAGTTTTCCGGTTGACCTCGTTCATAACCTTATACCAAAAAGTGATTCCCTTTTGAGAAACTCCAACATTCTTATCCTCGAAAACGGCCACCCAACACACGGCAAGTAAAACTTCCTCTTCCGGTGTCCAACATAACGTAGTCTCACTCACGTCGAGATTTTTTTCATCATACACCTCGTCGGTTAGTTTTTTGCAAAGCGTTTACCTCCACGTTTGGATTTTTGTGGAGACGAATCTTCGTGTTCCACAGACGCCGCTTGTGATTTTGTTTGTGGTGTTGCGGTGTTTATTGCTCCACGTTATTTTGTTGCCACATATACATCAACTGTTGTTGTTGTTCGAGTGTCAAGTTAGCAAATGGGTTAGGATTTGAAGAAGACCCGACGTTCGGGTTAGCATTAGCATTTACAAAATCCATCAAGTTTAAAAACTTGAATTATCTCGTCCCAACATGGTTTTGTTTTTGTGAGAATATGATTGTATGAGTTATTATTATTTTTGTGCTTGTGAGAATATGTTGTATACACTTCTTGTTGTTGTAGATTTATAAAGGTTGATTTTTTTTTTTTTTTTTTTTTTTTTTTTTTTTAATATAGTCGTTTACATGAAACGGTAACTTCTGATCCCCCCCCCCCCCCAAAACTAGCCGTTATTCACTAGTTACAAGACAGGGGGTTTGTTTTGCAAAGTCATGAATGTGAAGACTTGCGTTAGAACGCAAGTTATTACCTCAACGTGGGACTCAATGGTGTTATAACGCCAAGGGCTAGGAAATGGTATTAACGTGCGTTATTGCGTTGTTTTGATGCCACATAAGGATAACGCAACCTCTGCGTTATCATTCCTCGTGCTCTTAAGTTTGTTCGATAAGTGATACATATAAACAACACCAGGAAACAAAGATAAAAAATCAAATCGTTATAGAAATATGTTCGTTAATAAAGAGTACATGGATAGTCCCTCTGGTTATATCATGATTTCATATTTTGTCTCTAAGTCTTAAAAAATACATCGATAGTCCTTATTGCTTTCAAATCTGCACACCTATCATCCATAACACAATTAGCATTTTCTAAATGAAAATAATACCTTTCAATTCTTTTTAAACGCCTCTTAACTAACAAGTAAGTATCCTTCCACTGTACATAAATCTAAACATCTACATTCTTCAATTATATTCAACCAAAGTTTAAATGAACAAATATTAAATAAACTCTATTTATAATGATAAAAAAATATTAGTCTATAGTCTGACATTATTCTTGATAATTGAAAGTATGATACAAATCAATTAATGTTTTATTAAAACTGAAAACATTGGTTCCTTTCATTATATGCATTTGATAAAAAGATTAAAAAAAAAGAGCAATATGAATTTGAATCATGTCTTGAGAATTCGAAACAAATATATTTATGATCTTGAGTTTTATAAGTTATTTTGATTTGTTTGCACAATTTCATTATTGTATTTATAATTTTAATTTTGTTTATTTTAGTGATTAGGTGTATTTTAACTCTTTGTATATGTTTAGTTATATTTAAGTTTTTATGGGTGTGAAGAAAGGGGTGTTTAGTATTATAAGTAGTGTTTGAAAATGAATTTGTAACCCAAGAAGGTGTTCGGTTAAAAGGAAAATAAGGGCGGCTTTATTGTCATTAGAAAATGTTAAAGGTGTTAGCTATCATAGATGTCCGCAAAGACTATCTAAGGGAATGACATGTTTGGTTTGAAGATGGGTTTAGGATTTAGATTTGGAGATAGAAAATTTATTAAAGAGTAAAATACACTGTTGGTCCCTAAAGTTGGCAAAAAAACATCACTTTGGGACAAATTTAGGCATTTACATCGCTGGGAGTCCAAACTTGAGGGTTTTTGTGTCAATGAGGTCACTTGACCTGTTACTCTGAGTCAACTTCTGTTATTTTCCCCCAAGTGCTTTGCACATGAGGGCAAAATGGTTATTTCATTGTTTTAGTTAATTATTTTGGTGGTACAACTGATACAATCATAGGGAAGAACGGTGTATTTAATCAAAAAGTCATACCATCACTACAACCACCATCTCTTAATCTCTTTTTCCTGCTTCTCCTTCTAAAATTAACACAATCACCATTCTCAAATCTCGTAAACCACTCCATTATAAACATAAACTCAATCAAACACCAATCTTTATTTATCATCTTCATACCCACACACAATATCAAAACCTACAAAAAAAATTTGGATGATCCATAGATGCAGCAACCAACACACAATGCTTGATCCATTTCAACCAAACTATTCATATATTTCATTTGTCGATAAGAAAGTTACAAAAGTATAATATTAGACATCGAAAGAAGTTGAAAATTTCAATCTAAATTTAGTAACTACAAACTTCGCTATATTTGTTACCTAATATCACTTTAAATCGTTCAATTTGACAACAATTGGAAAAAGGCCATATCCAACAACTTGTCACTAAACAAGTGTATAAAAATACTAGACAATAAAATATGCAAGATAAGTAGACGATCACTATCTGTATGTCATAAGAGGTGACCCACTGAAGTGGACATCAGAAGCATCAGACACCCTTTGCCATGGAGACAATGTAGACCTTGCGCCCACATCAACATCGAGATTAATGAAACTGTTAATACAAATAAACCTTAAAAACGTTTATTTATATTTTACGATTTTCTAATGTTTTGTAGATAGAAAACGTAAAATCATTTTAACGAGATAAATAAAATACGTAATGTTTTGAGTTAATAGTTTACTAACTCATTTCACTAAACAAATATATCATCAAACATGTATAGTTAAATAGTTTACATAAAACCAAAACCATTTTATAAAAACACTTAAGTAACCTTAGTTACTTACATTTTATAAAATACATGTTACTTGTGAAAATAAACTAGGAAATACTTGGATTATCCATGACCCAAAATCAAGTCCATAACTCATAACCCATGGAGCTTGATCCATAACCCGTTACCCGTTGCATGACATCATGCATGACATCAAAATGGGTAAAACCCATCATCCATGATCCAAAGTCCATAACCCATAACCCAAAGTCTATAACCCATGACCCAAGATGTCCTTGACATCATGCATGACATCACATTAACCATGGATCATAACCCACAACCCAAAACCTGGAATTGTATCCCAAAATCCAAACTAATGATACTAGATGGCCAGATCCCTGGGTTTACACCAGCCGGGTCCTTTTGGGAAGAGATCTGCTGGATTCGGGTGAACAGTGCTCAGTTTTGCCTATAAATAGTGAGCCATTTCTCTCTTACTCCTCACCTCTTTTAGACATATATTCTCTTTATATTATGAACTCTCTAACCTCAGATCTAAGGATCTTTCTATGTAGTCTTTCTTTTTGATTCTCTAGGTTCATTCTAAAAGCGAGATCATAACCTCTCAGAGACTTGAATGCTCGTGATATGAGTAGCTAAGATTCTTCTCCTCTTCTTCAAGATCATAGAAGTGCATCTTGTTGTTCTTTCTTCTTATCAAGGGTATTGTAGATGTGTTGAGTCGTTAGGTGTAAAAGGACTTTGGTTCCTTTAGTTGTGTTGTGCTAGAAGTGTTGATCGGGTAGTGGTTCCTCCTTGGTAATGGAAACCGATATCTAGCCTTGTACCGGATAAAGTGTAGGCGACGAAGGTTTGGCTCTACCTCGTGGAAGAGCTCGGTATTAAGCTTTGTACCGGATAAAGTGTGAGCACCGTTGTGAAGGCTTCTTCGCCTTGTCTTGTGTAGTGTTTACGGAACTCTTGACTTGGGTACTCGGGGAGTGAAGTAGGGCAAAGAATTGTAATTTTAGCCGAACCGCCGTAAATACTTGTGTTGTGGTTGTGTCTCTCTATCCCTTTCTCGTAGACTAGTTTTATATGATTTTCTACGATCACTACCTAAAACGTCAAAACTAGATTGACATATGTCGATCTATAAGTTTTAAAAAGAAGTTTTAATTGGTAAAACTATTTAAACCCCCCCCCCTAGTTTTCTACAGAAACTTTTCCACTTTTGAGTCTTGTATTCCTCCACATCTTCAGATATCGGGTTCAACTGTTTCTCTTGATTAAGTAACATTGCTTGAGCTTCTTCCACTACTGATGGATCCTCTTCATTAGCATACAAGATCCTCCTAATGGCATCATTGATATGCAATTAGGAAATAAATCAATAATAGACACTAAGTGCATAACGAGTTCAAAAACCTGTATACACGAACGACACCATGATTTCCCCAAAAACATAATACTAAAAAAACTAAGTTTATATGTCAAATATCATTAAAGTCGCATAAAGCTGTAAACTTAAAGTCGCATAAAGCTGTAAACGCTCAATTATTCAAAATAGATCATTCTTTTACATAAATAAAACCATTTAAAGAAGTAGAAATGTTCCATAAAGATCCATACTTGAAGAAATAACCCGAAATTCATCAAAAGAACACATAAAACATAAGTTTCACCATAAAACCAAGATCAAGAAATTCAAGAAACTTTTAAATCCTTGCCCCACAAAAAGATTCAATCATTTTTCAATTAAATAAACAATTTATCATCTCGTTCTTCATCATTCAAATCCAAATCGTCGTCCCCATTTTGATCTTCCGATCCTTGTAGCTAACCGCCATCAATCGCATGAATACTTGTATTCAACCCATCATCAACAGAAACACCAACCTTTTTCACGATCCTACTAGGTAACACTAGATATTTCACATACCCAATAGCCGCCACAACACCTGAACCGGAACCGCAATCACAAAATCACAATTAACAGGTGACTCAGTCACTAAAATCTCCCCAAATCTCCTCCTTAACTAATACACAAAATTCCCTAACACAATCGAATTAGGCAAAGCAAAGTAAATATGCTCGAAAATACACGACTTAGGCTCAAAATGAGGCATCAAATAAAGCGATTGTATCCCAACTTTATCAACAATCAAACCTCTCCAACGTTCACCTCTCTCTCTCTCTCTCTCTATATATATATATATATATATATATATATATATATATATATATATATATATTGCGTCAATCAAATCCAATGCACATTTCTAGGATGCAAAAACAATAGCACCATTACTTCTCCGACCCATAACTAAAGGCCTAAAACCATAAGGATCCCTAATCGCAAGCCTCACAATCCTCAGAAAAAAAGGTTTTTGTTTACTAATAGCACTCAAATGCAAGACATCAGTATCACTACTAATACAAAAAATAGAACCATTTTCTTCCAACTCATCTCTTAAAGTCTTATAATTAACTAAGTTACCATTATTTGCTACACCAACTCTACCAAACCTATAACCAACAAAAAAAGGCTAAACATTTTTTTAACATAGATTGACTAGTAGTAGAATATCTAACATGACCAATAACATTATCACCTGGTAACTGGTTCAGCCTTGACCGATTAAAAACCTCATAAACAAGCCCAACACCAGTCACATATTTCAAAATCCCATCAGGTGTAGCACTCACAATTTCTGCACCTTTTTGACCACTATGCTGCAAAGCATGAAGTGCTAAATAACAAAGCCTTGATGCTTCTGGGTCACCATAAATACCCACAACACCACACTCTTCACGAGGCTTATTATCTTTATCATCATAATCATCTGTAAGAAATTCATCATTTGGGTATGAATCGTTTTTGGGAATGATACAGTCTTTGTCATCTGGGTATGTGATGATGTGTGAAAGGAGGTTTTTGGCAAAGGTGGTTATTCGAAATTTGTTGGGTTTTGAGAAGAATAAAGAAGTGGGTTTTGTGATGGTGGTGAAGGTGGTGGTGATGGTGGTTGTGGAAGAACCGAAGCTTTGATGCAGTCGTAAAGACAAGGTTTGGTCATGATGAGCTTTCGCGGAAGAACCAAAACAGCAACAACAGGTGATCCTTTGGGTATCCCAGAAATCGGTAGAAGCTCAATAAGAACCGTAAGCTAAAATTTATTTTACACTGGTCATCACATATCTTGAAAGAAAAGGATAGAGTGTGAAATTTGTACCTCTGGACATTTCAGATCAACAACTGAATCTGAGACTATCTGCTAAAACTGTTGGTTAAACGATCTGTTAAATCTAATATGTGATATTGGACTTCTTCCCTTGCTTCTAATGATCGTTCTACTAACATAATTTTTGTGGGTTTTGGTTTAATTTTTCATATTTTTAGTGGATTTTAAATTAGGGTTTTCAATATGATTTTCTAAGAAATTGGGTTTTTTTTCAGACGGGTTTTTTTGTTTGGTTGAAATGAAGAAAAGGGTATGGATGACTTTATATAAGGGCAAAATAGTCATTTCACATGAATAACGGGATTTGACAACAGATAACGGGACATTGACGGACAGAAAACGGGTCAAGGGACCTCATTGACACAAAAACTCTCAAGTTTGGACTACCGGCGATGTAAATACCCAGGTTTGTCCTAATATTATATTTTTTTTCCAACTTTAAGGACCAACGGTGTATTTTACTCTTATTAAAATATAGTTATTTAGTTATAAAAAATATAATTTTAAACTTTGTATAATAATAAATAGAGAGAGAATGATTGATTAGTAAAAGAATATATTACATATGTGGCTGATATTTTTATAAAATGAAAAAGTACATAGGAATCATACTAGACCGACAAATTCATTGTGGATTCAATTTGTGAGGCCATTCTCTTAGATTATGTTTTGAAATATGTACCAAACAGCTGTATTCCAACATGAATCCATTCCTACACATTAATACTCGGATACCAGAAAGACCCTAAACTAGAATTACGGCCCTTCGTTCCTAAATAAGTGTCAACTATTTATTTTTAAAGTCTTTTTTTTTTAACTTTTACCTTAAATTATTTTGTTTGTGTTATGTAATACTTGATTCAAAATATATGCATAGATTGAGTTTTAAATGTATTTTCGTTGGTATAATTTTCACCAATTATTACATAACACAAATAAAATAATTTAACGGCAAAGTTGAGAAAAAAACATTAAAAGTGAACAATAGACATTTATTTATGGATGGGGTAGTATTACCCACAAAAATTATTCATGCAATTTACTCATTAACAAATGTACAGATCCAGGAATCTCACTATACATAATTCTAAGGCTAATGGGAGTGGTGAGTGAGCCACGTACCGTCACCTCAGCGTCATATCAGTTTTTTCTCTCCTCTCACATCCTATTACTCTCTCTCTCACCATACATCTATTTTGGTCACCGTTTCTCATCTTTTATACCCATTTTTATTTAATTAAATACTTTATATTTATAAACTAAAAATGTAAATGTGAATGTAAACGTAACTATAAACGTACTAAATTAAAAATGTACATGTACGAAATAAAAAATCTTTGTTCATAAATTAAAACATTACATAGTAACTGATTTTATTCCTATCAGATGCTATTTTTATGGGGAATGAAAATACCTAATTTGCCCTTTAATCAATTTTCTTTTTCAAAAATAAGTAGTAAATATTTACTAAAATGACATCTTGCATTGATATGATGTAAATCATGCATTATTAGGAGTAAAAAGACTGGTTCTATAGGTTCTGTACAAACAAATAGTTTGATACATATATGGGGCCCAGATCATCAGCCAAATCACAATAGTGAGCGAGTCACCAAAGTAAAACAAAATGGCCGTGACTTGAGGCTTGTGTTTTCAGTGTGTCTCGCGTGAGTGGTGTGTCACGGACTTAGTTCACGACAACTCCACATAGCCTAAGGTTTTTTTTTTTTTTTTTTTTTTTTTTTAAATCTTACCATTGATCAGCTAAATTATTTAGGGTCGGTTTAGGGAATGTATCTATTAAGAAAAATAACTCAAATGAGTGGTAAGTAATTGTATTCACACATTTAAAATGAAAGGGAAAAATTTAAAGGAAGTTTAATCTATTTTTATAAGTGTATATAAAATATATGGTTGAGATTACTTTCATTCTTGTCATTTTAGTTATTTTTTTCATTTGATCTTAACTCCGGTTAATCGTACCATGGATTATGGAAATATCTTTTATAAAAAGTTAAATATGTAAACATAATTCTAGCATCATATAATCTTAGTTTTATAATGTAAATATTACATATCCAAGGCATTTGGTTTAATGGTATGTGAGTTGTGAAACAACTTAAAGGTTGTGAGTTCAAGTTTCACCGGAGACATTTGTGAGATATGTTGTGATATTGGTGATATTGGTGGAAAAAAAAATTGGTGTCTAAACAAATGTAAATTTTACTTTGTTATGGAGTATTTTTAGTTTTTTACTTTGTTTATTCAATTCTTTTCAATTGTATGGACTACAATAGATTCCAAACATAACCGCATATTCATTTCATTTCAATCTCTGGAAGAAATATAACAAAAGGTTTATCTTATGCACTCTTCGTCTTCGTCTTAGAGAATCTCCGATGTGAGTTTACGAGTCATGTCCATACTTCGGTGACATATATTAACGATTAAGAAGTTCATTAACCTCTTTTTGTGAGTTCAAGTATTAACGCTTATGTGAAGTTCATTAACAAAAACATCTATTTAGTGGCCAAACGACAATTTAAATCAATATATAACGTTCCGTTCAAAAAAATCAAAATGTAACGTTAATGATATTTCTAGGCTTGTTCAATTTTATAGCATTAAAAAGGAAAGTATATAACAGCCCATGACACTAGATCCTATAGAGATGCTCTTATGCCAATCTAAACAGTTTCAAGCGATATAATTCCTGCTTCCGCTTGCGTATGGCTGCAAATTTGAGTTATACATACTAGTTATAATACCTGTGCACGCACAGGATTTTTAAATTTTCGTTTTAATTATGTATTATTATCAATGAAGAAATGAACCACTTAACATGTTTCAAATGGTTTTACTTTGTGGACTAAAAATAAAAAAATCATATGTATATGTTATAATATATCTATTATTTTAATAGAGTGCTTTTAAATTAAAAATTATATTTTATTATTCAAGCAAAATCACATGATAATGCTTGACTTGCATGAGATGTTAGTGATATATGTTTTTAGTTTTGCAAACCCGTGCTATCAATTTACGATGTGTTTTGTAATTGTGGTATTTCTTTTACTTATATTTTCATTAAAATATGTAGCATATTTAGATAACTTTGATAATTGATTCATTTATTTGATTATGGATAACAATCATACCATGTTTACTAATGTACCTTTTTGTTTGGAAAATTGCATTTTCATAATATTGTGCTATTTACTTTTTATGTTTAATCATAAAATTACCAAATTAACATAGATGCTTACATTATAATTTCTTTATTACATAAAGAGAAACATAAAAAGATGTAATGGGTAGAACTCAAACTTAATCTTATATTTATCTATAATGTATAAAAATAATTTTTCTCTAATACTGAACTATATAAGAAAATTAAAATTACTTGTATAAGTAAACTATAAATGCATGAAAAAAATGATAAAGAGTACATTCGCAAGTCTTTTAGGATTGTTTGAATCCTTACCATCCTTTCACTTTAGTGCAACTTTCTTTACAATTGGCGATCATCATGGTAAAAGACACCCATATTTTAGACCGTTGGTTGACACCTATAGTATTATCAATGACAGTAAACACCTGCTAAGTTTCATTAACCCATTCAAAGACACTTGCTAATAATTTCTACTATAAAATTCCTCATATAGGCACTAAAATACATCTTTGGTACATTAAAATACATTCATGTATTATCTAAATCAACAACTCAACTTAATAATACATTCATACCTTGAGCAGGTGTAGAAAATCCTTCCATGACAATCATGTGTTGATACTTAATCCTCCTCTAAAAACGCACACAACAAATTACATTAAACTTTAGTGTGTGTGATAAGATCATAAAACTGCAAAAATCACTTACATGTTGTATTATAGTGAGGATAACAATAAAGTTAGTTATAACATCAAATAAGAAAACTTCAGATTAGAACTAAAGGGGTGTTTAGTTAAACTTATTAAAGGTGCTTATTGCCTTATTCAATTACCATAACACAGTATGTTTATGATAAAGCTATAATCTTTTTTGAGAAGCTTAGTAAAAAACTACTGAACTTACAACTAATTATATCATAGCTTAGTGTGTTTATAGTAAAAACACAAATACGAATTGTAGAAGTTTTAAATAAAACATGAAAAAAAGTTACTAAAAGTTGGTGTGCATAACAAAAAAGTTAAACCATAAAAAAGGTTACTAAAACATATCAGCTAGATAAGGCATAAGTCAAAGTTCTGTTGAGGTCTCCTTAAGATTTTATCGAAAAGCAAAAAGAGGTTAACACATAAATCATAAGTATAGAAGAATGGTTGTATCTCACATCTGTGATTACTAACTTAATAACATTATCGCAGTATAGTAACGTAATAACCTGATTAAAAACTATATATGCTTGCTTAATAATTCTCATGTACATACTTTAATTCCCTTTCAACTGCCAACTACTACATTTTTTCCCTTTGATGAAACAGCACGTCAATTAATAAAGTTAGGTTATCACGTACGTAGTTTTTCTTTTTTTGATTTAGGAGGTGATTGTTATTAAATAAGGATTGTGAATGCGTGCATGTTTTTTATATATATTTTAAGAAAAACACCTTCTAAATTAAATGATGACTATCTAACACATGTGTTTGTTTGTTTTTTTTAAATAATTAGCTTTGTATAATGTTTTTAACCGGCAGACATGCTGAAGTTGATGTTGATGTTATTGTTTAGCTTTAACTATTGGTATCATGTTATACAAAATGTGCGAGTTTAGAAGCACATAATGGGCGTTAATGAAGTTAAAATATGTTTCGTAAAGTTTTTAAAATGTTTTTATGGATATTCATATATATATTTTTTAAATAACAATTTTATGAGTCGTTCTGTTAAGTAGAATCGTGTATATTTATTTTCATATCACAGTAACTCGTGCTTACCATTTGATATTTATATTCTCGTTACTAATAATTTAGCCGTACTTAATATTCAAACCTATGTACGCATAAACTAAACTTTTATATAGAATAACATGAGTCTTTATTTAAAAAAAAATATATTCTAATGGATGAAAGTCTACAACTAACAATATTAAAACTAATTAGCATATTTACCAAATTTTGTAATTTTAATTGATGTAAGTCTAAAAACTAATACTAATACTCATGTAATTTTAAACAAAGTTAATATTATAAAGTGTAAGGGGTTATTTGTGTTTTTTTAAATTATTAAAAAATATAGAAACTTGTAATTTTACACTTAGCTCTATGTAATTTGTTTAAAATTCAACAACTAAAGTTTTATCAATTACTTTCTCTTTTTTTAAGTTTTTGTTTTCATAAATTTGACACTAATACTTTTATGCATTTTTTTTCTTAACCAAATTTCTTCACCAAATTTAATAAGTTTGACCAAAATCAATTTAATTTTGACTTTCTATTGACCAATCATATTGCTCGATTTATATGTGACAAAATCGAGCTCTCCTATTGGTCTAATTTTTTTTTCAATAAAAAGGGTTTTGCAAAAACACTCCAAAATAATGTAATTCTTTTAATATATAAAAGATTTTCTTAACTTGCCGCTAGCATTTATTACATGAAATTCAAAGGCATTTTTATTATTAAAAAGGATAACACATAAATAATTGACTTATATTGAAAGTCTGATAATTTAGAATCCTTATCTTGATTTGACAAGATCATAACGTTTAAGGACTGATACGGAGTAATTCTATTTCTAATAAGTGATCGAGATGGTACAAAGATCCCTCCTTTTTAACAAGTAATACCTTTTTTTTTTTTTTTTTTTTTTCCTTATTAATTTTTATAATTTTGGTTATATCAAAAACTGCGAAAGAAAAAATGTAAAATAAAAAAAATTTAAAGTTTGATAAAAAAAACTATGTTGTACAATAAACAAGTGGACAAATGAGTCAGAAAGTACGTAATATTATTAGTTTTTGCTGGGCCACTAAGGGTACCAATAAGAAGATATCATCATGAGATGTGCTACACTCACATATAATTTACACAATTTTTTTCACACGCTGACGTGTCAGGGTGTTGATTGGTTGGTTTTTGCGGCTCACAAAAAACCAACCAATCAACATCCTGACAAAAAACCAACCAATCAACACCCTGACACGTCAGCGTGTGGAAAAAATTATGTAAATTGTATGTGGATCTAGAATTATTCTATCATCATTTGCAGGTAACTGCTGTAATTTATTGAAGAAAAGAAAAAAAAGTAGTTGGCTTTATATCTTATCAAACTTTTTGGTCAAATCATACAAATGATAATCGTGTAAACTAAAATGGTTGAAAATGATAGAAAGTAGAACTTCCGGGGGGCTGCATCAGTATTTTTGTTGAAAATTAAAACAAGTGTAGACATAATGTTGGTCGAGGTTAAAAGATACAATCCCCTTTGAACTTTCACGTGGTGGTTCTGTACCTACAATCTTCTCTATGTAATGTGTAAAGCTATGCTTTTTTAACATGTTCTCGTAAAACAGTAAGTTTGATGTCCTAAAAGTCTTTTGTTCCACGTTATCATTTGTGTTCTGGGATAATGGTAAAAAAAGAGTAAAATAAACTGTTGGTCCTTGAACTTGGCAAAAAACATCACGTTGGGACAAACATGTGTTTTTACGTCGTCAGAAGTCCAAACTTGAGGTTTTTGTGTCAATAAGGTCCCTTGACTCGTTTTTCCTCAGTCAACGTCCGTTTTCCGTTATATTTTCGAAGGCATAATAAACAAATCACATTTTCACTTAAATCTAACCAAAAGGAACCCAACAGTCAATTTTAAAAACAAACTGTGAAATAATAAATTTATTACTATGCAACTTGGCCGTATCGTCCCTGGTACGATATTTATTTTTGCGTGTGAGCTAATAAACCCACCCACCAAACCCATATCCACACCATAATAACCTAAACCCATATCCAGACCATCTCCTCAAAACCCCCACAATCAAAAACCAAACCTAAACCCTCATTTCGAGAACTCAAAAACCCAAATCAAATCCGAACAATACCATGTCGTTCGGAGCTAATGCGGTCACTAATATACCAGATTATATTAACAACATTCCAGATAATGTGATCACTAATATTTTGAATCATTTGCCAATAAAAGATGCGGTAAGGACCGATATCTTAGCGAGAAATTAGAGGTATAAGTAGACTTTGCTCACCGATCTCATAGTTGATGAGGATTTCTTTTATTATTTACCAAATGATATAACTAGACTTTTACTTCAGTTTCTACACCGGTCCCCTTGGGATACTATAATCACAAGTGCATAATGCCTTTAATGTATCGGAAGATACGTTTAACCACTTAAAGATGAGAGGTTTTGGGATCCTTTTGGAAGCGAGCATAGATGCAGGCACTAAACATGATATCGGGCCTACTTGCCGTTAAGTATAATAAGCTACCTATCATGCCTCTATAGTTAGTATAGTCCATGGTCCCACCTTCTTCATCTGTCGTGAGTTTTGTATCCGAAGACATGGGCGTTTTCATTGGTATAGACACTTCTAACTCAAATTTCTTAAGCATTTATTTAATATAATTAGATTGATTAAAGAAGATACAATCTTTCATTCTGATGCGATTTGGATTGTTACGTAAAAGTTTTACTTCTCAAAGGATCTTGAGAAGCTTACAATCCCCGCCAGGCAAGTGTACCTGACCGATTTAGTATAGTGTAGTGGTAAGTACCAGGGGATTGATCGTTCTCCACATAGAATAGTGTTCGTTAGGATTCAAAATGATCTAAACTAGGTCTAGAGGTGAGGGATGATTCTTTTTGTATTTTTATATGTAATGAAAAGCAAGTAAAATCTCGGTTTTAAAGGAGTGAGCGGAATCAGTTGCTAGTCAACTAACCCAAATACTACAAATGCAAATAAAAATAAAATAACAGAAAATAAAGGTGTGAAAAACTAATATGGAGAAAAAACGTGTTTACTTAGGTTTCACTACTCCGTAGCTATCTTTCATTGATTGATTATTTTGTTACAATTGCGTGGATGACGGGTTATATTCCTTAATACCATTCGTGGGGGCGTGTACGTCCTTCCCCAACTCTATAAGATCCTATCTCTTCCTATGACGATACGTTAAGTATCCTATCATGGCCCCATTAATATTCTCTTATGAATTAAACACAACCAATTAATTGTAGTACATCTGATTCATGTTTCTTAAGACGTCAAGCAAGTTACCAATAGGAAGTTAGCCAGTTTTCTTAAGCTTAACATTTATATCATTCATCTAACAACAATTAATAACAAACCATCAATCAATAATCAATAGCTAGGTTTCATTACATCTAAGTAAACACAAACAAACCTAGTCTAGCATGTTAATAGAAAGACAAGCGTAAGATAGAATCAAACAGCACATAGACATATTGAATGATTGATAGATTACTTATCTTCAATTAATCATAGAAGAAAAAAAGTTTGGAAACCTCAAAATACCTGCAAAAGGCGACTAGGATTCGTACCCTAAGTTTCTCTCCAAAGTTCCACGTACAATGAATGAAAATTAGAAAAGTATATATAGATTTTACACCTTGACGGCGTCACCTTTCGGGATGTGACGCCGTCACCTCGCCATATTTAGGGTTCCTTGATGACCTAGATCCACTCTTGACGCCATCAGGTTGAATAAAGTTCTGGGCTGTCTCTCTTTGTAATAACACGTGACGTCCTTGGTGAAATATAACGTAAACGCCGTCACGTTTAATCTCCAAAATTCCTTTCTGGCCTGTCAAGTGTAAAATAATTATACACCTCTTCATCAACAAGTGACGTCGTCACCTAGTAATGTGTGACGCCGTCAGGTACTGTTCCAGCTTGAATTATTGACTTTGTTGTTTTCTTTACTTTTATGCTCCAAAAATGTACAAAATGCTTCCTTTTTCATATTCCCTCTCAAAAGTACCTAAAATGACAAAAGGAAATATTTAAGGCAATATTCGATCATATAATCACGATTTAAGGCTTAAATGACCCCTTAAAAGCGTAACACTTTTCATCTCATCGCATTCGTTTTATTTGTAGACCAAAGAATAAATTTAAGACAAAAATACACCGCTGGTCCCTAAACTTTCCACAAGACATCGCCATGGACCTTAGCTTTCCAAAACCGTCGTAGTGCATCTAAAACTTGGGATTTTGAGGCCGATTGCGTCCCTCGGTCCGTAATAGAAACTGCACGTCCTGTTATAGTTCCCAAGACCCCGTTACATGTTTAGTTTGGAGAGTATTCATGTCCTTTTTACTAGTTACAATTCTCTCTCTCTCTCTCTCTCTCTCTGTACTTCTCAGCAAACGTCTAATCCTTTTTCCCGCCATTATGACTAATATAAGTAGCACAAGTACTCATTGCTCATCCCCAAACTTGTTTTGGAAGCCTACCAAAAAAACCATAATGCAATGTCACTCACCAAATCTAATAATTTAAGTAAAAATCAAGAATCTCAAACTTTGGATTTACGTTATGGCATATCAAGGATGCATCTTACTTTGATAGCCGTGAAGTCGAGAGAAATTTGGGAATGAGGCAATATGGTTAGTGTTTTTGTTGATAATCGTTTACTAGCATATGTATCTTAGATTGTTTTATCGTATTTCCCTTTTTTGTTAGAGAATCGTAATAGTGTTTTGTTTACTTTTTCAACAGCAGATCAACCTGGTGAATTTAGCATGAGAGTTCACCACAATGGTGTATTCAAAAACTGGCCAGACAGGATCTACGAAGGAGGTCAGGAATGTCAGGTTGATTATGTTGGTATTAATGAGATTTCGAGACGAACTTGATGCTCTGATGACCTAAATCAGTTATGCAGAAGTTGAAACCAATTACTACTATTTTGTTAAACCTGGTATGACATTGGACGATGGCTTATATAGTTTTCGTGAAGCTGTCAATCTTGACCTGTTGAAAGTCATTGTGGAAGAACATAAGCTGATAGATGTGTATGTTGAAATAGGTAAGACTAGGTTAGAGTTGTCTGAGATATCGCACAGTCTATTAAGACTGTATTTTTGGAGATGGATGAAGCTAGTAGAAAAATAGCTCGTGCTGCTATTCAATCGTGCTGTAGACGTTTGGTTCTAGATGACATAGATAATGACCCAGTCCTTAACCCATTTATGCAACTTACGCAACTACCTATCGATGTCTCATATGTTGGGGAATCTAGTGACTTGCCACACATTGATCCCGGTTTTTCAAGTCTTGACATGTCCTCCTTTGCCAGCCAAACTGTTGATAACAGTGATGGTGCATTAATTATTATTGATAAGGAAAATAGTTTTCAGTATCTTGATAGTTTTGATGTTAGTCTGTTCAGAGTGACTACGGATAAGCCGTTGGAGAAAGTACGGAGACCACTAGTTGATGGCAATAACACCTTTGAGGAACCTGATGTGGAAGTCACTCTATTCCAAGTTAATCAGGATAACCAGTTAGAGAATGTAGGAGGAGAACCTATTGGTGACAATAACATGGAAGAGGAGGGTGATGTTGATATCACTCTGTTCCAACAGAGTGATACTAGTCATTTAGGCAATGTAGGTGATGACACAATTCAGGCAAATAAAAATAGATAAAATCAAAGCTAAAAAAAAAACTTCTAAAAATCCAAACAGAACAATTATTTTGAGACGGCGGTAGCAACTTCTTATAGTGGTTGCTCTAATTATTTTAATACGAGTTCTTGGTAACTAAGAGTGAACAATGTTGTTCGCATATTACGTAGTAACAAGGGCGGATCTAGCATGGTTGCGTGTAGCACGAGGAACACCTATTTATTTTATTTTATTTTATTTTATTTTTTAATTTTAAAATGCAACACTCATAATACTGTTTGTTATTTGGGTTCTTTATCCATCTTTAACTATCATAACAAAATTAGAAGATTATAAGAGTAGAAAATGTTGATATGAGAAAAAAAGAGAAAAACAACTATCAAATTTATGCGTAATTTTCAAGTTATTTGAAAATAAATAAATAAATAAGCAAATAAATAAAATAAAAATAAAAAATCACCCACTTCTTGCATTTAACTACTCTCAACCAAAAAGATGTACAACCTTCGATCCACATTTTGAATTATTAAGTATAGTTATTATTGCTACAAGGTGGAGGATCAATTGCAAAGTGACAAAAATATAAAAAGTCTAAAAATTAATTACAACCGTTGGATCATTCATCAACATTCGATCAAATTAAATTGGGAAATTTACAGATAGGGGCATGATAGTCATTATAATAAAATAATACTCTGTACTTTATTTCCCATCTCCTTTTCCCTCTTTATTTCCCATCACAGATAGACTCTCAGATCCGGCGATCTTCGTCACCGTCACCACCGTTGCACCGTCACCAACACTAATTGGTCACCGTCAACACTAGGAGCTTCTCGTCATTCGTTACCAAGTCGATCCATAAAAAAAAAGGGAAAAGGAGTGGGAACTGACAGTTTCTGTTTCTTTGTTGTGTTTGTGTTTCTGTTTTGAACCTGGTTATCCAACAACAGTCCTCCTCCCGACTCCTGTTGGTTTGTAATTTCTTTACATTCTTGAATTGTGTTTGGAGGAGGGATGAGGAATAAGTTGATTGAATTTGGTCGGAAAGCGATGTTTTATGTTAGGGTTTTATCAGGTTACGAAGACCGTCGTATCAGATCTTACCGTCTCAACCTCCAAAAACGTATTACTCAGGTCCCCATCTCATCTTCTCCTTAATTATTATCAATCTATCAATCAATCAGATTTTTAGAAATGATAATACTACACTAGTTAATGCCTGTTTGTTTAAGCTTATTTGATTTTCATTAGCACAAATTTCATGGCTTATTTTGTAGGCAGAAGAGAAGAAGGCAGAGATTAGGAAGATTCCTGAGCAGCTTATCTTATCCGAGATCCGCCAAATGGTCCAGGAGATGCAAGCCGTCAACAAACAGCTTGAGGAAACTGTCAGTTCCCACTCCTTTTTTATATATACAATTAAAAAGCTTCCCTTTTTTTTGTTCTTTTTGTCAACTAGTATGGATTTTACTGTCTAATGCTGCAAATTTACTATCATTTGTTTTTTTTGTTCTTTTTTTGTTCCTTTTGTTCTTTTTATGTGCATATAAGGTGTTTGATGAAATAATGTTCATCAGTTATTTTTGATATTCTTCATCAGTAACGTTCATCAGTAACATTCAAAAAGTGATGTTTTTTAATCATTTTTTTTAAATATACATTTAGTTCATCAGTTAGGTTATTAGGTTCATCAATTATGTTATTAGGTACATCAGTTAAGTTATAGGTTATAGGTTCATCAGTTAGACATTTTGTTCATCAGTTACCTTGGTTCATCAATTTCATGTTCATCAATTTTTTCAGATTCATCAATTTCAGGTTCATCAAATTTGATCAAATGTTTGGGTTCATCAATTTTTTCAGGTTCATCAATTTCAGGTTCATCAAATTTGATCAAATGTTTGGGTTCATCAAATTTTTAATAATGTTCATCTGTTCATTAGTTAGTTTTGGTTATCGGTTAATTTTGTTCATCAGTTATTTTTGATAATGTTCATCACTTCAAGGTAGTATTGTTCATTAGTTCATTAATTTTTCTATTAAAAACACAATGTTAATCAGTTCATCAGTTATTTTTTATATTGTTCATCAGTTATTTTTAATAACGTTCATCAGTTATTTTTGATAACGTTCATCAATTATTTATTATAATGTTTAGCAGTTTTAGAAAAATAACGTTCATTAGTTATTTTTGATCACATTCATCAGTTATTTTTTATAATGTTCATCAGTTTTCGAAAAAAATAACGTTCATCAGTTATTTTTTATATTGTTCATCAGTTATTTTTTATAAGGTTCATCAGATATTTTTTATAGCGTTCATCGGTTATTTTCGATAACGTTCATCAGTTATTGTTAATATTTAACGTGCAAAAATTGATCAACCAAAGTAACTGATGAACAATGATGAACAAAATGTTCATCAGTTACTTTGGTTCATCAGTTTTTATTATAGGTGCATCAGTTAGTTTATGTTTTTCTAGTTGATGAACATTAGTTATTTTTGGTTCATCAGTTATTGACTTTTAGATTATGTTATAATAGGTTCATCAGTTTGATCAACCAAAGTAACTGATGAACAAAATGTATTTTTTAAAAATCAGTTAATAAGGTTAATCAGTTAATATTAGAGGTGGCAATTTGTGCCCAAAATAAAAAAAAAGGGCAAATTTTTAAAAGATTTGGGCACATTTGATCCCCTCTTTTTTTTTGAAATGGGCATATCTTGCCCATTTAGAAGTTAAATGGACATAATGAGCACATATTTTTCTCTAAATTGGAGAACATTAAAATTATTTTTAATAAAAAACTTATTGATATAGTATATTTAGTTACTTAAATATAAATGAGGTGTTACGTTTGAGGTCTTTTCTAAAGCGATTCGGATAATATGCGCCCATTTTGACCGCGCCCGTTTAGCCCATGCCCGTTTAGCCCGTGCCCGTTTAGCCCATCGCCCGTTTAGCCCGTACCCGTGCCCGCCCGTTTTGCCACCTCTAGTTAATATGGTTCATCAGTTAAAAAAAAAAAAAAAAAAAAAAAAATCTTTTTGAATCTTACATTAATAAAATGACTAAAGGTGCATTGTTGTTCAAAAATTAGTGCATTTAACTCGATTTTAAGACTAAAAATCTAAGCTAAACATTTCATCAAACACGTTGTGTGCAACAAATATGAGTAAAACGTCATCTTTAACATACGATATCTCACTCATATCATATTGGATTTGAGTGATTCAAATTTTTGGGTAAAGAATGGCCAAGAAGTTACAACTTTCGTGTTTTAAGTTTTGCAAAATTCGGCCTTTAAACTAGACAAAATTAGAGCCGAAAATGCTAAAATTTTCAAGAAAATCATGACACAATAAATATGTCAAAAAAAAACTTTCAAAAAAATTTAAAAAATTTATACCAAATTAAAGAGGATTAAATTTTAAAAATTATGGTGAAATCGGTTTTTTGTAAAAGTTTGTCGTTTGAAAGTTATTTGCAATTGAAATTTAAGGTGAAATTAAAAAAATAGATCAAATGGCCAAAATACCCTCTAACAAAAAATATTAAAGAAAAAAAGGAGGAAGTGGGTGGGGACACATGGCACTAGCTTAGTGGCTAGAAATCTTTTTAGGCTTTTTTAATTTTGATCCCCTTTTTAGGGGATCGCAACTCATTGCTACAAATAGCAAAAACCCATTTTTCGAAGTACCATCAAGAAATGAAGTTCTATTATTGGCTTTCTTTTGTTTTGGACTTCCGTTTATATCTTCAGCTCCACTTCTGTAGTTCATTAATTTTGATTTAAACATGTATATTTTTCAAAGATTTACACCAGCTATGGTAGTAGACTACCGTGGGGTTAACACAACCCTTTCTTATTAACTAAATTCTCATTTGCAGTTTTTCATTTTTGGAGTTCGAACTCATACGTTCTCTTCCCTGAAACCAATGATTTGGTTGTCGTACTAATCAAAATATCAAATTTTATACCATTAAAATAAAATTTACATAGTGGTTAAAGTTAAACGAGCAACAAGCTGCGCTGCTAGCCATTTTTGAATTGCAAAACTAAATCTTTTGAAAACTACATTCGTTGATCTATGTGTTATTGTGTGATACATGCCCTTCGATAACTCCCTCTACCAGGCAATGAGGTAATGCTTTTTGGACACGAATAAATGGAAAATGTCACAAAAGGTTTCCGTTTCACTTACCTCATGTTTCTTATTTATTATTTTATTTATTTGTTTAATTTTGACATTAAAAATCTTGATTTTTGTGTTACATAATATTTGATGAAAATACATTTAAAATTTAATTCATTCATATATTTAGAGTCAAGTATTATATAAATCAAACAAAAATATTTAAGATCAAAGTTAAAAAAGAAATAATTAAAAAATCTAATCTGAACATTTAATATGCGACGGAGGGAGTATTAAATAAGAGTAATTTTAATAAGGTAACCCTTCACTAATATCTCACGCGTGATATCCATCAAATACACCACATCACCATTATCTTTTGCACATAATGGTTACACCCTCACCATTATACTTATTAAGGTATAAATTAAAAAATAAAAATATCAACAAATTCAAAACGTGACACTTATTATAGAACGGAGTGAATATTTAATTTAACTGCATCTGTGCTCAATAAAACATGGAAAAGGTATGACAAATATTGATTTTAAGGTTGGGTTACTCCTTTTTACCCACTCTATTAATATGATAATACATTTTTTTATAATTTTTTATTTCATTTGTTTTGTCTTTACTATTTTTAACTTGTCAAACTTTATGTTTTATTTTTCGCACTTTTATTTGGTAGTTTTATCAACTTTATTAACAAGACAAGAAAATTTTCTATAATATTTCGTTTCGTATTTTTTATGTTTTACTATTTTTGACTTGCCAAACTTTATGTTTTCTGTTTCGTAATTTTTGTTTCATAGCGTTGTAATACAATCTAAGTTACTGGTCCACGTCGTAATTTTTGTTTTATTGCGAGAAACCAATCTCTTTGAGGTAACAAGCATTTTTCACGTGAAATAAAGAAAAGTTGATAGAGATGATGATACAATTTTGGCCATATATAAGCACGTAATCCAATATTATTGTCCTTTTAACATTTTTCTTTGATTACTCCAATATTTTTCACTTCTATTATTATTCAAATATACAATAATTGTTTTTTCGTACTAAAATTGAATATGACACATCCAACTACTAGTCGATAAATTCATCGAACAATCAACAATGCAAGCCTGGTAGTCGAACTGAAAGTTTCTAAAAAGGAAATGATCACATTGACCTTAAATTTGTTTTACTACTTGTTCATGCATGTGCTATCTCTTTCTGTAATTGTCCGGATAAAAGTCGCTCTAGAAATTTAATGTCATGACGTAAGATATACTTAAGTTCTATATCTCATAAGTGTTCCGAACCTATCTAGACAGGGCTAAATAATCGACTTATATTGATATCATGATATAGTAAAATGAATTGAAACCTTAGGCTACTCGCGGTGGTGTCCGAAAGATTTACATTTTATATTGATATCAATATATCATGATATAGTAAAATGAATTCAAACATTTTAAACAATAAACTTAAAAATACAAATTTCTTAAAATTTAAAAACACAACGTACGAAATTAAAACGTTGCATATACTTCTTTGAATTAAAACAGTATATAGATTAAGAACATTACATAAATAAAAAATAAACATCACATAAACTATGATACGTAATCCGGTGTGATCTTAAGTTTGAGAGTTGTCTGAACGATAATCATCGTCGTAATTTGAGTAGTTCGCTAACCTGCTCTTTTCTTACTCTGTTTTCAATTTGCTAAGCTCCTGCTCCTTACTCTCGTTCCAACCCGCAGCTTCTTCATAACCTACCCCAAATTGAGTCAGCTGAGGTTGATATTCTTGTTGCTCAATAAATCTTGACTTGATGCACCTTGTCCAAATTGTTGGTTTTGTTGTGATACAGAACCAACAATTTTGTCTTCCTCAAAATTCTAACGGATCTTGTTGCTGATTTGGGCCTATATTTGTGAAACACAACCCCAGAACATTTCACTAATGGCGTCGTTTTTGCGAGCATCATCATTCAAAAATTGGTCGATCACAGTTTTTCTTTCT
The DNA here is from genome assembly GCA_030686995.1 of Artemisia argyi. NCBI lineage: Eukaryota > Viridiplantae > Streptophyta > Magnoliopsida > Asterales > Asteraceae > Artemisia > Artemisia argyi. The sequence continues at coordinate 173,686,523 of CM060699.1, read as the reverse complement.
GCAGAGATGTCTTTGCACTCCGCGTATCATTGTCTGAATCGTTGTTTCAGTGCATTCGCGAGCTCAAACTGCTTGATAACATCGATAAGAGCCTGTTGTCGAGCCGTGTTATCTTTATCGCATTGTTTTTTTAGTATACTTTTGCATTTGTTCGACAGTATGAGGGAGAGGACAAGCCATAATTTTGTATTTGAAATTATGTGTTTAGAAATGTGTTTGAGGTTGATATTTATAACGTAGTAAAAATGGTAAAGTTTTAAAAAAAAATTTTATTATTTATTATTTTTTTTATTAAATATGAAACAGGAACATTTTTAAAGTTTTTTGGATTGTATTGGCTCAACCGATATTGGAGCACGCAACGACAAAGGCCTCGACCGATTTCAAAATTGGTCACTAAAGATGCTCGATCGATATTTTCTGTTCCACTGCGTCTAGCCTTAAAAACGCATCCTTCACCCACATTGAAGAATGATATTGAATTGGTTACAGAAAAAAGGTGGTAATAGACTAGTACTCCGTAGTATTAAATTTGGTACGCTTTCACATTTCAACTTGCAAAAACCTATCCATGTCATGCATATTGTTTTGGAATTGCATGTATCCAAACTTGTAGAATTTTAAGTTTGTGGCATACATGAAAAGTCAGAAAAACATGAGATATATTTATACAAATGTACGATCCATATAATTACTTGTTGCCCAAAACTTATTACTGTAGTTGTTTCCAAATAAGTTGGAGAAGTTTTCTTTTAATTTTTTTCGGCCAACCACATCACTTGCGACCCAAAAGGCGAGATAAAATTAGGTCCAGTCGCCTAGCCGTTGTTTTATACGTAGTATATAATACTACGAAATATTTTGGGAATTTAATATAATTAAGAAATAAAATTAATGGATATGACTTGGACAATTTTCTACTACTATCAAGCGTAATACAGGAAGCTTTTATATAGGGCTAGGAAATTAGAGACAAAAATAAGAGTTAAAAGGTAGTAGGTGATTTGTACACCATTTTTATTTGTCATCCACCACTAAATTATGCATAGCGGTGTTGTACTGTATGCATCACTGGTGTGATTTAGTGGTGTATTGTCAAAAATAAATGGTGTACAAATCATTTCTCTAAAAGAAACATTAAAAAAAACTAAAGGGCATTAACAAACTCAATAAACATTAATGAACAACTCTTTACGAGACTTCGAACTCAAAAGACAAAACCAAATTCAAATAATCTGTCTTCTTAACGGATCACCATAACTCTTTATGAAATCTCCAACTGACTGGCCAACTTTTGCATATAATTAAATAATTTGACATATAGGGTTTCCCTTCACATGACATGTAGTTACAAATCATTCCAGTTTATTAAACGGATCGAGGAGTTGAGCGACATCGAAAAAACAATCAACTTGGTCTTGTGTCACGTATCAACAGCAAAATGATCGAAAAGTTTGGTCAAATTAAAGAATAACCTTATGTTAAAAAAAAAAAAAAAAAAAAAAAAAAAAAAAAAAAAAAAAAGAAGAAGAAACATAGCACATAGATATCATTACAATCGTGAATCATGTGGTTGTGTACTTGTGTTTGTATAAGCAACCTCAAGACTTTTTCTTTTCTTTGTGTATTCAAGGTGGCTTGCCGCTTCATTTTTTACGTCATAATCGATCTGGAATACAAGATTGATAAAAACAGAAAGTGTTTTAAGTCACAAAATAACAATAATTTTTTTAAAGTTTCTGTTTTGATACGTGAACTATGCAAAATATCATTAAATTTGATGAACATGTTGGTCATTTTAGTGTCATCGATGGCCATTTAGGTAATGACGATTTACAAGAGGCTAATGAGATTTCATATTCGGTTCGGATACGAGTTAGGGAAGTGTGGCACTCGTTGAGCTAATATGTTTTCGACTATGACAACAATGCAGGGGTCAATTCCTCTGTTGTTTCCCAACCATTATGACTGTTGGAAAACAGTTATGAAAGTTGGTTTCAACCAACTTCAACTGCATAACTGTCATCTACAAATTTTTTTGATAAACAAATAAATTAGCCTTATTGAGACATACGAAAAAGAGATATACAATTCCTCTTTTGTTCCTGCTTTGTGATCTGGTGCCTAGACACAAAGTGATTCTCTTCTAGAATTATCCCGATAGAGATTTCGTGCAACCCAGGCATATATAGAGTCGAAATACTTTATAGGAAAGTGAACTCAACATGATTCTAGTAAGATATTCAGAATTATCACATAACCTACACTAATTTCTAACAAACGTATGAATATTTTCTCATGATTATGGCTAGAAATACGTCGAAGGATATGACAAGGAAATTTGGGAAACTGGACAAGTTAGAGGGGCATGACTTTAAACAATGGCAGAAGAAGATGCATTTCTTGTTTTGAAGGTGGTTTATGTGTTGACTACACCAATGCCGGAAGTGTTTGAAGATGACACAGTTGAAACAATTAGGAGAAAGGCAAAGTGGGAGAACAATGACTACATATGTAGGGGACACATGTTGAATGGTATGTCTGACTCCCTCTTTGATGTATATCAGAATGTTGAATCGGCTAAGGTGTTGTGGGATTCTCTTGAATCCAAGTATATGGCAGAGGATGCTTCAAGTAAAAAGTTCCTTGTAAATAATTTTAATAATTAGAAAATGGTCGATTCTAGACCTGTCATGGAACAGTATAATGAACTCCTTAGGATCCTTGGACAATACACGCAACATGGCTTGAAAATGGGTGAATCCATTTCTGTTTCAAGTATAATTGATAAGTTGCCTCCTTCATGGAAGGATTTTAAACATACTTTGAAACATGGTAAAGATGATTTGTCTTTTGTCCAAATTGGTAGTCACTACGTATAGAGGATTCTCTAAGGACACAAGACGACAAGGGCAAGGGTCAAGAAGTTGTTGGACCCTCTATTAACATGACAAAAGAGGGTGAAAATAAACACAAGAAAGTAAACAAAGGTAAGAAATGTGGTTCTAATGAGAACAATGGTTATGGTTCCAACAAGAAACCAAAGTTGGAATGTTGGAAATGTGGTAAGACTGGTCACTTCAAGAGGGATTGTCGTAGTGGTAATAAGAAAAACGCAAACGCTGGTGGTTTGGGAAAGGGGTCTAAGGACCAATCCCAAGACCAAGGTCAGATTTTAGTGCCTGTTTGGAACAGTTTTGTGAAATATTATGTTTCACTAATTTCTGAAGCATTTTATGTGCAGGTTGATGCAATTGCGTGGTGGATAGATTCTGGTGCCACAACTCATGTTTGTAAAGATTGTTGTTGGTTTAAAACATATGAACCGTTGAAGATGGATCTGTACTTTACATGGGAGATGATCATTACACTCCTGTTCATGGAAAAGGAAGCGTGGCATTAGAATTTAGTTCTGGAAAAACTATTATTTTGTTTAATGTGTTGTATGTACCTAAACTTTGTAAGAATTTAGTTTCTGGTCCTGTGTTGAATAAGTGTGGATACAAACAAGTGTATGGATCCGATACCTATATCTTATCGAAGTCTGGTGAGTTTGTAGGATTTTGTTATTATAACAATCGAATATTTATGTTGAATTTGAATAACGTTCCTGATAATTCTGGTTCTGTTTGTATGTCTTCTTCTACTCTTGTTAATACATCATTATGGCATGCTCGTTTAGGACATGTGCATTATAAAAGAATGCTTGAAATGCCTAAAGATGATTTAATTCCCGTTGTTGATGAAAATATGGAAAAATGTACTACTTGTATGTTGACAAAAATCACTAGGCAACCATTTAAAAGTATAACAAGGAAATCTGTCATACTAGAATTGATACATAGTGATTTATGTGATTTATATGATTTTCATGCAATACCATCTTTAGGTAATAAGAAGTAAGTTATAACGTTTATAGATGATGCCTCTAGGTTTTGCTATGTTTACTTGCTACATGCAAAAGATGAAGCCCTTGATAAATTTAGAAATTATAAAACAGAAGTTGAATTGCAACAAATTTACTTAATTAAAACCTTACGCACAGATAGAGGTGGAGAATATTATGATCCCGTATTTTTCCTATCTGTAGGAATCATTCATGAAACTACTGCTCCTTACACACCACAGCAAAATGGTGTGGCTGAAAGGAAAAAAGAGTTATTAAGGAAATGGTTAATTCCATGTTATCTTACTCGGGTCTGAGTGAGGGGTTCTGGGGAGAAGCCATGTTAAAGGCTTGCTATCTATTAAATAGGGTTTCCTAATAAAAGGAACAAGACTACTCCATATGAACTTTGGTATAAGAAATGACCCAACTTTTCATTTTTGCGAGTTTGGGGTTGTAGGGCTGTTGTTAGGCTTCGAGACCTAAAAAGGAAAACTTTAGGTGAAAAGGGTATTGACTGCATCTTTGTTAGCTATGCCGAGCATCCCAAGGCATATAGGTTTTATGTAATAGAAACTAATTATTATGTATCTATTAACTCAATTATAGAATCAAGAGATACAATATTTGATGAGAATCGTTTCTCTTCAATACCTAGACCAAAGGACATTATACCAAATTTGGATGAATTTCAAAAGGATGATCATTCAGATGATGCACCAAGTAAGATTCTAGAACCTCATAAAGGCAAAAGAGTGAGGAAAGCTAAATCATATGGTTCTGATTTTCAGCTATATCTAGTTGAAGGATCAAGAGGTCAAGTTGGATTTCAATACTCTTACTCTTATAGTATAGGGGAGGATCCTAGAACCTATAATGAAGCTATGCAATCTCGGGATGTTGATTTCTAGAAAGAAGCAATTGATGATGAGATTGGCTCTATTATGGAAAATAATACATGGGTCATGTCAGATTTACCTCCAGGTTGCAAACCTTTAGGTTGCAAATGGATCTTCAAAAGAAAGATAAAAGTTGATGGAACAATTGACAAGTTTAAAGCTCGATTAGTAATCCAAGGCTTTAGACAAAGGAAGAGATCGATTATTTCGATACCTATGCACCAGTTGCTCGTATCACTATAATTAGATTATTGTTAGCTTTAGCAGCTATTCATAATCTAGTGATCTATCAAATGGATGTTAAAACAACATTTTTAAATGGTGATTTGGAAGAAGAAGTGTATATGAAGCAACTGGAAGGATTTGTTATGCCGGGTAATGAGTATAAATTGTGCAAGCTGGTTAAGTCATTTTATGGGCTAAAACAAGTACCTAAGCAGTGGCATCATAAGTTTGTTGAGGTTTTGTTGTGGTTTTGTTTAGTGGTTTTCTGCTAAACCAATCTGACAATTGTGTATATAGCAAATTTGATGACTCTAGTAAAGGTGTTATAATTTGTCTATATGTTGATGACATGTTGATTTTTGGCACTAATCAAAATCAAGTTGATAAAACTAAGAAATTTTTGTCATCAAGGTTTTCTATGAAAGATACGGGAGAAGCAGACGTTATTCTTGGTACTAAGATTAAATGTGAAAATAAAGGGATTGTAATTACACAATCTCATTATATTGAGAAAATTCTCAAGAAATTTAATCGTGAAGATTGTTCTCCTGTGAGTACTCCCATGGATCCGGTAGAAAAGCTTAAACCAAATGCAGGTAGACCTGTGGATCAACTCGAATACTCAAGAGCTATTGGCTGCTTGATGTATGCTATGACAAGCACTGGACCTGATATTGCATATACAGTTGGTAGACTATGCAGGTTTACTAGTAATCCTCGTAGACAACATTGGCATGCAATAACTGGGGTATTAAAGTACTTAAAGGGTACTATGAATTATGGTTTATCGTATGTTGGATCCTTCCATATTGGAAGCTTATTCAGATGCTAGTTGGATAAATCATGTTAAAGATTCATCTTCTACTAGTGGATGGGTGTTCCTGCATGGGGGAGGTGCCATTTCATGGGCTTCCAAGAAGCAAACATGCATCACTAGTTCTACCATGGAATCTAAGTTTGTAGCATTGGCTGCTGCTAGTAAAGAAGCAGGTTGGCTAAGAAACTTGATACATGAGATTCCAATATGGTTGAAACCAATAGCACCTATTCTTATCCTTTGTGATAGTGCTGCCACATTGGCTAAAGCATATAGTCAAATCTATAATGGCAAGTCAAGAAACTTGGGTGTTAGACACAGTATGATTAGGGAGTTAATCATGAATGGTGTAATTTCTATTGAGTTTGTTCGGTCACAACAGAATTTAGCAGACCACTTGACGAAGGGTTCGGCTAGGGACTTAGTAATTAAGTCTGTGATAGGGATAGGACTAAAGTCCATATAAATCTACTACCTATGAGATACCCAATTCCCTTCTAATACAACATTAGAAGCTGAATTCAATGTGGAAAGCTCATAGTTAGAGATTTAAACACGTGTATTTATTTTCTCGAGGTATGTGTTCAGACCTGTGAGTGATGGTTAGGTTGAAGTTTATCTTCTTAATGACTCTTTTGAAAAATTGCAAATGCATGTGCAAGATTAAAAGAATCACTTATGTCAACATGAAGTTTTGCAGCTTCAAGAAGCTTAGACTTAGCTTCCTGTATTATCATTAATGGATTGGGACACATGGCTTGTAATAGTGTC